>OU964965.1:5434960-5504960 GCA_918808275.2 Dolichovespula sylvestris
TTTTCAATATTTTTAAATGCATTTTGTTTCGTCTCTCATTTCTTTTTCTTCTTCTTACTACGCATCGAGGGGTACAAATAAAATATACTCTACGAATTTAAATCATTTCAATTGTATCAATAGGTCATTAGAAATTAAGTTGAAATATTCGTTGTATCGAGATTATTCTCTTTTTATCCTTCTCTCTTTCATACTTCTTTTTTCTTTTTTTTCGTTTTCACCTACATTAAATTTCGCTCATAAAGCAATTTTACTATACGCATTATTTTCGCAATGGCATTAATACAATGACCGAAAATTACGGGAGAAACAAAAGGTGCGATCTTGCGTGTCGTAAAGTTCCGAGAAATCGTTGGATTCTTTTCCGCGCTGCTCGGCACGATTCCACTACTTCCCTTTATACGGCGAATAATCGTCAGTTGTATATATCCTAATCCTAATGTGGCTTAGAGCGCGGTTTTCACCGAGTTCATCGTATAAGGAAAGGAAAGTTTCCAGGCGTCAATTGGCCGATCCGAGTTTGTAACAAGTTTGTAGTTGTCTTTATAGTAAAGCTTGAAGGATAATACGTAAGATCAATGCGTGTTATATAACGTTTATATATATATACATACATATATATATATATATATATATATATATGTATGAACGTATATGTATACATATGGTTGAATATATAAACGCAAAGTTACGTCTATTGACGACGACGACGGTGACGACGATTCAACGTACAACGCGACGCATGTACACATAATTCGAAAGAGATATAATCTCGGCAAAGAATTCGATTCACAAGTCCTCGTCGATCCTCTCAAGATCATCGACCTCTTTCCGTCTTTCGAGTTAACCTTGATCTCCCTCCCCTTTTCTTTACTTTACGTCGAATCGGAAATCAACTCGTTTCTCTCGAATCGTCGAAATCTCTGGTCCTCCGGTGAAATTAAAACGGAACAAAACAAAAAAGAAACCAATGAAAAGAAAAAAAAAACAAAAGAAAAGAAAAAAAGAAAAAAGATCGACTCTAAAAGAGAACGTTCCAAGAAAGTTTCACTTTCCTTTTCCTTCGTCCTCGCTAACGTCTCTCATCTGTTTGATTTGATCTTTCACCGGAAGACAGGAACAGCGAAAGTTTGCTGGACCATATTAACTATCCCGTCCATTCGAAATTAATAAGATGAAGCGAAGTAAAACGAAACGATCGATTCCCATTTAAAGGCGTTAGAGTCGTCAAATATACTTATATATCTGTAAGTTAATACTTCAATATAATATAAATGCATGGTTAAAAAGTTATGATAAAAATATTTTACGAAATAACAATGGACTGGTTTACGGTAATATAAACAAAGTGGATACACATTAATATAAAACTTCGAAGCATTCCAGCGAGAAACACGAGCGTGTCGATGATCACGAAGGAGTGAATCGACCTTTAAGCTTGATTCTCTCTCTCTCTCTCTCTCTCTCTCTCTCTCTCTCTCTCTCTCTCTCTCTCTCTCCCTCTACGTAAGTATTATTATTGTAAAAGCGTTCACGGATGGGCGTTAAAAAGAAAATGCGTGAGGCAAGCTTTAATTACCGATTTATTCCCAGTCATGATTCCGATCTATCGATCTATCGATCGAATCTTGTTTCTTTGAAACATATTTCATCGTCATGGTAGACTGAGCTTCGAAAGTTAACCGGGAGATGCTCTCTTAGAAAAAGGATACAAAGAAGAAGAAGAAAAAGACGTAGATGAAAAAGTAGCAGAAGAGAAAGAAGTAGAAGAAAAAGAAGTAGAATAAAAAGATATGGAAGAAGAAGAAGAAGTTGTGGCGAGAACGGCAAACGATCAGCACGGCGGTCCTCTTATCGGTGTGCGATCCTAACGCGTCGTGGATATAATTTCCATTCCGTGGCATCTAAAGAGATAACCGACTGGGTTCCACTCGAGATTCCGCTAATGCTGCTTGCGCGAACGCTCAGTGTGAGGTAAGATTTTTAAGTGACCTTTCCCATGACACACGTACGCTCTCATGTATTTGTATTCCAGCTGTTGCTATATAAAACGATCGTCGAAGCATTTTACTCGCTAACGTGTAAGTATATATAAATATATATATATGTGTGTGTGTGTGTGTGTGTGTGTGTGTGTGTGTGTATTCTCCTTCGCGATTCCACTTGTGCATGCGTGAGAAAGAGACGGACATTGAAATAAAAATAAAAAAAGAGAGAGAGAGAGCGAGAGAATGAAAGAAACTTAGCGTCATGAGTCCCATCTTTTTACGCATATATATATATATATATATATATATATATACGTTTGTTTGTACGCATAAGTGCGTCTTCCTCTGCTTCACTTCCACTTTTCGAACGACGTAATACCATCATCGCAATCCGTAATTATGCAATATTTCTTCTCTTCGTAACTTCGTCATCTCTCTTCGATATCTCGAATTTTCTCACGCACCTGTATTTCAAACACGGCCAGTGAAACACATTGCAAATGAAATTTGTGTCCGTCTGTCTGTGTATATATATATATGTGTGTGTGTGTATATATATATATGTGTATGTATTGCAGGAAGGATTTAAAGTCAGCTTTTACGATCGACTTAAACGCGTCGTTAAACGGGAACTAATGAGTTTACCCTTTTTACGCAGGTTAGACTTCATGATCGATTCGTTCGATATACCGATCTCGAAGCGACCTTTTATAGTATTGTTTCGGAACTAGCTAGAAATGCGAGAAGAGAAACAATAGCCCGTTATACACGGGTGTTACAGTTCCGCCAATCGTACGAAAGATCTCCATTGGAAAAACGTGGATTATGCCGACGTGAAATAGAAGAAGTAGAAGAAAAAGAAAATGATGATGATGATGATGATGATGATGATGATGATGATGATGAAAAAGAAGATGAAGAAGTAGAAGAGAAAGAAAAAGAAGAGTTGGCGAAGGAAGCGAAGAGAACGTGGCTCTCAGAATTGTCGAGCGAACGGAGCGACAGGTGTTCGAGTTTCGGACAACAAGAGAGGAAGTTGCTGTTCGATTGCACGTGCGGTCGATTGTTCGTTAGTGAATAAATGTCTATTTTCTTTCTTTCTGTTTTTTTTTTTTTCAGAATTTTTTTAGACTAACATAAAGCTACGGGTCGTATTCATTTATCAAAATTGCACACATATGTATATATATATATATATATATATATATATATATATATTTGCAAGAGATAAATAACTGGAAATAAATTATTTGTTAATTACTAAAATCGTGTTATTTTTCTAGCTATTTTTGTAAAAAGAAAAAGTGGGGAAAAGAAAACGAACGAACGATAGAGAAATGCTCGCAGAAGTTATGAAAAAAGAAAAGAGAAGAAAAGAGAAAAAAGAATAGAAAGTAAATCATCAAAGTGGATGAGTTGAAAGTAATATCGAATCGGTCGTCTCGTTTCAATTTATTACCGATTTCCCGGCGTCTCTTGAACGATCGGTGCACGCTAGCGCGCGCGGAAAGAACGTCTCGTAAAGTTTCGACGTTTCCCACGTCGCCGGCTCGTAATTCACCGCAGGGAAAGAAGTGGCGGCCGGCGATTATGAAAACGGTGAGTGTAAGTAGGTACGCGTAAAAATCCCTCGTAAAATCGCGACTAGGTAAATCGAGCGTAGTACGCTGTTGTACGTACTTACATAGGTACTTTGCGTAAAACCGTTCTTATAGAAAGCACGCAGTTATAGGGTCTCTCTCTCTCTCTTTCTCTCTCTCTCTCTCTCTCTTTTTGGTTTATCGAGCGGAAGTAAGGAAAACGCGGACGATTAAATTTACAATATAATTATCGGAACTTTCGCTCGGTAAGAGATTAGAAACGAAAGTTAACATTATTTCGATCGAAAAGATCGAACGAAATTGATTCAAGAACGTCCATCTTCGATCGAAGATCCAAAAAGAAAAAAAAAAAGAAAAGAGAAAAGAGAAAAGAGAAAAGAAAGAAAGAAAGAAAAAAGGACAACCAAAGGAAGAAACGAAAAGGAAATAGGAGGAGGATGATCTCGAAAGGACTAGGAAGAAGGAAGTTACTGGGATATGTCGAGAGACGTATTTTGAGATAATCGCATGCGGCTATGGTCGTTCCTCCAAAGGACGGCGTATCTCCTTTGACTAAGGCCAATTTAAATACCTATCCTTAACAACGTTCTCTTCTTTTCCTTCCTCCTCCTCATCCTCCACCTCTTCCTCTTTCTCCTCCTCTTTCTCCTCCTCCTCTTCCTTTTACCATTCCTCCTCTTCGTCTTTTTCGAGCTCCCGCACGGGAGCTACCATCTTCGGCTCGAGCGGATAATTACGCGAGTTAATAATGACTTACGAAGTGCGGAGATTCGTTCGTTTGCTTAGTACCAATGATATGCGTGCTCGCCGTATGTGGCTGCGTTAAATCCCATCGCGCTAATCTCCCTTGAAGCACCCTGCTTGCTTTGCCCTTTCCTTTCCTTCTCTTCTCTTTCTCTTTCTCTTCCACTTCCTCATCGACTTCTACTTCTATTTCTTCTTCTTCTTCTTCGTCTTCTTTTTCTTCTTCTTCCTCTTCTTCTTATCCTCGCATACCTTCGTTCCTTTTAACGTTCTCCTTACGAGCTATACTCTTAAGTTTACTCGCGTTTCTCACGGCTCGACGACGTAGAGACGTAGAGGAGAGACGACCGAGAGAGTCGAACGTATTTAAAACGATTATTCTTCTTAGAGTGGAATCTACTTATATCTTGTTTTTTCTTCTCTCCCTCTCTCTCTCTCTCTCTCTCTCTCTCTTTATCTCTTTTTCTGTCTCTTTTTCTCTTACCAATTTGAATCTCCCGTCATATTGTCATTTCTCATAAATACGACGGACGAAGTAGGCCGGCACTTTTTCTCTTTCGGCTGTGTTGCACAGCTTGGCCCCAAAATCACCGCGCGAGTTACGAAACTTACGGCCTTTGCGGCAGTCTTGACTATGCAGGAGGACCTCTCTCATTATATGTCCTCCTTAATGCATAACGTCGCGGTTAATGCACTGTTATTGCCACGAACGTATACACGTTTCCCCTCCCCTCACTTCTCTCTCTCTCTCTCTCTCTCTCTCTCTCTCTCTCTCTCTCTCTCTCTCTCTATCTATCTCTCCATCTCTTTCTCGTCGTTTAATAGCACAACCTCGTCCATAATCCCATTCCTCCCTTTGTTGTCGACTCCCTTCGAAAGACTAGTTAGTCGAATCGATGAATGCTAATTCACGTCAGGGAACGTCGTACTATCACGGAAGCATAATTGGCGTGTTCCCTTTATCATTCGATTTGCTTGTAATATCGGGAGTAAGAAAAATCTTACCAAAAGAAAAAAAAAGAAAAAGAAAAGGAGAAAAACTAGATAATTGCGAGTAGCGTAAAATAAATGAATCGTCGAAATTACGTATTATGTATGGTATACACATCGTCACTTAAAATCTCTCTCTCTCTCTCTTACGATTCTTCTAACTTGTATTAATAATAGCCTTACGGTCTTAGAAAATGATAGGATAATTCTTGAAGATCGTTAAAGCGCATTAGGCTTGCTCGAATCGCTTTTACTTACATACGTAGCACCAAGTGTTATATCGTGTCAGTACGTTCGGTTAATCCTAAAGGAGATACTATTAAAATAAATAAAACGGCTTTCAGAAAGTCTGACCGATCGTTCGTCGACAAAGATTACATATCCGTCAAATAATCGATAATAATTCTATAGAGTCGGTGAATAAACGAATGAAAGAAAGAGAACAAGAGACAGACAGAGAGAGAGAGAGAGAGAGAAGGTTCGTGTAGTCATCGACGTGTACCAGACAAGATCGTTTTTATTTTCCGAACGACATCGAGTGTGTTTTACGCTTATGAACGACTTCCTCTTCATCGATCTTCCGGGTTTGCACGATAAATGCTCGGGACGTGGGTCGTTTCTCGAGTGAACGACGTTCCTTGCGTTCCGCACCGTGCTCGGAGCATTCCCGGAGACCGCTCGGAAATTATACATCGTTTCTCTTTGATTTTTCTCTAACAATCCTCCACCATTTCTTAATTCCCAGTCTTAAGATTTTCTCCGGGGAAGAAAAAAAAAAAATATGATATCAAGATTATTCGAAGTTTCGTTATTCAAAAGGATCGAATTTTCGTATATGAAAAATCATTCAATCGACCGATCAATCTATCGTGTTTCAACGCAGACGTCGATTTTGTCTTCTTTTTCTTCTTCATGATTTAATAGTATAGGAGTTTAATCGATCTATCGAGCATCTTGTGCGAGCATCGATGTCTCTGATTATCCTTGATGAAGTTTCAATCTTATCGATCAAACCTAGTCGTATAGATATATAAATATATATGAATCTATACCTCTGTCTGTCTGTCTGTCTGTGTGTGTGTGCACATCTGATCAAGATAATCGTAGTTGATCGTTTAACGGTCATTTAGTAACGATCCTACGTTAGATCGTAGAAAAGTCAAACACCTCGGAAACTCGTCGACAGGAAATATCTCGTAGCTTCGAGGCCGTGCCTTTCTGCGAATCGATCGCGAGATTTCTCGATGCGTCGACTTATAATAATCCTTCTCTTCCTTGTAACTCTCTTAACTCTTCGTCGACTCGTTCTATCAGTCTTCTTCTTCTTCTTCTTCCTCGTCTTCTTCTTCTTCTTCTTCTTCTTCTCTTTCTTCTTCTTCTCTTTCCTCCCTTTTCCGGGTTCTCTATACCCGTAAACGTCATCAACCGATACGGGTATTGTTCCTTCTAAGGTAGAAACAATACCACGAAAACTCTCTCCCTTTTTATTCTGACGAATATTAAAGGTTTACGTCTATTTCTATGTTTTTTTTTTTTTCCATGAAAACTTCCTAACATATTTATACGGAAAGAACGCTTCGTGTTTTCTCCATATTTTCCTTGCGAATCTATTCCTTTTCTATTTATATCATTTCTAAAGTTTGATCTAGTTTCGAGAGTTGATAATTATCACATATATTTTATCCTGCAATCTCTAGTAAATATAATAAAATCTATCTCTTCTATTTATTTCCACTTTCTTTCTTAATCGAAAGGAAAGTAAATGAAACCTTGTAAGTAGGTAGGTAAGAAAATATACGTTGCACATTTCTGTATAAGTATATAACTGCAGCAGACATGCTAGATATGTTCCATATTAATAATAAATACGGTGGGAAAACTATAGTATTTGTACAGTAGAAATATGAAAAATATGGGAATGTATTTCTATCGTATAAATACTTAAATTCCCCATGGTATATATTAATATAATACAATCTTATATTACATAAATAATTTACTTATATAATATATAATCTCTCTTTCTTTATCCTTCCATCTATCCATCAATATGTCTTACATTATTTATATATTATACAATATGTAAATATATTTTTACTTCAATAAATAGTTATATTAAATACACACACACACACACACATATATATATATATGAATTATTTTAGGATTGAGCAAGAATCTGAGTTTGGGAGTGTTCTGAATTTGTAATAAACGAAGGACATCGATGAATTTTGAGGAACGGAAGCAGATATTCGAACTTCGGAAGAATCTCAGGAGTTCGCAGAAACTTCGTGGACCGTTTCCGTTCGATCAATCTTCCGGGTGGCGCGTAAGTAAATACAAGAGCGTTCCTCGCTCCGGTATCCGATATCGTTCGACGAGTAAAACGAGTTTCGGTACCGACATAAACGGACCAGACCAGGCTGGGCTTGCTCTCGTGGATGTTCGTGTAATCCTATAGGAAACCTTCCGCGAGTTTCACTTTGCAGTTCTCCGTTACCGGATCGTCGTCGTTCATGCTCCCTATTCGTCAAAGATATATACGTGAACGCTCTCGTCCATCGAAGTAACAATTGCGATTAAAAAATATCTAATAACTTTAGGAACATTCTTTCGACGAAAATAAAATTTTAACAAGCCAATATAAATACTACTTCGTAAATCTAACCACGTCGTAAAAATTTAACAGTCAAATATATTTCGATTTAATTACTTTTATTCTCGTAATGCATAACCACACCGAGGGAACAAACGAAATAGCCATGTACGAAGCTTTCAACGACGTTAAAAATTCTGCTCCGATTATCTTCTAAATAATTGATTACGTAGAGATTAAAAAAAAAAAAAAATACAAAATAAATAAAAAAAAAAAAGGAAAAAGTAAAACTCCGTTACGTAATTCCCAAAGAAGGTATAAATTTAACAATGATGAATTTAGTTTTTCGACCTTCCACTATTCATTTATGCAGGATTACATTAAGCTTGCATGGAACGTGTTACTCTCACGATCGACTAATTCCACTGAAATAAAATGTTATTCACATCACGAACGGTGCTGTAGATACCATACTTATTTACTTACGTGCCGGTAGCATCGGAAGTTTCACGAAGCTCTAGCTTCGTGTGAATGCACTTTTAACGCGTATAATGCGGGCCTAATACCAGCCGTTGACCTTATTCTTTCCGCAACGCTCAAAGTATCACGTTCTTATCTCGGCAAACCAAAGAGAGAGAGAGAGAGAGAGAGAGAGAGAGAGAGAGAGAGACAGACAGACAGAGAGAAAGAGAGAGAGAGCGCATGACCGGTTACCATAGCCATGACTTTTTTTCCATCGTCCTCCAGCATCGATGCTCCAGTTAGACGCTCATTCTTCATTCTTCGCAAGGAACAATGTTCCACGTGTCTTGGCCGTTTTAAATATCGAAAATGTAGAAACGTAGAAAGAAAAAGATCAAGTAAAAACAACTATTCTCGTTTTTGCATTTTGAATCGAGTTAACGATAACTCCGCGCTACGTTAAAACGTATTTCATCGAGTAGAAAGAGTGAGAAATATAGGATAAAATAGTAGTTATCTAATAGAACGACAGTTCGATATATAAAGCTTTGATAAATTTCATTGTTCCATCTAGAATAAAAAATATATAGTTATTTATGCAACTCAGACGGTACATATAGATGTACATATATGTGTGTGTAAGTGTTTAGACGAAAATCAGACGCAATCCAGACGCTCAATATAAACCAAACCAACTATATAGGCCCGTCTATGTATATAATACATATACGTACTATATGTCCTACAGATAGGTGTATATATATCCTTAGTGCCAGGACGAAAATCAGACGCAACCCAGGCACAGCTTAGCCATTATAACTATAGGTACATATACGTGTATAAATACATACGTACTATAAATACCTGCATATATATATATATATATATATATATATATATACACATATACGTGTTCCATATATATATATATACACACACACACACAGACAGACAGACAGACACATATACATATATATATATATATATATATATATATATATAAATGTATAATACGTATGTATTTACATATGTGTATATATATATATATAGGTGTCGAGGTAACGCACGATCAGTAGAAAGATATGCGCAAGGAAAATGCGAACGGAGCTTCGATAAATTCCAGCGCGAGATCCTCGTCCCCTACATCTTGTTGTACCGACGGAGAAATTTATACGTCGCCAAGAAAGAAAGATGAAGGTCGAAGGACTAGTACTTACGTTCCTATACCACTGCGATCGAACGATTTGTATCAAATGGATTGCACTTTGCCGGACCCCGTGTTTCTTTAACGATTGAGTCGTAAAACAACGGAGAACTTATCTCGATTGTCTAGCCTGTAGCTACTTAAAAAATTTTAATTCGGCGCCGCGTTCGGTGTAATTGAATTCATAAAAATTACACTCGAAACGGAAGCAAGTTTCAATCTTCGAAATCGAGATATATCGAATTAGTTATCTTAATCGGCTATCGGATTGACTATTCTTCTCGAGAGAAAGAGAAGGATAATATAAAAGGGATGACTAGAAAGAGATAGATAGATAGAGAGAGAGAGAGAGAAAGATAGACTCGTATCGATTACCCGTTTGGTGCCTTTGTATGTTTCCGTACGCGTCTCCTCCGCGTTGCAGTCATTCTTATCGATTGAAACACGGGGATGCACTTTGGACTCGCAAGTGGGGCTCGAAGATAGGAGGGTAACGTGGTGGGAATTAATGCGGAGAGTGACTAAGCTCACCATACTCGGCCCCCTTCGAACGAGGGGCCAGGAAGGCTGTTGTGGATCGTTGTTTTACGAACGGCCATGAAAAGCTTCCAAGAGATTAGGATAACGAACGTAATGTCTTCACTTTGGCGTACGATATCGCGGGCTCGCACAATTTTTCTTTTTTTTTATTTATTTATTTTCTTTCTTTTTTTTTTTTTTAATTCGACCATATATTTCTTACGAGATCTTTGTGAACAATAAAAAAAAGAAAAGAAACAAAAAAAGAAAAAATAAAGGAGTACGTAGAACGCAAACGAAAAATAAAACGAAACCGAACAAACAGAAACACCTCTCGTATGCTTCTCGTATCTTTTACGTTATACTCGTTCTCGATTCAAATATCGCTTCGTTAGCCTCTGTACCAGCCACGACCTTCATCGGTTGATAATTTCCCGTAATTTTATACGGTCGCACGCGGAGCAACGTCGTAACGTCGATTCGTTCTCTCAAACGATCGATATACAAAACGTATAGCAAACCGTATAGATAGATATTACTACTTATATACGTATATACAACGAAGAACTTGGTAGTGGTAAACGTATATAGAATAGTCGATGGTTGCACGGAATGCGGTATCTTATTTTGCGCGATGCGTGGTAACGATTTTAATCTGTGCCGGGATGATCGCGTCTCTCGAAAGCGTATTCCTCGACTGGAAAGAAATGGTAATAAAGAAAATGTTCGAGAGAGAGAAAAAAAGATAGAGAGAGGGGAAGACGGATAGAGTTAGTGCGAGCGAGAGAAAGAGAGACAAAAAAGAGAGAGAGAAAGACAGACAGAGAGAGAGAGAGAGAGAGAGAGAGAGAAGGAGCGTACATACACGCCCCTTCGTCACGGAGAACAGGAAAGAGTCGCGGTCAATGGCTGCGGTATCCGCAGGTTCAAGGAAAGCGGGCTGGTCCGATTCGACACTGTGTTGTTCCAAGGGAACAGAACAGGTGACGGTGCTCGTGAAAATGCAGGTTAATAGAATGCCGTAGACTACCAAATAGCCTCTTAGTTTCTCGAACGTCGCTCGTAAGACGTTGCTTCTTACTATCTCTCACTCTCTCTCTCTCTCTCTCTCTCTCTCTCTCTTTCTGCCTGTCTTACCATCTTATTCACAAGAGAAGACTCCAACGTCTTAACATTTGAATACATTTTACGTGCGTGGCTTTCCCCTCCCACTCTTCCTTCCTCCTTTAACGAGAATATCTCGGCGAATATTTCCGCGTAATAATTCTCGCGATTCGATCGAGACATTAGCATTTATTATCGAACTTACTCGCGCACATGTGCGTTCGTTCAAATGTAAAATAAATAGAGTGTAAGAGAGGGGGGGAGAGAGAGAGAGGAAGGGTGGGATATACACATTATATATGAAGAAAGAGAAAGAGAGAGAGACAGAGGTGTTATTTGCGTATTAGTAGCATTTCACGAGGCACGTTCTGCAAACAAGGGCGGTGACTCTGAAAACGAGAGGAGGATTGAACGAGGCACTCGTCCCGACAAAGCCGGGAGACCTTTATGAACGGATAAACGCGATTTGAGGAAGGTACTGGATGAAAAAAAAAATAAAAAAAAAAGAAAAAAAAATAAAAGAAAAGTATAAAGCAAAAAGAAAAGAAATATGAAAGAGACTAGAGAGACGACGAGTTCATGGCGATTAATGGCGAAGTATCCGTGATACGTTTCAATTAAAAATGGGATCTTTGTCGAGGGTGGACGACGACGACCGGGAACGAGCTCGAACGAAATTGTGGCGCACGCACTTTTGGAGAAAGGGACACACCGGCCGTGTAGAAGCGAGCGCGAGGTTGATTATCGACCGCGTATTGCTCACATGGAAACAAAATACGTGACTCTTCCTTGTCGTCATCGTCATCATCGTCGTCATCGTCGTCGTCGTTATCGTTGTCCTTGTCGTTCGTCAATGCTAAAGAAGATGATAAAAGAAACGATAAAATGCCATAATCAAGGTTATAGCACTTGACGCAACACAATCGAGAAACGGAAGATCTTGAATTATTATTATTTGCAACAATATTTTAACAGTCGTGGCTGGTACCGTCAAAACGGCATACCTCTGCATAGCAACAAACAAGTAACGAGTATTTCTCTCTCTCTCTCTCTCTCTCTCTCTCTCTCTCTCTCTCTCTCTCTCTCTCTCTCTCTCTCTTTCTCTCTCTCTTACTCTCGCTTTCTCGTTAACTCGATCTCGAAAATATCTTGAACCTTGAATTTTTATAGGGAAGGTAGAACGAGCAAATGTTTAGGGCGCGGACTAGGAACAGGAAGCCATAAAGAAAAGGGAGAGAAGGAGAGATAGATAGATAGATAGAGAGAGAGAGAGAGAGGGAGAAATAGAGAAGTTATCGATCTAACTGAGAGTTCCCATACCGGTGCATGAAGGCGGCAGTAGACATGTTACTATCCATGGGGTAGTTCCATATATATCTTGGCCCTGGAGCACGCCCTTGTTAACACTCCCAGACAGAAGAAGAGGAAGAAGAGCGAGCGTGCGTACGTACGTTAATTCGTATGCGTGTGCCTGAGCGTGAGGGAAAAAAAATGATGAGAAAGAGAGATAGAGAGAAACAGAGAGACAGAGAGGATATCCTCTCCACTCGCTGACGATACTCTATTCTCTTAGAAAAATTTCACTCCGATGTTGTATCGATTTAAAAAAATTCTCATCGAACCGACTTCTCCCGACCGATTAAAAACGGACCGTCCTATCGACGACCGATCGACCGATCGATAGGCAAACGACAAACCCGTCGAAAGAAATACGAAATAAATAATAAAAAATCTAGGAGGGTATAACACGGTCGCATCGACGAAACGATTCTATTATTCTCCACTCCTGCCAGCACCTGTACGACCTGACAGGTTGAAACCGTCGGCTGGACTGAAGACAGAATGCGCATTCGTCGTCGTCTGGTTGGTTTCCATGGTGGTGGCAATGGTGGCCTCCTGCCGGTGCCACCGCCGGTGGAGTTGGTAGTGGTAGTGGTGGAGGTGGTGGCGATGGTGGTGGAAGTGGAGGAGGAACGGTCTGTTAGTCGTGGTAGAAATGCCGATATTGCTGTTGTTGTTGGTGGTAGTGAAGGAGGCATTCGGTAGCGACGGCAGCGTACTTGGTGGTGGGGGATTGACAGAACCGTCTGCCTGGCACTCTGCCGCGTTTGCAATCAGACACCCGCGCGAGCCTTAAGGTTCGTTGCTGATGTATGAATAGAGAGAAAAAGAGATGGTAAAGTCCAATAGTCGTCGGAAAAAAAATTACCGAGTCGGCAAATTGAGAAAATGCTCCTCCCAAATATCAGATGTATATACACAATATATATATAAATGAATTTCCTTAGCTTGGAAATCAGCGATAATGAGATTTTTCTCGATCGTTTCCAACTTCCTATCTTTCCTAATAATTCTCTTATATTTCTTCTTAACGAATTCTATTTTTCTTCCTCTCTTTCTTATTCTTTTCTTTCTTTTTTTTTTGTTTTTGTTTTTTCAATTAAGATTGACGTGAATGGATTCTCGTATTTCGTTAGTTTCTATAATTTGTGGCTTCAAGCGGTTATATCGCATAACATCTTTCCTCCTGGTCTATTCATCTTTTATCCCTCCATCTCTCTCTTTCTCTCTCTCTCTCTCTCTCTCTTTCATCAGAATAGAAAGAAGATAAAAGAGAATAAGAGAAATAAACGATTCTCGTTCGTAGCAATAGATCTACTCGGGATCTCGGTCGGTCCTTCTTAATCGCATCTACATCTTCAACGGAACAGGTGATAACGAGCTCTCCGAGTTCGAGATAAGAATCTAAACTGTCGCGAGCTTGAGAGCGGAAGTCGATCCTCGTATTTTCACGACTTCTCCTTCTTACATCTTTCCTACCAACCCCACCCCACCACCCCCTCCTTCTCTTCTTCGTATATCCAAAGAATCTAGAGACAACTATCATAACTCGTGAGATCGATTTCTTCCTGTTACGTTTGCCCATCGAGAAACGATTTATCGCCGTGCGTTTTTCACGTCACGATATATCGAGACGGCCGCGATTAAGAGCATCGTATAACTTTCGTTCTCGTTCATGTCAATTGGAAATCCCAAACAACTACACTTACTTCCAACTATACTTACTTCCTAATTTTCGAAGGGGCCGAAAGCAAAGTAGTACGAATTTGCATCGGCATAGAGACATTGTATAAGGCCGTTTGATCTGTTAAACTCACGTTTCTTACGTCATAATCGTCTTTTTTTTTTTTTTGTTTTACCTTCCTTCTCCCGCTCCGAGAAGACCCATAATAGCTCTTATCCTACCGTCTACGATTTATTATCTCTTCGAATGTAGCTAGCGATCTGCATATAAACGGGGATAGCTTCTTTAAAAGGCGCAGGATAAAGAAATGGCAAAATATTTATATGTATATAATATTGTATATAAAAGAACGAAACTTTCCATCCACGTATATTGTCCAGGTATCTTTTCTTTTTTCTTTTTTTTCATTTTTCCCTATTACTCTTTTCTTTTTCTTTTTCCTTTTCTTTACTTTCCTTTCAATATATTTTATCGATCGTTAAAATTCCAAATCCCAAAGCATCTCGTAGTAGTAGTAGTAATAATAATAATAGTAGTAGTAGCAATAGTAGCAGTGGCAGTTCCTTTCTAAATATACGAAAGATTTTCACCGGTAGATAGATATGTACATATGTACAAGCTTTACGTCTGGTCGACGTTGAGTTTCTTGAAAGTATCTTTTGTTCGTGCTTCTTTCCACTTTGAACTTAGAAACGTAAAAAGGAAGGAAGAAGAGAAATATAGATATAGATAGAGGTAGAGAGAGAGAGAGAGAGAGAGAGAGAGAGAGAGAGAGAGAGAGAGAGATAGGAAGAAAGATGCATAGAGCGTGAAAAGGACTCTATTTTTCCTTCTTTCATTAACGGCAACGCGTAGTAATCTTTCGACTCTTTCGGAATCAGCCTCCGTCTGGTCTTCTCGTTTCGCTTCTCTTGTTCTTTTTCCTTCTCCTCTTCCTCTTCCTCTTCCTCTTCCTCTTTCTCTTTCTTCTTCTCCTATCTTAGGTATGTACGTACCAAACATCATATATATATATATATATATATATATATATATATATATATATATATATATATATACATAATATACCTACATACCTAGCTCCGATTTAAGCATGGGCCTCTTTCATAGAAGCCGGAACACACCGTACCCATGCGTGCACTCACCTCGCTGCTCTACTTTCCGTGTTTGCGATCCTTCTTCTTCCACTTCTTCCTCTTCTTTTTACCGGCACGACCGCCAGCACTGTCTTATTCTTTTTTTTTTTCTTCCCTCCTCCGTCTCTGAAGAAGATTCTAACGCTCGACGAGATGCACTTTTGTATGCCTGTACGAAGGCCCGTCTAAGTCGCCCCTAGGATCTTTTTTTCTCTTCTCTTTTTTTTTTTTTTTCTTTACTTTTTGTTTCTTTTTCTTTTTATTTCCACACGAAGCGTTCCTATGTATCGAGAATGTTTTTTTCTTCCTCTTCTTCTTGCCCCCGTGCAAATTCTTCCAGCCCTCGTTAAGGGAATCGTCTCTATTTCTTTTTCTTCTTTTTTTTTTGTTTTTCACGAAAATTCAACGAGCGAAGGAAAGAAGAGATGCGAGAGGAGAAACGTTTGAAAGAAACTATCTCGAATGGAAGTAGATGACGACGACGATGACGAAAGGCGAAGTCCGCGTAGTCATAGGGAATTTTGCTTTTTTTTTCCAAACGTGAAAATTAATCGAGAAAAGTGCTCGTCACGAACAAAAGAAACGCTTTCGACGATACGTCCGTCGGCGAATCTCTCTCTCTCTCTCTCTCTCTCTCTCTCTCTCTCTCTCTCTTTCTCCCTCTCGATTTAATTCCGGAGACGGAATCGATAGAAGGATTTCTCTCTCTCTCTTTCTCTCTCTCTCTCTCTCTCTCTCTCTCTCTCTCTCTCTCTCTGTTTAACTGTCCCATCCGCATTTTCCCACTTCAGCAACGATTTTCTCGTTCTTTTTTTCAATTTCTTCCCTCGACATCCTGCAGGATCGGAGAAGAATGCCGATAAAGAGCGTGTTACTATCGAAAGAGTTTCCAGTCTCTTTCTATCTCTCTCTCTCTCTCTCTCCGTCCCTCTCTCTATCTCTCTATGTTCTCTGTCTTTCAGCTTGACAAGCAAAAAAATGCAAATGTGACGCAGCTTAAACGATTTTCTCGACCGGACCATTTCCCATCAAAGGAGAATGAGAATTTCAAATCCGATGGAAACGGCGTGCCTCGAGGAAAATAGAAAAGAAAAAAGAAGAAATAATAGATAGAGAAAGAATCACGAAGCATAGAAAGAGCCGTCTCTAACTCTTAGCATTTAACGACTACTAATGCAAAGTGCGTAATCTCTGAGAGCGAGCGAGAACGTTTGATCAGATTCGCAGGACTCGTTCTTCGTTATTACAAAGCCTTCCCTTTGTATTAAAACACGTTAACCTAAGAATTGCTCGCGGCATGTGAGCTTATATTATTAAGAGAATAGTTTTAGACTCGTAATAAACTCTACAGAACGAAAGTAATTCGTTTATTTATTAATATGATTTTATTTCGAACGAACGATGATAAAATCAAATCAAATCAAATCAAATATAATAAATCAATTTCTTTCGGGTCATAAAATTGAATGAAATCGTTTCGGAATAGAACGTTTGAACGATCGAATGATGCAAAAGAAAAAGTTTGATGATCTCAAACAGACAACTACGTTAATCCAACTAGCCATAAGAAATTTCTCCTTTTTTTTTTCCATCGCGAAAGCTACAGACGACGTTTGCGCAAATCGCAGGTTTTGTGCAAACAAGGTGTTTACACAGTAGCCGGCTCCTCGTCTACTTGCCAAGCAACGTCTGCTGGGTAACGTTAAACTGAGAGAAACGTGAAGAAGAGCAAGATAGATAGACAGATAGAGAGAGAGAGAGAGAGAGAGAGAGAGAGAGAGAGAGAGAGAGAGAGAGAGAGAGAGAGAATACTATACTCTTCGTCTTTCATGATAGCAAAACGAAGAGGGAAAATTGTGTGCACGCAGAAACGCGTAGAGTGTGCTTAAAGGATGGCAGCCAGTCACGCCTCGCTCAGAAAGGACGCGCGTGCTTAGGGTGACGCATACGCGATGCTTAGGGTGAATAAACCGAAGGGAGATGGACGTCGAGTCACCACCCATTGTTGAAACAGTGTCTCTCGGAAAGAGAAACGGTACCGCAGACGTGATAGGGTTTAAAAGGAAGGGAGAGAGAGAAAGAAAGAATTTTTTATTGAAATTAAAGTAGTTTCTTGTGAGTTTAAAAGATCAGATATGACAACGATAAGATTATCATCAAAATTGGGGCGAAAAGAGTAATTAATAATAATAATAATAATAATAATAATAATAATAATAATAATAATAATAATATCAAGTAATAGCATACAATAAACTTCTGATACGAAGATTTAATCGATAAAAATATTATGTTATAAGAATAAAAGAGAAAGATGAATATATAATAGAAAACCGTTAGAAAATAAATTAGATCGTATTAAGAAAGGTTAGTTACGTTGGTAAGTCAATCAGTCGAAATGAGATCCGCTAACGAGATAGGAGGAATAATTAGAAGGAAATGAGAATTCCGTGGATCGATCAATGTATACGTTCATTTTTTTTAGACGCCTAAATTAAGGCAACCCGTCGTGCTTTAATACACGTAGACGTCTCGATAAAGGGTTCCGTATGTAAACCAAATCCAGGAGGATGGTAATCGTTCTGCTGGACCAACCACGTCGCGTATGCATAATTTCTTTTTGAAATAGGTTACGCATTAAAAAAAAAAAAAGAGAGAAAAAAAAGAAAAAAAAGAAAAAAGAGAAAAAAGAACTAACGTCGATGAAGAAATAATTAATCTCGCAAAAGAAAAGAAAAGAAGAGAAACGAAAAAGGTAATCAACTATAAATTGGATAAATATTTTTCATCGAGTTAATAATATCGTTCGGATAATCTCAAGTTAATCCTAAATTCGTTTTAAATGATAAATTAGATGATTTAAATGGACGATGATCCGTCGACCGTTTTCAAATGCGACGATCGTCATCTATTTGATCTTCCTCCAATGAAATAAGCGATGCAGCTAGAGCGTACACGGAAAAATCCCTTAACCGGTTTTCTCTTTGTCACTGTAGCCCTACCTAGCTAGGTAGGTAGGTAGGTGGGTAGGTTGGTAGGTAGGTAGATAGGTAGGTAGGTAGGTAGGTAGGTAGGTACGTACGTACGTACGTATATATTTTCTAGATTCTCACCGGCACAGCATCGAACATCTGTTACTCTGGCTCGCAGGAAACACGAGACGTTCTTCGTGCATCGCTACAGAGAAGGGAATTTCTTCCGCGCGTTCTGCCACGATTATCGGAGTCTTCGCATCGCATCCTCGTGTCTGGACTCGTGCAAACGTTTTTCTTCTTTTAAGAGAAAAAGAAAAAGCAAAAGAGAAAAAGAGAAAGAGGGATGGAAAGAGAGAGAGAGAGAGAGAGAGAGAGAGAGAGAGAGCAAATATTCCTTCACTTTTTCATTTATCAATCTCACGTTTATCTTATCCTCTCCACGTGTTTTGTGATCTTTCAAATTGGTAAAACAACTAATACGTTCGAACATGTAACATCGTGTTCGAGCATAAGAGTTAGATATGGAAATCGCGAATGGAAATTCTTGCAATAATAATGTACCTGTCCGTTTACATACATTTGACAAAATAAAATAACGGTATTTTATATATGTCATTACATTGGCAACGAATCCCCGTTCTTTACTTAAACCGAAATACGTGACATGTATAATATTTTTACATCTTCGTTGTTGTGTTATTCGTAATCTTTTTTACGGTACGTCTAAACGAATCGTTTACGATTTAATTAATCGAAATTGTCGTCGATTTCAGTGAAACGTCGACGTTTGACATATCATTCGAGTGACATTCACGCAGAGAGGGTTGCCAGGGGTGACGACACTCGGCTTGGTTTCCTCTTTCTCTTTTCTTTTTTTGTGTTCTTTATTAAGAGTATCGATCATCGGAATGTGTAGAGTTCATCCCATTGTTCTCGCGTTGACAGAAAATCTAGGGACGTTTAGTCCACAACGAATCCGTCAATCGGAGCGGAAAATATTCGAATGAATGACAATAGTTATCGTTATGTTCGAACAATGACGATAATGAGAAGGAACGAAAGAAGGTAAAATAACGAAGAGGAGGAGATACGAGTCGATCGTGGTATTTTATTATTACAGTTTACATAATATATATATATATGTGTGTGTGTGTATGTATATATATATTTATATAATCGAAAGTTTTATAGCTAGAAATATAATAATTACAGTATTCTTACGATACTTTTTTTTATAATACATAACATCGTACATTTATACGTTACATATAATTGTTAACGTAAGGTAAACGCAAAAAAGGACGTAAAAATGAGATTCGTTAAAATACGTGAGAAGAATTCTTGAAACAACTTGTATATATATTATACATTTACATGTAATACGTATACTACATTATATTGGTACAGATATAAGGATATAGAAAGAAATACTATACGAATACAATGATTTATAAAAGTAAAAGAATAAAGAGACGAATGGCCAGAATTTGTTATTGAGATATACTTCGAGGCAGATTTATTAATGACGATGATAAATATCTATCGTCGCGTGATTCATAGCAGGAAAAAATCGTCGAGTATGCGTTGGAGATTTTCATTATCTTCCGTGCTTGTCTCGATCAACAGAGAACTCACGAGATGTTTTTTTTTACACGCAGTAGTCATTGCTTTGTCATTCTATCATCTTGAATAACGCACAAGAGAATATCATACCAAAGAACTAAAAGGAAAATTAAAGGATTATAATTAGTACATTATATAATTTTTCTCTATTTTTTCTTTTTATCTTTTTAAATATGTCATCGGAATAATGTTCATTATCGATTATCGTAATAACAGCCTTCTTTATATAGTTATATAACAGCCATTCTCAAACCTTTTTGCTATGCAACCCAATACGTTTATTTGTAATATTTATAATATGAAAATACTTGTGATGCAAAATACAATTTTAAAGAACATGGTAGATTAAAGTCACTGTATATTATTTTAAACATACGGCATTTACCGCGGCATTCTCGCGAACGCGCGAGAACACATTATACGTGTCTTACAAAAATAATAATTAATCATTTTTCTCGCTTTTGGCGTGAAGCAGCAGCTATCATTATTTCAAAATTGTGTGAGACACGCTGGTATATAATATATGAGATCATTATACTAACGTAATGCAACACAAAATGTACACGTGATTTTGACGGGCAAATCAATGACAACAATACTTACCATGAGGCACGCAACAGCGATACCAGCGCCACCCATAACAGCTGCGTGCTGTTGCATATAAACTTGCGTTCTGTTTAGGCAACCTTCCAGATAAGCGTTCGATGGATTTACTGTGTCAGCACCGGCACTGCAGTTAAATCGCTAGAAGCATATCAATGGTAAATAACCGGCGGTATCGTTTGAGAAAGTTGATCGAGTGAAAGCGTGAGAAAGCGGATAAGATAGATAAGTATTAGATGAATTAAATAATCGCGAGAGAGAAATTAATGTTATTTGAAATAGATGATGGATGGTAAGCGTTTATAAACACAAATACGACAGATATTATGAATTTACGAGCCCTCATCAAAGTCATTGATGAATCATAATAATGGTTATCATTGGTCGATGAAGGACACCTATTTAACCGGCCGTGTACACTTTCATCGGATTAAGCGATTCTTTTATTATCCTGATATTCTTTGAATTAAATAAGTTAATTATATGTTTACCTGTCCAGGTTGAACCTCGCGACAACAGCTTTGTGGCACAAGGAGACCATGAACTCCCCAATCTCTCCAGGCATATACACCGCAACAATGGAGCTTAAATTTGTAAAATAAAATGATATAAGCTTTTTCGTATTGCGTTCGTAAACATATACTTTTCTTTTCCTTGTGTTGTTTTACTTTAGCTATTACTCACCTGAGTCTGCGTAGTATCCCAGGCATCACGGACGGATTTACGATGATCATACAGCCTCAGGCTACCGGACATTTCACGTTCCAATGTGTTCAACAATTTTTCACGGAACACATAGCCGAGAACACCGCCGATCAGCATCGTCACGAATAATAGAAACACAATTATGAAATACTGAAAGATAATAATTATTTTTATTAACTTGGATCGTCAGAAAAAAAAAAAATAAATAAATCATTGCAATTCAATATAGGACTCACTGTGACCAGCATACACTTGACTTCGCGTGACGCACCAACGCATCCAAAGAAAGCGATAATAGCTACCAAAATTCCACCAGCTAGTAATACATAAATAGCACCTGTCAATAAATCGTTTCCCACCAACTCGCCTATCCAAGGTACTTTATCGACGAATGCCCATATAGCTAAGCCAGTTATAACGACGCCACCGATCTGAAAGCAATAAGAATTAGTTTGATTAAACAGAATTGACAACTGTTAAGCTAACTTTTATCAAGCGATAAAGCTTGATCTATACTCACGAAGATGATGAAATTCGTGAAGAACAATGAGTACTTCATAAAACGACCGCAGCCGTCCATCTCTGTACCGTATCCCATCTTGGATTAATCTCTCGATCTAGTAAAACAACAACGGGTACATTGAAACGATAATTAAACGTGAGAAAGCGAAATTGTTTAAGTATGATGTCGAAACAAATCGAGAAATCGAGAATCTTGTAACACGCAAACGTAACGCATGCATACATACATACATACGTACATACATACATACATACATTGTGGCGGACACTTTTTTTTAAGAAGAAACTATTTTCTCTCTTTCGATACATTGTTTTCCCTGACACGTTCAACGTACACGTCCTTAAGAAATTCTGGTACCATTCTATAAATCGTGCATACGTTATCCGAATTAGGATCAATCGCGTAATTCACGCATCATTCCGATTCCTGAAGCCTCAAGAGGACGTTTTAACAAGTGTTTCCGTCTACGTTTGTATACATAACGCTTGCCTTTACTCAATCGCACTAGATTTTTATTTGCATTCACGATTACGAAATAAACTTGAAACGCGTGAAATATTGAAGGTCTTTGTGATTCAACCCATATTAAGAATTCTTATATTCATATCGTTATGATTTCATATTTCTTTCTTTTCTACCTTTTTTTATTTTTACTTTCAAAATTAACTGAATGACAATTTTTTTTTTTTTGGATCTAATGTTATCATATATATTTTATCAAATGTGTCAAAAATCGATTGCAATTTGCGAACTTGACAAGAATAGATCGTCCTGTGTGATATCAAGTAGCTAGTTATTCGAGACGAAACAATCAGTGATATAAACGTGAGCGAATTTACATTAAAATCACATAGGTAATATATTCATTAACCTAGTAACGCGTCTCAATGATATCGGATTAGTCATTGCACTTTCGACATCTTCCATATCATCGCTATCGTTCGTATTTATTATGTTTCGTCCTTATTAATATCAATCCTCTATAAACTAATTTTTGTTTCGCATTTACAACAAAATTATGATTAACGTGAAAAAGTCATAGCACACACACACACACACACATCATATATACTTAAAAAAATATGAAAGATTTTAAAGAAATAAAGTAACAATTAATTTTTTTTACGATAAAATGAAATCAGACAATCATATGAATATATAAATGTGATAAGTGAGATATATAAATGATTTCGGATATACACGGTATTATAGAGAGTGTTAATTAAACATGTTTTTTTAATTTTTTTAATTAAAAATGAAAATCTTAAATATGAACAGTTTACAGACTATAGCGATTAACTCCACTTAAAAATGTTTTTGCAAACTTTAGTCCTAGAGCATATAATTGGCACTTAACTTTTTTTTATATAAAGTAAATTTCATTGATAGTTGCTCTTTGTTATCACTAAACGACAACAATTTGTATACCCAATGAATAATAAATAATGTCCAATGTATGTAAATGTATCAATTCTCTTTACTTCTTGTTTTGTAAAGTTAATTACGTAATTATTTTGTAAAAATAATTATGATCCTAAACAATATTAATCATAAAATAAAGTATTAATCAATAATTAAACATTCAATTAGATCTCGGAAAGATACAGGTGTTTTGATAAAAAGCATAATAATGTTCTAACGTAATAATACACGTGTAACACATTCCTAGCATAGTCACGTTACAATCACGCAAGAGTGTTACCTTAAAAAGACGTTATATGAGAGAGAAAGAAAGAGAGAAAGATAAGAGAGAGAGAGAAAGATGGATAGTGGGAGAAAGTGAATTCTCCCTTTACATTAAGTAATCCATGGCCACTGTAAAGTCTAAAGGATAAAAGTAGGGTAGCGCTCTGCGTATACACACATATGTATGTATGTATGTATGTATGCATGTATGTATGTATGTATGTATGCATGTATGTATGTATGTATGTATGTATGTATGTATGTATGTATGTATGTATGTATGTATGTATGTATGTATGTATGTATTATATATATATATATATATATATATATATATATATATATACGCGCATGACATCATCATCGAACTTGGGTCTCCTTCCTCATATTGCGTGGAGGACTCAAGTTAATAATGGTGATAATTTCATTTACTTTATCTCCCTTTGCCATAAAAGTCATATAAGGATTATTACACTGCTTTTGGTACGACTAATCGTCACTCGTTCTTTTTTAATTATTACAATTTATAGAAACTTTATTACAGGAATCTGTTCGAATTATTATTAAAAATAAAAAAAAAATAAAAATGAAAAAGGAAGAATAATAGTAACTCAACTTGTCTCTCGAACATACATAGTTCTTTCCTTTTCGTTTTGTTTCCTCACTTCCATTTTATGCTAAGTAAATATATGTTGTATTATTTCGAACGGGCACGTTACAATTAATAAATAGCTCGATTGAGTCATCGCCGTTCAGAGAAAAACCTTCGTATACGAAATCTGTCTAACGTGAGATCATCATCATTTGTAATACACAATACGACGAGGAATTTCCAAAGAGGCATGCAACTAAGAAAATTATAATTATGTTCGAAGTATCGTGTTATCGATTATAGCCGAAGAAAGTTCGTTAGCAAGACTAAAATTATTACAATGTTCGTTATGACAATTATTTCTTTCTTTTTTATTTATTTTTTTTTTCAACATGCCCATAAAAAAAAATTTGAAGATTGAATAAACTTCTTGTAGAACATCGTTAGATCGTCGAAAATAACTAAGGAAAGCTATAAAGGAAGATAGAGAGAGAGAGAAAGAGAGAAAGAAAGAGAGAGAGAAAAGTAGCACAGAAAGAATTCTTCGAAGTATGGCGCCATGGCACCTGTGTCCAAGAGACACGTGTGACGAAGAACAAACATGCGCGCGGGAGTTTCGAAAGAGAGAGAAATTGATGAAAAAAAATATGACTCCTCCAATCAAATGATCTCTAATATGTGTACGTAGCATATAACGTATAGATTTTCTCTATTACGTTTGTTTCCCAACTTTTTTTTTTCAGTTTTTTTTTTTTTTTAATTTCACTTCATTCAAATTTTATATTATCCTATTAATATTTCTCTTAACGAGTGTATCGTCTTCAATCGACGAGTTTTTCTTCTTCTTACGAATAATAATAAATGATTTATATTCGTAAAACGACCGAAACGATCGTCGAATTCGTTGTGAAGCGAACTTAAAACTCGAGCTGCACGGTTTGTAACGATCGTAGGCGCCGATTGATGAACCCCACGATTTAAACGCAACGAATTGACATTAATTTAAGTCTCTTTGAAATCCTAGAGAAGTGCAAGGAACATTAACGAGGGTCTCGTTGCAACGAATTTGGATACCCTAAGTATAGGAAAAAGCTATTGACCCAGTTTCGTTTTTAAGTCCCGATCGGAATAACACGTTTGTAATGAAACTTTAGACTTATTATCTTTCATATTATAACGTAATAAAATAAAAAGAGAGAAAATTTTAATAAACAATAGTAATCGTATATTATAAAAATTAGTTCAGTTGATCATAAATAAAAGAAAACTTAAAAAATTTATTTATAAAACGATCCTTAATCTTGCATATCTCTGATGCAAACACTTTGTAAACTCGGTGCAAATGGGCCTTTAAGTTGGCGACCAAAGACGATTTCTCAATGATAACTCGCACGGTGATACCTACTCTAGTATATTACGCGTGAAACGAGATGAAAGTAAAACCGACCGTGGCTCGTACACGAGACTCGTCATAAAAAATGCGCACAGCTTATATGGCAGAAATTTCGTTCCTCAGACGAAACAAAACGGAGTTTAAACAAAATGAAAAAAAGAAAAGGAAAAGAGAAACTTCCCACCGCATCGTAAACAACTCGATGAAAGACGATCAGACAAAACACAATGTCAAAAATATACTCACTTTCGACTACTCCTCACGAAAGGTTCCAACCAGCGTTTTTAAAACGTCGACTATTTATCGAGTAATAAAACGAATTTTGTATTTCTTTTTTTTTTTTGAATCGTAAACCGTCCTTTCTCCTTCCGTTCTTTCTCTTACCGGTTCTCTTAGCCCTTTTCGACGATGTCCAATGGCTACGGTTTCAACCGGTTTCGAAATTCAATCGAGGCGCGATCACTTCTCGCGTACGTACGATTTTAAACGTTTACTATCCTCTTTCACCTCCTCTCTCTCTCTCTCTCTCTCTCTCTCTCTCTTTCTATCTCACTCTTTTCGTCGAAAACACACGAATCTATAATCGACGAATCGAAGAATAAACGACGATGATAATCGACGAATATGAAGGTGACAAGTCGTTGATTGTATCGGAAGATTTTTCTTTTTGCTTTTTGTTATTTTCTCTTTTCTTCCTTCTTTCAATTTTGTTTTTTTTTATTTCTCCTTTGAAAGACAATTTATACGTATAATTCGAACTTGATCGAACTCTCAAAGGATGATCAACAAAGCGGCGATGAGGATCGACTATGGGACACAACAATGTGACGACGATAACGACGCTCTCTTAGTACTGTATGTCTACCCACGGAAAATACACGCTCTCGCTCTCCCTCGAGGCCGCTGAAAGTGGGGAACCGTTCTCCTCGCGTCCTTCGCGACGAAGACGCGATCTGAAAATGCGTTGCATTGCGCGCGTTCTTCCCCTCTTCGTAAACCCCACCCCACCCCACCCCACCCTAGCCCAACCGCTCTTCCCTTCCCTTCCCTTCTCATCACTTCTATCTTGTTCTCTCTTCACTCTCTCCATCCACCTTTAATACGCACAACGCGAATCAACGTTCTCTATTCGAAGAGCCCGCGAACGATCGATCACAAGGTCTATTTATCTATTTGATCTCCCCTTTATTTTTCTGCTTTCTCTTTTTTCTTTCTATCTTTCTCTCTTTCTTTCTTTCTTTCTCTCTCTCTTTCTATCTATCTCTCTTTTATCCCTTCGTACTGTAGCGTAACTATAATATATTATAATACGAGTTCCTCGTACATTATAAATGCGTGAATATCAAATGCTTATGTAACCGATCGGTCGATAAAGAAGGGTGATCATTTATCGATAAATTATCGTGAACGTATAGAAAACAAATATGGCGGACGATCATCTACAACGTTCGTTTCAAAGATCGTCGTTTCTTCCTTTCTTTTTTATCGTAATTCGTCATTGATAACGTAAAGACGATACAGTTTCGTTTGTTATGACCGTCGATATCTTTACTGTTTACGTGTTTATTATTTGTGCAAAAAAAAAAAGCGAGGACGCGTTACGTTCGATGGTAATCTCGTTATTTTCTCGTTTTCCACTTTCCGAGGACGTGCTGCACGGTGTGCAATTTGATGAATCGTAGTGAAGGATTTTCGTGGCGCGAGTACTTACTCATTCGTGGCCTATTATTTCCCTCGAAGATAATTGTTTCAGCAGGGTCATGCAATTGAGAGAGATAGAGAGAGAGAGAGAGAGAGAGAGAGAGAGAGAAAGGTTATGAGACGAGAGACATCGATGATTCTCTTTTACGCTTTATTTTATACTTATAGAAATTTCATCGATCACGTTTCACCCATCATAATGTTTTCGAAGCTACGAAAAAGAGTAATGATACGATAAAAATATGATAATCACGTTAATAATTTTTTCATCGATTTTTTCATATATTTTTATATATATATAAAAAAAAATCTTCATTAATCTCGTTAGTTATGGTCGATAAAGTTTATTCGAATGGAAAAAGAACTTTCTCCTTTGAATGGAAATCGACAGAAATTCGTCACGATTCGTTCGATCGTATGTACATATTTATGTACTAACATACGTATATATGCGACAGCACGATCAAACGAATGGTAAAGACCATTAAATGAAAAAAGTCAAAATTACTTAGAAGAAAAGGGAAGGGAGGGAAAAAGAAAAGCAATATATCCTACGTGAAAACAATCTCAATATGGGTGGGTCGTGTATGTCCTTCGCGATATTTTCACGTTTCCGCCATTCGCAAAGTCGATGTCCACGCGATCAGTATAATTACATTATTCGTTTAAACAAAGCTACGCCCAAGTAATAATCGTAAATCTAAATTGGACCAATCAGCGGTTAAGCTTATAATCGTTTATCTTTCATAGTGGTTACGGGTGTGACAGCTTTGACCAAATTAATTCGTTATTCGAAATTTCTATTATTTGCGTGAAATATGCAAACAAGAATTTTGTAAGGATAAATAAGCCATCGATCGATTAAATAGAATTATTTTGCTTTTACCTTAAAAAAAGTTATAACCTTTAGCCAATTGTTTACATTGAATATGATGCTTTGATATGAAAGAGTAATTTAAATAGAGATATAGGTTATATTAAGGTTGTTCATCTTACGCTTGAAGTGTGTATCAGCGTGTATGAATTCAGCGTCAGTACGGACAAAATACGAACTACACGAGCAAGCTCGAACACAGTCTCACCATACGGCCTATCGTATCGGTGTATAAGTTTGTTTATAAGGGTTATAACCTCACGTTATATAATAGGTGTAGTAAAAAAAATCCATGATTTTTGCATGAAATTGAAGGCTTTATTTATCATAGTTATAATGATCTGATTTAGGTCAAATATGCACCGTTTTGATCGACAACTTGTTGCCATTTTGAAAATAATTTCATTATAATTTAAATTGTATTATCATAAAAACCCTCGTCCCTATTGGCAAGGAACTGGGAGAGTCGATTTTCACATGCTTCCCTTGAGGCGATGTTCTCATCAGCAAAATCATTCATCATAGACAGGAACAGGTGGTAATTACTTGGTGCCAGGTCCGGACTATATGGTGGATGCATAAGAACCTCCCAACCAAGCTCCCTTAGCTTCTGGCGAATCACTATCTATGTGTGTGGCCTGGCGTTGTCCTGTTGGAACACAATTCCTCTCCTATTGGCCAAAGCTGGCCACTTCTTTCTTTCTTTTCTTTTCTTTCTTTTTTTTCTTTTTTTTTTCTTCTTTTCAGTCTTATTCAAGTGGTTCCAAACCGTTTTTTTGTGCAATGTTTAGCTCCTGGGAAATTACCGGAACGGAATCGACGAAACCAAAATTGCGCGTGATTGGCTGTTACAGTATCAGGACCATAAACACGATTTACACTTTCAGCCGCTTGCCTTGCGTTTTCGCCTTTATCGAAGAAAAATTGTAAAATATGGCGTATTTTCTCTTTGCTTATATCCATCGTTGACATGCGCTCAAACAAAACTGAGTCAAACAATCACAAAATTATCTGAGAAATTTTTTTAATACGAAATCTTATCTTTCTAACGCCATCTAGCGTTACCCGATCGCACTTATACCAAGCGAGATACAGATTACTAAAGTCAACTATTGGAAGAATAATGGATTTCTTTTTACTACACCCCATATCTCACGTATACATAATAATCGGGTTCGTATAGGTTGGAGTAGGTAATGTTATATACTTATATATCATTTTAATATAAATTAAAGCATAGGGTGTATCTATCGATGGATGATCATCATGTGTGTCATGATTTGTTGATAGTTCGTGCGAGAAACGATCACGTAAAATGACACATTCTTTCTTCTTTTGTTATTATACATTACCATCATCATGTGTGTACTTAATGTATATAATATAAGTATATTCTACTGTTTCTTCTTATCATTGTTTATATTATTATATTATTATATTATATGTTATTATTATAGTAATAGTAGTAGTAATGGGAATAAAATAAAATAAACTATTTCTACGCTTGGAGAAAAACTTCGTAGATAGTGTGTAAACGAACTCGTTTATTTTTTTTTTTTTTTTTTTATAAAAATAAATAAAATAAAATAAAATCGACAAATGTATATGCTTTATGTACATTTGTCGTTAAACAAAATTTTACCTCCGCTGCATCGTTTCTAGCACAGATCGCCGTGAAGAAAACATCAATCATCAGTAGAGGAAATGAATGAGCCGTCTTATTTTGAAAATGACCCAAGACCATTTATATTTAAATTGAGATATTTAAATATAAATATAATATTTTTTTACAAACGGACTTAGACCGCTTTCAAAATAAACGGCTCAGATATAAGAGAGATTGTATAGTAACGCTTTTATAAACTATAAAATAGGTAAAACAAAACAATAAATTAATTGATTATATTCGTTTACATCGATAAAAAATAAAACTAACAGTATCATCGAATCTACGATACCTGGATTATGAATCTAGATGGCTTGCTAATCTACTACATATCCTTTACAATATCTCTGCGTCTTTAATATATCATATAAAAGTAACAACAAATTTTTCTAAAATTTAATTGTGTCTCTAGAAACTTAGATTCATCTACGTGAACAGCTGAACACGTATTTTCTTATTTTTGTCTTAATATCATCTGTCCGAGCGGGTTCCTAGATTAAACTTTCGTCTTTAAAATGGGATCTTGTTTCTTCAAAATCGATAAAAAATTATGCCTGTTCTCATTGTTGGTACAAATTGTTGTAAACCCAGAGGTGATGAATAGTCTTAATAATCGATTATCACAGGTTATGTTAATTTACGATCAATCGAATTATTATATTACTATCGATCATTGGATTCCCATTTGTTCTGCGATAAATAAATCTTGCTCTAACTTTAACAAGATATTTGCATAACGACATTTTTTTGTCGAAAAAGAAATCTGTATAGTTGGTATTGTGCTTAATGTTAATTATAAAAAAAAATCTAGATGGTCTTGCCCGGAATACAAAATACAAGTCTCCCTGGCTTTCATAGCATCTGCATGACCTACTTTTGAAAACGTTTATGATCTTAGCATTGCGAAGAAAATTATTTTTGGACGGGGCATGCATGTATGTATCATATTCTCTTCGATCAATCCACCTTAATGAATTACATATGTGGATACGTATGTGTCAATACTTGTTCTTTGTTAATTCGTGAAGAAATTAAATCGTAATTTTTATCTTTTAGAAATCTATTTAAAAACATGGAAGAAAATATTCAATTATTGATAAGAATTTGAATATCTAATCTATCAGAGTTTAAAACTTTGGTGTACAACGACGTTACTACATAACCCGTTAATCAACATCGTTCTACGAGTCTACGAAAATTTCATCGATAACAAAGTGATATGAGTTATAATTCTATTAGTATTTCTTAATTGAACGTTAGATACTATGTCGTATAAATTTTGAGATCATTTTGCATTTTAATGAAAGCATTTATCGAAATCTTGAAGTCGTACATATTAAAAAAAAAAGTGCATCAATTAGCGGTAAGCCGTCTATAGCGCGAAGTACGAGAAGACAATTTCAAAATGAAGTCCATTCGATTGGAAATTATTTAGCACGACATCTGTCGTTGGATCCTGATGATCGATGCAACGTTTTCAAGATGGTGGCAGACGAGTTAGATTTTAGTAGGCGCGGTTCTTTCATTCGATCATTCTTTAAAATTGCACAGTAGCAAGACATATAAGGATCGTCGAAGAAAAACGTTCTAAAAATATTACTTTGCTGTAATATCTCAACGGAGTATCTAAAATTTCTAACTCTGATTTATCGTGTCAGCTGATAAAATGTTTACCTACGCTTCTGCAAATGCATTGCATATATCTCTTACACGAGATATTTTGTAGTCTAGATATTTGCACTGAAAGATTCGCAAAAGGACTAACGACAAAAGTACAATACTTTAAATTAAAGAATTTCTTTATGTAAGAAAAGTGACTGTGGCTACTATGGAAAAGTTAAAAGAGCATGGCTGGTAAGTTATATGGTTGATTATTTCTTACCTGTCTCAAGGTCTTTTAAATATATAAATATTTTGTTCAAGTATCATGTGTATATATAAATATGTATGTGGTATATATTAATATTGAAGTAACATTGTTTGGTGAAGCATCATAAAATTTAACTAAATATTTATATCAGGTATCTTTCTAACCACGGCTTTAATCTTGTCAGCGATTCTGGAAACATCAATGACTTAGAGAAAATGTTGAGACGTTGTCTAGATGTAAGTCTTTGAAATAAGATCTGATTAATATAAATTATAAAAATTTTTTCTTTTTCTATAAATCTTTATATTATTATTTGATAGCTTGATCTAAAGGAAATTGGTAGTGGTCAAGGAGATATTCATCAAGGAAATATAGTATTACAAATACAAAAATTACGTAATGTTGCTGCCCCTAAAAGTAATGAAGAATCTCGTGGTGCGCCGCGTATGTTAAAGTTATCTTTAACTGATGGTAAAAATAATTACCAAGCTGTAGAAATTGAATCACTTTCTTCCATAAGGTAACCGATAATGTAAAGGTATTCAAGCCTGAATTTAAATGTTATTTAATGAGGCTTGTGTATTCTTTTATAGTTTAAACACACCTCCTGGTACAAAACTATTACTCAAGTCAGGGAGTATACCTATGTCACATGGAATTATTTTGTTAAGACCTTCGCACATAAGTCAACTATTAGGAGGAAGAGTATCGAGTCTTGTAGAGAAATGGGAATTAAATAAAGTAAATAGATACTTTTTGATTATACCGATTATATTAATTATATTTATATTTACTTGTAAAAAAAAATATTCATTAATTATTCATTATAGAAATTAGCACATCACTCAAGAGTAAGATCTGCGGAGGAAGGTGGTCCTCCACCATGGATACCATTTGGGAAAAAGATTATCAAAATTTCTGATCGGGACAAAAATTTCAAAGCATTAGCAGAAAAGGATAAAACTAGTAAAGAAAATGCAGAATTTGAAGCACAGCGTAAAGATGCAATAGCTGAGGCTGCTAAGCAAGGTAGCAAAAAAGTTTTTGGTGGTGGAAATAAGCAGGTTAGTTTTACAGTATAATTTTTTTTCTCATTCCAATTTATTTCTTTATTAATTATACTATTATCATTTTATCTTACAGTTACTAGATCATAGTGTACAAAGGATAGTAGAACAAGGATTTTCCATAGAACAAGCTGAATATGCTTTGCGTGTAAACAGAAATAATGTTGATAAAGCAATCAAAAGTTTACAAAGAACTAATAATAAACACAAGTATATTTTATTCTTTTGATAATAAATAATTAATTATTAAGTATTTTATAATTATTTTATATTTATAATAGAGAATCAAGAGAACCAAGAGAACCAAGAAGTAAACGTTTTGATAAAAAATCTGAGGAAAGTAAACCAAGCAGTGGGAAAATATCTTTATTTGATTTTCTTGAGGACAAGTTGCCAATTCAACCAGAGCCAGTAGAAACTACTCAAAATAATTATGTACAAAGTAATGAAAATAATGTTGAACGTCTCGAATCAAAAGCAGATACTCATAATGCTAGAGGAGGACGGTATGCATATCAATGAATAATAAAATAGTTTAGAAAGTTAGATTCTATATTTTCTGTTGCATTATAGATCTCAAAGAGGAGGTCGTGGGTATCAAGCTCCACCAAGACATAGTGAAGAAAATAAAGCAAATAAAAGATTAAATAATAATAATAACTCTGGTACTCCACAATACTCGCAGTACAATGGAAATAGCAATACTCAACAAAGTAAACCACCAAGATTTCAAAGAAATCAAGATACTCATGGTTACTATCATCAAGACAATGCAAATAGAAGTGGTCCTCAAAAGAATCAACATAATGAATACAAAAATTCTGTTCCTCAATCTCATTCTGGTATTGGATATACTGATGACGGTGGAGTTTGTCATAAAAATCAACATGAACAACAAGGAAAAAATCCTTCTAGTAATAGGAATTATAATCATTATGAATCAGAAACTAGGAATAGACATCTTGCTGACAATTCCTATAATAGACACAATCGAGTACAAGAGACAGGAACTAGAATTTATGGAGCCAATATGCCTGATAGGAATTATAGAAACCAGTTAAATAAATATCAATTAAATGATAATGCGAGTAATAGAGAAAACATTGGATCTACTGCTCAGAAAAATGAAAATCATAATTTGAATAATCAAAGTACTAATGTTCCTGTCAGTGCACCATGGGAATGGCAAATAGGTGACAAGTGTATGGCTAAATACTGGGAAGATAACAGAGTATGCATTTATTTTATTATTTATTTATGTTCTTGTATAACAAAATAACTATTTTTATGCTTTTATCATATAGTATTATAATGCTGAAGTTACTGCTGTATCTGAAAGAACGTGCGTTGTACAATTTAAAGGTTTTGAAAATTACGAAGAGGTGCTACAAGTAGATTGTATACCTATAACGGAAGACATTCACATGGTATTGTAGTTGTAATATTAAAATAATCTTACATACTTTAAATATTTCGATATTGATGTATTATTAAACTAAAATATGTCTTAGGAAAAGAATGACCGAGGAAGGGATCAAAGAGCTAATAACAGACAAACTCGAAATGAGCATAGTCAAAATAACATTGCGGGTTAGTAGTAGTGTTCCTTTGGATCAAATTTATTGTACATATACTTAATTAAAATAATTTTTGTAGCTGGTATGGAGTTCCGTAGAAGTGGCAGTGGACCTAATTCTGGTAATAAAGGTTATAATAAGAAGAGAGGTCCGATGCGCAGTACTCAGCCGATCTATCAGCCACCGGCACAACGAAATCATTATTCTATGCCAACTAATATACAAAATGATTCTCTACTCTAATGTGTGTAGTATCAATAATTTTCTTTAGAAAAGTAACGGAAGCTCTACTGAATATTCAGTCATAGTTTTGCTGCTGATTCAAGACTGACTCTATGGAGCACCACGTACTTTCCATATGTGCAGAGATAAAATCTACATGTGCAAGTCCGTAGGTTATTTAAGGAATAATTAAATGAATTTTTTGTGTGGCAAATGATTTGTACTCAACGTTGAAATTCAATATGTAATAACTGTATAATTATAATACAAATTGTTTCCTTATGTGGTATGTGAAGAAAATGGAAGCTAACACTTCAAAAATATATATCGATACTAAAATATTATTCCATATTCCTAATCACATAACACATAATTGATTTGAGATAATTAATGTTATCCTTTATATAAAAAAAAAAAAAATTGAAATACATCATGAAAAAGAGTCGTAGAAATACTGAATAAAAATTTTTTTCAAGGCTGTTCATCACCTTTTGCTTCGTAGCGTGTGCGACCTCAGCGACAGGTATGGACAAAATATGAACTACAAGCGCAATAAGGGACACTGTCATATCAGTCTATAAGATTGAATAGATTATACACATAACATAACGATCGGGTTAGTTTGGATGGGTTAGAGTAGATAATGAACTTACACTTTTCGTACCCTCATATTTATGTTCCTTTTTAATGGTAACGTACCTGTCGCAGTAATTGATAATAAATACGACAAAGGTATGCATTTATTTTTCGATATAAATGGATAAAGCGTAATAAATGTAATTGATACGAAAATTAATGAATACTTGTATATCAAATATTATTTTATATAATATAAACATAAATAGTATTTCTTTTGCTACTTTTTTTTCTTGTCATTACTCTCATTATTATATTATTATATTATATGTCATTACTATAGTAATAATAATAATGCTATATAAAGAGAATTACTCCTACAGGAGATATTAATTATATGCTAACTGGAGGGTCAGTCCCCGTTTACGGATAGTAGGACTCACAACATCGGAAGCTTCAATCATCATTATTGGACATGACAGTTCGTGTTTTATGGCTTTTTAGAATTTTTAAAAAAGCTTTATTTTTATGCGTGAATTATTTTCGAAAAAATACCATTTCGATTTTTTCCCAAAGAAAATAAACCTTTTTCATAATTTTAGAAAGTCCTTTCCTCGCTTAAACCTTCATCTTCAAAATGAGATGTTTCATTAGACGAACAGATGAAATATATTAATTATAAAACCAGATGCGATGAACAGCCTTATATATATATAAAGTACGTCTCCGTTGAAATAATAAAATAAAAAATATTATCTATTTATTAAATTTAACTGTATGATATTTCGAAGTAATTATAAGTGACTCTCTCTCTCTCTCTCTCTCTCTCTCTATTCTATTTTATTTATACGTGACTTGTATACACACACAACTCTTACCTGCTACAAAATATAAATACCAAATGTCAGTGATTTGACCTATCTTCAAGACTGAGAGCATTTTAGTCTGTTAATGTACATTGTCGTATAGACATCGTAACTTTCGTAATAATTATTATTTATAAAATATATATATATATATATATATATATATATATATATATATATATATATTATTTATATCATTAGATTACTACCTTATCGGAGACGTACCTTACAAATTAAGTATTTTATCGTTAGATAGCGTTGTCGTTCATAAATCTTTAGTTCTGATTCCTATGTTATTACTGGCGCTACGATTTCATTCTGTTGAATTCCTGATAACGTTGTTCGTAAAACAAAAATGGTAAGCAACCTGAACGAGAAGTATTCAATAGTTGTTAAATCTATGATACGACTCGTTAGTGTTAAAAGATAATGCGATATTATAATAGACGAAGGATATACGTTTAGTATATTATCAAGGTGTTGTCATTGCATCGTTATATTAAAAAGAAACAAACGAAACGTTTTTTTTCTACGCAATGGCGAATGATCGAGAAGTGTTGAGGGAAATTTGGGATGGCAAAATTCCCGTTTGTTTTACCCTCGATACCGAAGAAACGTGCGAATTACAAGGACCTGATCCGTTTTATCTTATGGTGCCTAGATTAAGTTATTTTCCAGTGTGCACAGAAAAGGTACTAAAATTTGTTATCTTTTTCTTGTGTTTTAAAAGTATTCTCATTTATCAATGTTACTGTCGACACTGTTTGCGTTGTACAGGTGAGAAAACATTTTATAAAACATATAGAAAGCGATAGCAAACAGGATCACGAAATGTGGTTAGAATTTAATGGAATACCGTTAAAGTGGCACTATCCTATTGGTGTGTTATTAGATATATATTCCAATGACATTCAATTACCATGGAATATCGTTGTTCATTTCGATAAATTCCCAGAAAATGTGTTGATGCATTGTCAGAACAAGTATGCAAATCTTTTTTTTTAAGTTTAATGTGTTATTTCTTAAAGTGTAAAAGTCAATTTGTAAAAATTACATTGCAGAGAAGTAGTAGAATCACATTTTCTTGCTTGCGTTAAAGAGGCAGACGTTTTAAAACATAGAGGACAGATAGTGTCGGCTATGCAGAAAAAGGAACATAGCAGTTTGTGGAATGGATTAATTACCGACAAATTTGATCAATTTTGGTCTATAAATCGAAGATTAATGGAAGCATCTAATAGCGAAGAAGGATTCAAGTATATTCCTTTCCGATGTTATACAAGTGAGGATAGATATATTCAAAAACTTGTTAAACCGGTGAACGAAGAAGGCCAAAGGAAAACGTTAAAGCATTTGTTGAACGAAGTATTTCCAGATCAAGAAAATGGTATGTACAAAAACTATTTTTAATTACTTAAAAAAAAAGGATAACCTTTTAATTAGATTTTATATTTTGCAGTTGAAGTGCGCACTCATGGAATCATACCATCACCAGAGACACCATTACAATGGATGTCAGAACATTTAAGCTATCCTGATAATTTTCTTCACTTAGTTGTGACTTCCTCATAACCTACATTGAAGGGATGTGATAAATTGTAACTTCGGTGTAATTATTTGATATTGCTGGTGATTATTTAGAAGAGATCCTTGTATCATGGGTCTCTTTATATACAAATTTTATTTTATTTTTTATTTATTTTCTAATAAGAGTCAGATGGTACATTTTGTCTCTTATTATAAGTAATAGAAGTGTACTGCTTTGGTTTTATACATACCTGTATAAGGGGAGCAAGGGATAAATATTTATGGAAATTAGTCGCTAATAAAATCTGTTTAATAAAACAGATTTTAAGATGGATCAATTGCTCCCGCCGATTAAATCGATCGTGTTTCGAGTATAAAAGTGTCCATGCAAATTGTATTACGTAAAATTGTTTGTAAAGTAATTTAAAAAGTGTTTGATATCAAAATTTGAAAAATTTGAATATATATTAATTTATTATGTATGTATAAAGGGAGTGTCTCTCTCGTATAATATTTACGAATATATTTATTGAATTATTTCTAACATAATTTAAGCTATAGTACAATTCTCATGAGGCTTACGATACATTCTTAATATTCGCAAAGGCAAAGGATCACTTACGTCCGACACTTCGAGAGGTCTACGTATTATTACCGGTTGATTTCCATAATTACTGTACTCCATAGTTCTACGACTTGCTCCAAAACTCAAATAGTTTACTTCTTTTTTGCTCTGATGTTCCTGTAGTAAAAGGTTATAAGGTAAGCAGCCAAAATTCGATTCTTTGGTATCAAAATAATGTAAGATATGAAAAATGACTAATCACGCCAAAGCTCATGAATTACTTTAAATATAACTAATGCCGTATCCTGATATCTTTTCCTTATATCCTCTTTCCTCAGTACAAGATCGTGCTCAGGTGGTTCATATCGTGTAGTCATTTACGATCTTCGAATGTATACCGTCTTTGTATATCGTTACTTAATCCATTAACCAATACGATTTTAATTCCAGATGTTGAACGTAGAACGATACCCTTTGATTTTTCTCTTGCGAACTAGAAAAGAAAAAAAAAAAAACAAAGAAAGAAAAAACATCATTAAAAGATTTTCTAAGGAAACTAATCGAGAGATATTATTAGTTTCGACAGTGAATGTTTCGTATCTCCTGATTGATGTTTCCCGAAGAAAAGGATTAAGCCAAAGATGAGAAGAAGAATCGAGCGTAAGAGGGAAGGGAAAGGGCAGAAAGAAGTTAAGAAAGGCACGAGCGCGTAGGATAAAAATATATACGTACAACTTCGCGTTGCCTTTCGCAACGACAGAAACGAGACAAACGACGCTTTTTCTACTATACCGAGGGAAGGATCACGATGCGTGCCTTTGTCTCCATCTCTCTCTCTCTCTCTCTCTCTCTCTCTCTCTCTCTCTCTCTCTCTCTCTCTCTCTCTCTCTCTCTCTCTCTCTCTCTCTCTCTCTGTCTCTGTCGTTATGCGCCTTCAAGAACGCGTGTTCTCGCTTGTCCCTATCTCTTTGAGTGCAAGTGCGCTTTATAATTAGCCGCCATCGTGAAAATGACTCTCGAGAGCGGCAGGAGCGTTCGTTGAAGGTTTTCCCAGTCAAATTGCTGCTCGAATGTGACGGTCGTTTTGATGTCACGACTTAAATTATTCCACTCTAATCGCGGTTCTTCCTCGGCTATCCTTTGGTATTTATTCGCTTGGTTGCGTTACTTTTTGTCGACTTTTTTCAAGGAAAAGTTGAAAAAAAAACGACTTCTTTCTCTCTTTCTTTTCCTTTCTCTCTCGTTTTTTTTTCTTTTTTGGATTTTACAAATAATTGAAAGAAAAAAAAATATATATATATATATATATATATATATATATATATATAAGGAGAAACGAAGAGAAAGTATAGTTTGTACATCAACATCATGCAGAAACGTCTTTCGGAAATTAATAACAAAGTGCTGCTTTTATTTTGAGATTTTTTGTTTTATTGTTTTTTTTTTTCTTACCCGTAAGAAGAAGGATCGACTCGAAGAAGACTAGAAGAATAATTACAAGAGAGCAGATCTTTCGTTGTACTACCGATCACCCCTCGTTTTGCTGCAAACAGAATCAGTCACGTTACTTGAGCTTTGGAATAGAGCCAGGAAACATTTTGTATATCCCTTTTGAATTTCCGGTTGACAAACAACGTTTCTAGATTTATTAGGAAGATTTTCTTATCCTCTTCTATTTAATTATTTTTTTTTTCTTCTATATGATAGAGTATCCTCCCCTTCCCCTACCTCACGTCCCCATAGCAAAAATGATTTTGTAATCGACAATAGAAATCTTTGAAAAATGAATAAGAATCCGGAAACGATTCTAATTTCTTTCATCGAATATGATTTTTTTTTATTGATCATGTTTTGTAAGAACTCTTCATTGGGAGTTCGTTCAATTCTATGGAATATTTTTCTACGTGCCGTTGCATCCTTTCTAATTGCATTGAACGAATGAAGGAAAAAAAAAAGGATCGCGAAAGGATTCTACGCATTTCTTCGAACGAATCGTATTTTCTTATTAATTATATTCTCTCCGTGACTCCGTCATTGAGAGCTCGCTCGATCCTATGGAATATTTTTCTACGTGCCAGTGCACCCTTCCTAATTGCATTGCACCAGTCTGTGACATTTATTGGCGTTGATTGACGCGTTGCATCAGTCTTGCTCTACGATTCAAGGTTCTACTTGTGCGCGTGCGCGTTCGCACGGGTTACATACACCCGCGTTCATATACAGTGGCCTCAATAAAAACGAGTGGTGTTATTTATCATCGCGATGTATGTATAACGTCGTAGCTTTTGGCAATCGGTCTTTGCTTGGTCGTCGTCCTCGTAGGCGCATGTAGATCGAAAGAAAACAAACTCTGAACGTGAAAATAATCGTCTGGAATTTACGAGTCAATTTATTCAAAGACGAACCGCCCATTTCCTCAACTTAAATTTGAATTTTTCTTTCACGCGTACAATTTAATTAACTCGTTGACACGGAAATGTAAATATTCTATTTCATGTGTGTTTTATATTTCTTCTCTATGACGTTTACGAAATTGTAATAAAAATGTATGAATATAAAGAGAGATATAAAATATAAGAATGAATTTTTATTAAGAAATCTCTGATATGTGTGGTGTGTGTGCGCGCGCGCGTCACGCGAATACAGTAATTTTTATCAAATTAACGTATTGATTACGTTTGTCGAAGTTCAAACGTAATAATAATTTATTATACTATAGAATCTTTACTATTCCCGTTCGTAGAAATTTATCATAAACAAGGGGACTTTTAAATCATGTTTGTGGAATCAAACGCGATATCGATAAACTCACGATTCTGCTTTATCTTCGAGAGCAAAGAAGCGATCTACGGACTTCTCGTCCTAGCAGCAGCATTGTCCGTTTATTTTCAAGACGATTCATTCGACACGCGTGCGTATTTAACTTATTTGTAACAAGTGAAACAGGCCGCTTAACAGATGTCGATCGAAATAAATTAAATTTCATTTGGTATTCGTTTGATCGCGATAAGAAATTAACTCGAATTCATTTAGGTGATTTCCACCAATGTTCTTTAATAAAAGAGAAAGCGAAAAGAAAAAAGAAAAAGATAACGGCGCTTAGAAAATCGTACAAGTATTTTTGTTTCTTTTTTTTTTGTTCTTCTTTAACTTATGCGAAATATACAATCGGTATACGCAATGTAATATCGAGCAAAATGAATCGTGTTAATAGTGCATACGCGTAAGAAGAGAACCAGGATCAAAGGATGCCCTCAGATTATACAAAAAAAAAAGCATCGCGTCAATTAAAATCGACGTAGTATAGTTAGTGAGTGTGCATCGTCACGGTGAAAGCGCCAAGTGCTAAGGCGAGACCATGAGCGAGCAAAGCTTCATTCTGACACATACAAACTTGTTTACGTACGTACATACACATATACGCAAATATATATGCACACGCGCGCACACACACACAACGTCACCAATCGTTCTTATCTCGTAACGTGGTCACATCATTTTCCACCGAAGAGCCGAGCACAAGCGTGACTCTCTTTCCTAGAAACTGACAGCCCATTTTCTTTTTTTTTTTTTTTTTTTTCTTTTTACAGATACCGATTGCGTAATCTTCATTGACGTTTACTCATTTTTCCAGAAGTCTTTACCTTTACCTTCGTCCAACGTCACGCTCGTAAGAAGCAATCGTGAAAAGAAAAGAAAAATGGAACAAAAAGACAAACGGAAAAAAGTCGACGAGTACAAATTTGAAACTCAAAAGAAATTTTAATTGTCAGAGATTAGTTTTTCAAAACGTTCCGTGAACGTTATTGGAAAGAGAAATTTTCTTTAATAAACGTTATTATGATGACATCCATAACGAACGTACGTACGTCCTTCGTTCAATGAGAAGTTGTACGAGCTTGGCATTATGTATCTCCATACGATACTTAGAATTTAGCAAGGAACTTTTAAAATGCATCGTGCATTTATCGAATATACTAACGTTTATCATGTGCGTCAACGTGAAGAAGAACGCGCTTGTTGGATACGTTGGGATTTCATTGTGCGTCGATACTTACTACTTCACGCTTAGATGCATATGCGTATGTGCCTTTTCTCTACGTGTGTGTGTGTGTGCATATACATTGCATATACGTATATGTTATACATATACGTATACGTATACGTATATACGTATCCAAGTGCTTAGCGTGGCGTGCTTAGAAAGTTTAACGAGTACGTGTATGACCGTCGCTCGTTCACGCTGCCAATCGTCCGCGATAACGGAAATAATGCATCGCTGGTGCATCGCTCGTGCAACTTGCAGCCAGTTGACTCTTACTTATCTGTAGTTCTAATGTGTACTCGTAGATCGATCGGCACGAGATCGAGGAATTCGAGAAGCTCTCTCTCTTTCTCTCTCTCTCTCTCTCTCTCCCTGTTACTACTTTGAAATATCCTCTCTCTTTCTCCTTCTCTGCGTTTCTTGTTGTTCTTTTTTTTTTGTTGTTTTTGTTTTTTCAATGGGAGGAGGGAGGAATCATCGGAACGTCGAGTTCTTCTGGAATGTAAAAAGAAAAGATAGATAGCATTTAGATAACGAGAAAGACAAAAATCTTTCTTTTTACTTTTCGATTCTTTTAATACATATCTCCTTAACGATTAGATTCAAAATAAGTTTTGTTTGTCCGTTCCTAAGGTTCATTTCTAGGACAGATGTTCGAAACAGCGAAAGTAATTTCGCTCTTCTCGATCGAGTATTCATTCGGAATGTAAAAAAGAGAGAAAATAGTATTTGGAAAATAATTAATTTGTTCTTATTTTCTCTTTTTCCTTCTTTTACAATTAGATTCTAAATAATCTATTGTAAGAGCCCTTCTAGACTTATGGAACTTTCGAGAAATGAATTTGCTTCGATTTATATCTTAGAAAATTAGATATATACTAGTAACGTATTGATTCGCTTGCGAATTCGTTTTCATTTATTTTTTAGATTAAGTTTTTCAAACAACATATGTCGAATCGTTTTAGGATTATAGGGAAGAGGTAAAATAATTCATGGGATAAACACAGATTCTTTTAAAATAATCTCTTATATTTTCTTTTAAATTCGGTAAACCTTCTAACATCTCGTATGAGATCTATGTGTTATTTTCCTCGTTTATATATATATATATATATATATATATATATATATATATATATATATACATAATACAATATTTTTAATACAATGATCTTGCGTTAGGTTTCGATTTAAGAGAAGGAAAACATTATCAATAACTTTTTTTCTCGCACCAGATCAGACAGACAATAAGATCGTAATTTTCTCTTTCATTCTCTCTGTCTCTTTCTCTCTTTCTCTCTCTCCCTATCTCTCTCTCAAACATTCTTCCTCTTCCTCTCGATGAATCACAATGACGGATATGGTCGTTTCGGGCGAATCCCGCCAATGGAAAAGGATACGATCGCATTCACGAGGGACGTGGATAGAAATGTAATGTAATGTAATATATATATATATATATATATATATATATATATATATATATATATATATATATATATTATAAGTATATATATATATATATGAACATAAACATTATAAATTTATCGTTGTCTTTCTCTCTTCCTCTCTCATATACACAGATATATCCTCACTCGCTACGCAAACTTCCATTTTTCTCTCTATCTCATCACGGATAGTCTCGATCATTTTACAAAGATAAGGCGATAAGTTTTAGATTATTATATTATAAATCACACTTTGAAAAGAGTCGTTCGCTTCTCGCATCGAAAGAATCGAATTTACTTCTCTCTTTCTCTCTCTCTCTCTCTTCTTTGTTTAGACATTACAGAAATAAGGAAAAATCAGGACGCTATATGTAAGGGTAGTAAGTAACGAAACGAAGAGACAGGAAGACGGAAATCGGTCGTCGTGGCGTGATCGATCGACGTTCTTCGAAATTATCGAGCGAACGTTAATACGTGGAATACGACACGAGACAAAGGAATGGGGGGAGGAGAGGGAAACTTCCGTCTAATATACTTTTTGATTTATTTCCTGTAACAGGAACAATTTTTTTTTTGTATATACATACATATATATATATATAACATTATAAATATACATTGATTCCGACAATTTCCTGTAGCCACTTTCGTTCGATTCTTTCTCAAGGCGAGTTAAAAGCGATAAGGCACTGACGATCGAGACACTCCCCTTTTGAAACGATTGATAAGTTTTCATGTTTTATTAAAATAGATTTGTATTCATTTTAATCGCGCGTATATATATATATATATATATATATATATATATATATATATACACATATACATATATATGGAAGAGAAACAAAAAAAAAGAAATAGATACTACTTTCGCTATTATCTCACTCGTTGCTACCGATCCAGCATACAATCGTACGATTTTTTGTGCGCTCAAGACAGGAGCGGAATCCTCGCGACGACGTACGACCCTACAAAGCGGGGGCTCGCCCACGGAACCTCCGTTTATGCACTTAAAAATATTGCTTATATACGCCTTATGCCTCGTTAATAGACTCTTGTGGGCTGCTCGAACACACGCTCATACGCATAAACGCATATATTCGATCTAGAAACACACACGCACACACGCACATATACATATGTAAGAGAGTTAACGGATTTCTTTCTCTATTTCTCATTCTTTTTAAACCCCTATCACTATTTCTTTCATTCTATCAGACAGGCACACGTACCTTTCCGATCGATCTCGTTGAACTTTATATATATTTTTTTCTTTCTTTTATTATGTAAAACGTTATGGCATTATGTAATTCATTATGGCTCACGATTATTCTAAGATTTTATTGTACGTTCCCGTCCTTCGTCGGCATCTATTTTTTCTTTCTTTCTTTCTTTCTTTCTTTTTTTTTTATCATTTTTTAGGCGAGTCTTAGGCGAGACTTTTCTATTATTTTTATTATTATTATTGCTATTATTATTATTAAAATTATTATTATTATTATTATTATTATTATTATTATTATTATTATTATTATTATTATCGTCGCGTCTCGACGAATAGTCGAACGATATTCTCGTGATCCCATTTTTTTTTTTTTATTTTAAATTCCATTGACGAAAAAAGATGAGATATATTATGGCAGGGTCTCGTATATGCATATATGTACATATGCAGACATTTTTATTGACTCGACCTTTTAAATTAGAGAGAGAGAGAGAGAGAGAGAGAGAGAGAGAGAGAGAGAGAGAGAGAGAGAGAGAGAGAGAGAGAGAGAGAGAGAGAGTCGTGTACGAAAAAAAAGGTTATCTCTACTCAGTTATAATATCGCAAAGGTGTGATAAATAATTGTATTCAGCGATTTGTTTGAAGAAACTGCGAGTTTTTCAGTTGCATCAAAACGTGAGTCATATTTATTACTTTCTTCAGTCGATGACGATAAAGATTTGATCGAAGATTCAGCACAAAGAAGAAAGAAAAAAAAAGGGAAAATGTTGCATTTATCGGTTCGATTGTTGGATCGTGGACGTCGAGCTATCGATTTCCGTATTGCAAGGACACTTGTAATAGTCGTTAACGAAAAAAAAAAAACGAAGACAAAGAGAGAGGAAAAGAGAGAGAGAGAGAGAGAGAGAGAGAGAGAGAAAGAGAGAGGAAGAAAAATTAACTTCATAATGTTGTTTTAAATAGACTTCCTTACATATGTATATATATGTATAACTCGGTGACGGTGACGTATCCTCTTTTATATCTCTCTCATTCTTAACCAATTGTCTCTAATGTCGATAATATTTCTTTTCTAATTATAGTATCGTTCGCTTATTCGCATAGAAAATTCCAAAGAGTTCTCCTCGCTCATCATAACACAGATATATATCGTGTAACATATGCAACTATACATACAAAATATACACAGTGTATTTTCGATCTGGTAATACAACTGGAGAGTGGGTGTAAAATCTATACAAAAAAATAAATCGAAAATGTAGTGACATTTTTTTTTTTTTCTTTTCTTTTCTTCATCAGTGTCTTCATTTCCGAATATAATATAATATATTATATTTAAACTTGGCATAATTTCGATAATTAGCGATGAGGATCTTTCTACGCTTGCACACGATCTCATGTATGTATACATATGTCTAACAGATATCACTGTCTTATCTATCTGCATATTGATGTTCGAATTAATAACATTAGATAGTAAAGGAGAAATGAAAAATGAAATAATGAAATCTTTTCCTGCCAAAGAAATTCTTTTCTTACTTCTTTCATTTTCTCCTTTTCATTGATGTAAAAACTATTGGGAATGATAATAATTTTTTTTATTTTTGCTTACTAATTCACAAAAGCATGGTCAAGCGTGTACGCGTGCCTAATCGACGAATCATCGGCATCGATTTATTCAAAAATGAAGTCTGACAGGAAAAAAAAAATGTCACTCGACATTATTCTAGATTCCTTTCTCTACGTAAATCTATTAGAGCTTCCCGTCGTCGTACTTACTATCAAATCGGAAATACTCTGTATAATAGTTTATAGTCTCGCCTTATTTCGAAACTTTTCTCTCTTCCTTTACCCATAGCGTTTTTAGCTCCGCGCGTAATTTCATATGTGAGGTACATATACGTCGATGAACTTTAATTCTTCATTAACGATTTGACTATTATTTAAGGCACGCGATTTTTACATATTTTTTTCTATTTTTTTTTTTATTTTTTATTTTTTTGTTTTTTAATAATAATAATAATATTATATTATACCTATTTACATATGTAAATCATCGTTGCGATTAACTCGTTTTATTTTTTACTTTTGTAGGTAATTCGCGACGAGATACCTACATGGTCTAAACAAATGGAAAAAAAAAAAGAAAAAAAAAAAGAAAGAAAAGAAAGAAAAAAGAAAAGAAAAAGACGCGCGCGCACGATGAATAAAATTTCTCCTATGTATACATGTACATGTATGTCTCTTCCTTTTTTACAGATTCATAGTATAAAATATATAAGTTCAGATATCCTCTTCAATCTAATATACATATTATAACATGGGTACGTATCATTTTCCTCGAGCACGTGTGTGTGCGTTAAAACTCGTATATACACACATGCGCACGCGATACAATATACATTGAAAAACGTTTCTCTGTGCTCTTAGTTAAATCAACGATTAAAAAAAAAAAAAGTAAAAGAAAAAGAGGAAAGAGGACAAACGAAAAAAAGAAAAAGAAGAAAAGGCACGCAGAGTGATCTTTCTCGAACGGAAGCGATGGCTGCTACTGTTGCTGCAACAAATCCTAATTCTCGGCCATTTTCCTCGCACGCCGACCATTCTTTCTATTCTCTTTTTCTTTTTTATTGCTTTCTTCTTCTTCTTTCTTTTCTTTTCTTTTCTTTTTTTTTTTTTTTTTTTTTTTTTTTTTTTTTTTAATTTCTTTCCCTTCACTCTCTCGTACAAAAATATCTTCGCTAAAAGCCGAGAATCGTCTCTATCTATCTCTATCTCTTTATCCCCCCCTACCCTCTCTCTCTCTTTCTTTCTTGCACATATTTCCTCTCCAAAATTCCTCCTTATCTTGTAACGATCACGTGGGCAGCTGACATAATTCCATAATTATAGCACGAGTACTCGACCTCTAAACGGCCTAGCTGATAATCACCAGGTTTTAATCTCGGAAAAGTTAGCCGGCTTGATCGGCGTCGAAAAAGTCGGAGGTGATAGTGGAGGGAAAGAGGAAGATATTAAGAAGAAGAACTCGAAAGACTCGATCATTAACTCTCGACCAATGGCCGATTACGTTCTTATCGCGACTACGAGGTGGCCGTCGATCCGCGGAAAAGATAAGAACGCTCGTTCGGTTTCGTCTACGTGTCGTAGATCACGTACGGATGATCGATCTATCATCATCATTCCATGGACCCCTTTCCCTTTTTACCTTGTAAATTATTCTTTGATCGAAAGAAAAAAAAAAAAATATAGCCCTAATGAAAGTTGAGCTTTCCTCTGTTATATACGTATTATGTTATATATGTGTCTATAATGACTACCGTTACGAAGTTGTTGCACATCCCATACACCTATTCTATTCTTCGTAAATAGATAAAATTTATATTGGAAAAAAAAATTGTGAAAAGGAAAAGAAAAGAAAGAAACAAAAAAAAAAATAGAAAGAAACAAACGAAGATAAAGATGCGAACGTTCACGAGGGGCTAGATGTAGTGCGGACTAGCCGGATACCTAATGAACGCGCTCCTAATCGGTTGGAAGTCGGTGTACAATGTACTAGGCTGATTCCTCCAAGACAACGGTACTTTAAGATTTAATTCGAGAGCGTAATCGTGCCCACCTCGGTCCTCGTTCAGATTGCATATACTCTGGCAGTTGTTATTGTCGTGGTTAAGAAGATTCTGAGTTTCAAGAGGCGAGAGATCGCGATAAGCTCCGTTCTCCTTACTAGGTTTACTTATAGGATTGTCTAAGTAAGGCTTGAAGAGTATGGCATCTTTACTATTGGACGTTGGCGGCGGTGGTTGCGGGGCCGGAGGAGTTGGAACAGTACTCGTGACTGGTTCTACAAGCGACGGAGAGACATCGCGGAATCTTTTCCGTTTGACCAGACAGAGTGGCGTCTCCTGCGGCGGCGTTTCGTCTGCATCGAAACGAAGTCGCTTAGGCGAGGAAGAAAACTCGTCGTAACAGCAGGACAACGTAGCCGTACATCGTCGTCGTTTCGTTGGCGATTCCTCGACCGAGGTTTCGCTGTATTCTCTTGGTGATGAGTAGCAGTAGGATGGTGGTCCGGTTAAAGAGTCCGCGTAGGATGACCCTCTGGAGGAGCGTAATTCTTGATAACAAGAGGAATTTGATGTATCCACGCAACACGGATATCCGCAGATCCTCGAGGACTCTAATGTGGGCTCCGGTGATAAATCGGCTAAGCGATTGTTATAATAAGAGAAAAGTTGCGTCGGAGAAGAAGCCAATTCGCAGCAATAGAACTGTTGACTCTGCTGAATTTGAGGCGGTGGAGATCGTTCGACGTACTCGACGTCGACGCGTTCCTCTTCGGCGTCAGGCGAAGGGAGGTAGTTCGTGGTTCTTAGATCGACCGGCGTGTCCACGGAAATGACCGTTTGATCTTGGCTCGGGCCTAGTCTTTGTCGAGCATTACCCCTTAATGCAATTTCGCCTCTTAATTCGCTCTCCTGGCCAAGCCACTTTTGTACCTGGCGACGATTTATACCAAACTTCCTCGCGGTGGCACGTTGATTTCCTGCCACACCGATGTCCCGATGGAAAGCATCGAGTACGTTGAGTTTGAAGCGCAGAGAGAACGATCTCCTGCGGCCCAGATCGTTCGAGGAAGTTCTGACCTCGTTCGAAGGGCAACATTCGACGAGACTGTCCATCTCACTGTCCGAGCAACTTCCGCTGCTGGATCTTGCCGAACTACTTCCAGGCTCAGAATAGGTGCCCTCTTGATCGTCGTCGGGGCTTCTTCTTGGGTCGACGTGAAACGACGAACTACGTCGAGCGGGATGGGAATCGACGCAAGAGGATACGCCATCTTCGCGGATCTCTTCCTCCTCGTTCAATCTTGATTCTACTTCCTCCTCGTCTATCTCTTCCTTTTTGACCCTTACGCCACAGAATAGCCTTCTCCGTCTCTCCTCTTCGTCCATTTCTTCCTCTAGAACAGCCGAGACATCTCTTCTTCCAAGTGGATCGGAACACTTGTCCGAATTCAAAGATTCTCGAGCATTAAATAGAACGGCAGAGGTGGAATTTCCAACGCAGCAATCGTTAACACCTCCTCGCGTAACCTGCTCAGGAGAGAGAGGGAGACCTCGCGTGCAAGTCGCCACGGAGTCTGGACTAGCTCGTTCTGTCTTTATCATTGACGGCGTTAACGCTCTGCCGTAAGCATTTCCGTCCATCGAGGATGAGTCGGCGTTACCAAGAGTAGTTGTAGTAGTGGTGGTAGTAGCAGTAATCGTTAAAGCACCGACCTCGATCGGTGGATACGGGATATCTCGGCGAGACGGTCGGAAACACGTCGTCAATGTTTCGTATACCTTCGTCTCGCTATCGACATCGTAATGAGTACTTTCGAGATCACGCTTACGTTGTTCCTCGACGTTATTCCAATCATAATAGCTCCTTTCACGTTCGATCAACGCGGAAACTTGCTGCATTGCTCCATTCTCGATTTCGACATGACACCGTGGATGTTGGTGTTGATCACGTGGAACGTAACCACCGACGATCGTCATCGTTGTCGCGGTCGTCGTAGCTGGCAAAACGATTTCGGAGGTCGGATGCGCGTACCGCGGTGACGAGGGCGAATCTCGAGTCAGAGAAGAACGTGGCGGAAGAGGAGGTGGGGCGGGCCGGACGGCCGACTCGTCGCCGTGCAGTCTGGCGAGACCGAGGTTCAAGGCCGGCGCCGGCACCGCTGGAGTCACGCCGGGCATCGTAACCCCTTCCGACGTCGACGACAACGTCACCTCGTGCTTCGAGATCACCGTTGTCGTCGAAGTCGGCGACGACGATGACGATGACGATGACGATGGCGAGGAAGAGGGGGAGGATAACGAAGGTGACGACGTCGACACTATCGAATTCGAATTACTTGTTTCGGCGCAACTGTTCCTCAGATTGTCCTCGCACTGCAGCCACTTTTGTATCTGTCGACGATGTATCCCATACTTTCTAGCTGTCGCGCGTTGATTGCCACGACAATCGATGTCATTCCTATAAGAATCGAGGACCTTGAGCTTGAAGGACGGCGCGAATATACGCCTGCTGCCCATCACGCCTACCGACTTCCGTACGTTCTGTTGCGACGATTGCTGCTGCTGCTGCTGCTGCTGCTGCTGCTGCTGCTGCTGTGATTGCTGTTGTTGTTGTTGTTGCTGCTGCTGCTGCTGCTGTTGCTGATGATGATGATGATGATGGTGAAGCGATCGCTGCTGTTTGCGATGCACCATATTCACTGTAGTTCCTTCTGGAAGTAACTCACTGGTGCCACGGGCCATGACTTGAGAGACAGGCACGTAACGGACAACTATCTCGCACACGTCGTTTACGTAGAGTCGACGGCGTGTCGACGAATAAAATCACACGTTTCTTTTTTAACACAATTACGGGACTTGGTAAGTTCACGAGGGTGAAACACTACAGGCACTATCAACAACGACGGCAACAAAAACGACGACGACGACGACGACGACGACGACGACGCACGGGGTTACCTCGACGCGTAACATCGCACGAAGTGGTCTGACCGCACGGAGTACGGAGTTCCTTTTAGGTCTTGGTAGATGCCGTAACTAATTTTCATCCCCTCTCACACGTCCAAGAACCGTAGCCGCTTCCCACCGAAACGCTCTTTTCCCCTTCCCTTTAATCTCCCTCTATCTATCTCTTTCTTTCTCACTTCAACTGTATCCCCCACCGCCGTTGGTCAGAATGCGACACCGGCGCTCTCTCCGTTTCGCTTTGTCTCTCCTCCTCTCTCCGCCTCTTCTCATAGCTGTACCCCCTCCCTTCGTCTGGAGCTTAACTCGGTTCTTCTCGAACGAGCGCGGCCGGCTGGCTGGCTGGCTGGTCCACCGACAACGTCGTCGTCCACCGTCCCGTTCTTCTTTCTCTTCTCTGTGTGTTGTATTATACTTGTATGTGTGCTACCGATCCTCTCTCTCTCTCTCTCTCCCTCCCACCCCCTTCTCATTCTCTCTCCCTCTTGCACACATACATCCTACTCATATACGACACTGCCCGTTTGTCTGTCTCTCTCTTTCTTTCTCTCTCCCTACCTCCCACCCTTCCTCACCCCCCTCTCTATATCACTCTATCTCTCCCTCTCTTTCTCTTTCTCGCACTCCGGACCAGCAGGAGCGTAGGCGCCCCACCCGCCGTCCCCTCTACCGTCTCGGCCGTTCGCACCTCGCTCAGTAAAGCTCCGCCATATTGCAGGCCTGCTTCCGTCGATGACGCGCGCGGGAAACGTCACAGCGGCGTGACGACGCTTACTCGGCGCCATGTTGTCTGCCGCGCTCTCGTCCAGCCGCCGCCACCGCCACCACCGCCGCCACCACCGCCGCCACCACCGCCGCCACCGCCACCGCCACCGCTCTCCCGGTGTACGGCAGCCAGCGCGGAGCCTTCATTTTTGCGGGCCTTTCTCTCCTTTCAACCTCCGTCCTTCTACAAACGAACTACCAGTCTACGTTTTCATACGTTTCACGCTCTGATCTCTCTCTCTCTCTCTCTCTCTCTCTCTCTCTCTCTCTCTCTCTCTCTCTCTCTCTCTCTCTCTCTCTCTCTCCCTCCCTCCCTCTCTCATCTGTCTTTCTTTCGTTTACCGCACTATATGAATTTTCGTCGTCCTTCACAGAGACGGACCAAAGGGAACAGTTTCAAGGAACGATGCGTTTTGGATAAAATTAGCACGCTTGCATCGCCCCGTATGTATACTATTCACGTTTCTCTAAGTCAACCATTTACGCCGGGATTGGATTCGTAAGGGAGCCTAATAAGAACGAGTGTCTCTTCGTACTCGTGAGAATGAGAGAGAGAGAGGGAGAGAGGTAGTCAAAGGCAGGCGCAAACTCGTTCGTTCATTAGTTGAATGATATAACGATGACGTAGGAGTTATCGTGACAAGAAGAGTTGAAAGTAAATAACGTAGAGTATACGTGCATCGGATGGAAAAAGGTTCCGATTGATTCTTCTTCGCCTAACGTACTTCCTCTTGTTTTTTTTTTTTTTTTTTTTTTTCATTTCTTTCTTTCTTTCTTTAAGTTTAACTTCCGTCGCGAGATCTACGGACGATGGATATCGGAAAAATGATAATAAAAGCATGCATCGATCTCAGCGCTACGAGAGTGGAATGGAAAGCTTTGCTTTACGTACATAAAGGAGGTGGTGGTAAAGGAGGAGTGGAAGAAGTGTCCGGTGAAGAGAGGTGATGGTCAAAGGGAGGGAGAAGGGGATTTTGCCTTCCAGGAAAATGTCCATGACCGTCTAGGCTTACCGAGCAATGGTAGAGTCATTAGGGTAAAAGTTGTCCCTATTATTAAGTTGGTAGGTCAATGGAATCCGTATTGTCCATCTATTCGTCTTACCGTTAGGTTTGCCAATTTTATGATGGTACGAAAGACCACGGGTTTCTTTCGTTATTTCATTTTTTTTTACAACAGAGAAGTAACCATTCGTCGATGGAAATTGCGGGACTTCTTGGAAATCAGGATACTAGGGAGAAAGAGAGAGAGATAGATAGAGAGAACACGAAATGCTCGCATGAAACACGGATTTCTCGGCGTATGCGCCGCGAAATGAGATCATGTTGTTTTTGTGGCATGGAGTCGACGGTTAATACGTTTAGCTACGCGTCCGCGCGGTTGCCATGCTTCTCTACGTCTTGCGCGTAGGCCAACTCGCGAGGCGATGACGCAAGCTGCGCGTTGGCACGTATACATACTTCTTCGACGAAAGAGAGACGCGACAAGAGGACACGAACGGACGAACGAACGAACGAACGGACGGACGGAGCTAGCTAAGCTAAGCTAAGCTAGCGATCGACGTGACTTGGAATGGACGGAGAGAAGGGAGAGAGGTAGGTAGGTAGGTAGGTAGGTAGGTAGGTAGATAGAGAGAAAAAGAGAGAGGTAGATAGAGATAAAGAAAAAGAGAAACAAAAGAAAGAAATAAAGAAAAGGGACGGGTGTCGTAAATTTCCACAATTCGCGTCACCGGCTTTTGAGTATAGAATTGCCGGTATCCTCTAGGTAATTCCCAACAGAAAAGGTAGCCTTGCCGTCTTCCAAGAATTTCGACGGTTAGATCGGAGTCGGGCTCTCCGAAGGCTTCCGGCGCCGATCGACGGCCACGGGAGAAGAACACCACCTGCTTCGCCGTCGATCCGACCTTCGTACCGTAACGACTCATCGTTTTGGCATTCGCGGCGATCGGATTCTCGAGCGATGATTGCGATCTTTTCATGCGCCACGGAAAAAAAAATTTCATCATCATCATTTCGGATAATCGGATAGATAACGTGGCAGAAAATACTTTTATTTATTTATTTTTTTTTTTTTTTCTATTTTTGCCCGATAACCATTCTCTTTTCTCGTGTTAATGCCAATCTAAAATCCTGTTAAATAATAGAGTTGTTGAACGAAGGGAAAGAATAGATAGAGAAAGGAAGGAGACGGAGAACGAGAGAGAAAGAGTATAGATTGATGCGACGGACGTGGCGCAGCAGCAACGGCAGCGACAGCAGCAGCAATAGCAGCAGCAGCAACAGCGGCAGCTAAGTCAGACCGGCCGTCGCCTAGCGCGCCACGACGGCTGGCACGACTCGTCGGATTTGTCCTTGGGATCGAGAAGGTAGGCACAGCCCAAGGAAAGAGATATGGCAACGTGGCAGGCAGCAGGCAGAGCTCCCCCTCCTTTGTCCGTCGTCGGCCGGTCTTGCCAGACAGGGTGTCGCCAGCTCGGTCGGCCCGGTCGGCCGGGTTTGCGCGAGGGAGAGAGGAGATCGACGGGTGAAAGGAGGAAAGGGGCAGGGGTACAGCAGCAGGAGGTGGAGGAAGAGGAGGAGGAGGAGGGAAGAAGAGGAGGAGGAGGAGGAGGAGGAGGGGGTTCCGGTATGTGTGCTGCTAGTCGCGAGGAGGGCAAAGCGAATCGTGCTCGTAGAGCGGAGAAGAGAGTCCGGGGATAGATGAGAAGGAAAGAGAGAGAGAGAGAGAGAGAGAGAGAGAGAGAGAGAGAGAAAGAGAAAGAAAAAGAAAGAAAGAGAGAGAAAGACACAACTCCGCTCTCTGCGTATCGTAGGATCGGTCGTGGACCTACATTCACGCGGGTAGCCATGTTTGAAAACTCGCGTCCCGCTGGAATGTGCCTAAGGGGGCCCCTGCCTCACTCTCTCTCTCTCTCTCTCTCTCTCTCTCTCTCCTCTCTCCTCTCTTTTTCCTTCCTTCGCCATTCTACGGCCCCGTCGACGATCTTCCGATGCCTTTTGCTTTCCCCTCCATACAAGAGTTGGCGCCCCAAATGGTCGCGTAACCAGAGACGCGCCTCTGGCCTGCCCTGGTCGCGCCAGACTTCTCGGCGCCCAAATGATGTACGCCGACCATTCCTTCTCTCTCTCTCTCTCTCTCTCTCTCTCTCTCTCTCTCTTTCTTTCTCTCTTCTCTCTTTCTCTTTTTCTTTTTCCTTCTTCCTCCTACTCGTTCTATTCGTCTCGTTCCCATTGCTTTCCTTTTTCTTCCAGCATACGTACGTATACCTATAAACCTTCCAACGAAGTCCAAAGAACCGAACACACATTGTTTAACTTTTTGGCACCTTCAATACGGGAATCTTCTTTTATGGTACCGAAGTCGAAGTTCTTTGAAAGAGAACAGAGATAGACAGACGTTGGTGTTTCTCGGCTGTCCCGTAACACATTGTACGAGAAAGGGCAACAGGGTACATGGTCAAGGTTCGTAAAAGTTCTCGAGGAGATGAGAGAGAGAGAAAGAGAGAGAGAGAGAGAGAGAGAGAGAGAGAGAGAGAGAGAGAGAGAGAGAGACCGATTGGTCGGTAGAAAGAAACGACGAACGCTTTGTTAACATAAGGAGGACCACGGCATCGAATTGAATTTCGTCTGATCGCAATTCTTTCTGGATTTTACGACAAGCTTTCTATGCTTACTACACTCGCCTGTCCGCTTTTTGCATTCTCGGTTCAAGTTGAAATGAATTTTCTAACGTAATCTCCAAGTTCTCGAACTTCGCGTTGTTCTTTGTGCCGGACTTTGAAAAGGCTCCCGCTATCAGCTTATAAGCGAGACTTCTTATCTCGAGTTTCCATTGAAAGAAAAATCATTCGTTCGAGAAACGATGAGTCTGTTGTCCTTCGTAGCCGCACGTACGTACGTAATGTACGTATGCCGTTCGGTAGATTACATCAGTAGCTTGTTAGCTCGATAACTAGTTAATAAAACTAATAAGAGTAATAATAATCCATCCGTTCAATAAAGAGAAAGAGAGAAAGAGAATGAGTCAATGTTCTCGTTAACGACATGGTAGATCGTTCGAATGTTCTCCTTAAATGTTTCCATTTACTTATCCAATAATTAGATATGATAGTTGCGAAAGAAGATAATACGCATCTCACGCGTATTTTACTTTCCGATAGGGTGAAAAGTGAGTTTTCGCTGGCTTCTCTTTCAAATCGCGAACTCGAGTTTATACTTTAGTTTATTTATGTGCACGCCGCCGACTGGGAGAGCGCCACACGTGCAACCACGTACACACACACGCACACACACGCACAACACACACGCGTCTCGTATATTCCGTTGTGTTGGTTCTTTTATCGGTGTGCGCGCGTTTACGACTTGGTGCGTAGTAGTGCGTATTTCCCCCCCACACATTCATGAATTAAGTAAGTATGTGCGCGTATGGTGTCGAACCTAATCGCGCTTATACCCAGGGACGCATCTCGGCCATATTATATATCTCACACGAAAATTTATATACCATGATATTATGACAAGCTCGTATAGTATATAGAGCTCCGTTAAAAGAGAATCTCTTCGTTTCGTACAGAAGGAACGTGTAATGGGAAGCAAAAAGAAAAAAAAAAAACAAGATAAAAAGAAAAAGAAAAATAGAAAAACAAAAGCTCCAGAGAGTTTACAAATCACAAATGGACGCGATGAAAGAGAAATGCCCACGTGACGTACATGGCTGGCAGTACTACCGTATTTTGATGACTTTCTCTGAAAAGAAACTAACCGATGTTCGTCGTATGCAAATAAAAAAAAGAAAAAGAACGCGTTATCGGGGGTAGGGGGAGGGGGCTCTATTCGAAACTATCCGAGCGATAATCACGATTAGGTTTGACCGTGAAATTCAATAACAATTTGTATTTCTTACGTATCAGTAATAATATTATTTATAGGGATAATAAAACTTTCATAAGGTCGCACACTTAAAAGATCGAACTGACTTCTCTATCGTATCGTGCCGACTTGCTTTCTCTTTTAAGATCTGGTCTCGTAACGAGTAGCACAAGAAAGAGACAAGGAACGCGAATACATTTAGAATTCGTTTTGATAGGAAGAGAGAGAGAGAGAGAGAGAGAGAGAGAGAGAGAGAAAGAGAGGGAGAAAGAGAAAGAAAGAAAGAGAGAGAGAGAGAGAGAGATGGAGAGAGAGAAAGATAGGAAGAGAGAGAGAGAGAAAGAGAGAACGTCGTATAGTCTACCGTCCAACATTCCTACATTACCGATACGTAATTTCGTAAAGAGCCTTGATGCGTCCCTGATCGGGTGGTTCGCGTAGGTTAAGCGTCACACTTGGCCGCACCGCTCGTTTGCCTACGTACGAACACAGAAATACACCTTCTCCGTGGGCGGTCGCACGATGGCGCCTACTCGCGCATACCTGAACACACCGAGTGAGTGAGAGAAACAGAGTGAGCGCGCGCGAGAGAGAGAGAGAGAGAGAGAGAGAGAGAGAGAGTGCGCTTAAGAAACCTCTCCGTTAAGAGAACGTTTCTCTCCTTTTATTACTCACGCACGATCTCGTACGTGTGTTCGTCTCTTCTTCTCCTCTTTCATCTTCTTCCGCGATAACACGTGGAAGACCAGTGGATATAATATAACAATAATACTAATACTAATAATAATAATAATAATAATAATAATAATAATAATAATAGTAGTAGTAGTAATAAATAATAATAATAATAATAATAATAATAATAATAATAATAATAATAAAAATAACAATAATTATAATAATAATAAATGTCTTATCATCGTGAAATACAGCTTTATGAACATTGTGCGCGCGACGACGCCTACGTTCGATTCTCTCTCTCTCTCTCTCTCTCTCCCTCTCTCTCTCTCTCTCACTCTTTCTTTCTCTTTCTATCTCTATCCATTCTTTTTCTACATTTCATGCATATACAAGCTAACCTTTTATCTTATCATTGGCGAAGGCGTATCGAGGCTGACCGCCATGCGTTTTGCGAACGTTTTCGATGAGGATGCGAAGACTTCGTATCCCGAACCTTTCATCTCTTCCCTCGAATTATTTCTTCCTAGTACGAACGGAGAATTCCACGATACGGAAAGACAACACACGTTAGAGAATGCGACGGTCCTGTCTTTACACGAACGAGAAGCAGCAGTAGCAGCGTACCTCCCTTTTGTTTTATTTTCTAACAGAATGCACCAACGTTAACGTTAGCGTGGCGCGCGCTTCGGTTTTACCGACCTTACCGACCGGCCGATAAAAATGTACGTACCTATTCTATATACGTATAAAAGTTACTTTCGTTCTCTTCTCTGTTTTATCCATAGATATATAAAAACCTCTAAAAGGATCATTTCGTACACACACACACACACACACACATACATACGCGCGCGAGCACACACGCGACACATTTGAATTCGAGCGTCACGTAATAATCTCTTCTATTCTCGTTAATTAATCTGGCGCAGAGGTTTAACAAGGTTATCAACGAGGTCATCAACTTCGTCCACACGTCGATACTTCAATTGGACTTTCTTCGAAGGAAAAGGAACGATGATACGTATTGAATTTCTTATTTGTTCATTTATTTATTTATTTATTTATTTATTTATTTATTTTCTCTCTCTCTCTTTTTTTTTATATTGAATTTAGACAACATAAATCATGATGCTTTGTTTCGTTTCTTCGTACGTAGCAGAATCATCGTATTGAACGTAACAGGCACAATTATTTATTATATATATATATATTATAACGAGATAATAACGGAATATCATTAAAATGATGCATTTCTTCCGTTTATATTGCAAAATGTTTTCGTATCGACGATCGAATACTTACATACGTATATGCATACATAGATACACACGTACGCACATTCATAGATACATATGCACATACTTACATATATCTCTGGAATAATCTCGGCATTTGCCATGACTCCGAGCGATGTCAAGCTCATTAACCTCGTTATCCGATTGATCTTAAAGTTTTGCTCTGTCGTTATTATAACGCGATTTATGTCTGATTTAAGATTTATCCTGCTGTATCGAATTGGATTAATGCCGAGCGAATGAAGAAATTGAATTTAATTGAATATTCCTATCGAGTATATCACTCGATGGTTATATACGAAAAAAAAAAAAAGAGAATGAAAAGAAATAATAAAAAAATATCTTACGCTTAGGTAATCGAGAGAAATATCGTTCTCATTTTTATAATCGGTTACTACGATTAATTTTCTTTTTTTTTTCTTTTTCGCTTTCGTGGATCAATAAGATCTATACATACTTAAGCGGGATATGCGTATAAGATGGCATGGAATTTGATTTCATTTCCATTTCATACGTCAACGGTGTTATTTTTAAAGGACGAAAGAATGTCAAGTGATGTTTTCTTACCGCACGATGTGTCAAGTGATGTTTGCTATTATTGTCGTGTAACGCCAAGCGTTACTTGTCTACGGTAAGCCGCCATATGGCAAACACTAAACTAGCAGGTCCGATCTTTAAGCTCGAACTCATCATTGGCTGTTCGCCGATTTTATTCTGATATGCATACACACACACACACACACACACACACACAAGCGCGCGCACACTCATGTATATATAGGTTGATTATAAATTAAGGGTCAATTGAATATCTCGTCTGTTAGGAGCAATAGAAAAAAGATATATCAAGAAAAGTTTCATGATTTCATATGATGGACGTTTCAAAAGATAAATCGTTCAAAATCGATTACGTATTAATAGTCAAAATTTTTTTTGCAATCTTCTTTTCACCATCAAATGTGCTCATTGAAATAGTGTAACTTCGTCCTGAGCATATTTTCCATAAAATCTAGGTATTTGAGACGATAATAATTATTGGACCACCTGGTATATACTTATATTTCTCTTTCGTTCTGTAGTTATAAATTGGAAGAATCTTGAATGGTAGAGAATGACTCTTTGACATTTCGAATTTTCGACGAATTTTATTGGCTTCGCATAAGAGCGGTGAACAAAAAAAAAAAAAAGAAGGAAAGGAAAAATTATATTTTTTTTATCTTCATGTTAAATTATTCAATTTCTCACGTGAATCTTTTCGAGAAGTTCATATATTAGCGAGTAATAAGTTTCAATAAACGCGATATATTTTATTTATTTTTTTTTTTCGTTCCTAATTGGCTCTTGGCAACCAGTAATGTACGAATATGCGATAAATTATTTCCAGCGAGTATGCACCGAACGATTGAACAGAAACGAAGGATATTTTAAGTAGGTGGAAAAAGTACGGAGGCGAGAAGAGAAAGAGGGAGAGGGGGAGGGGAAAGAAGGTTGCTACTGAACCGGTATTGTTGACGGACTCGCGTGGAAAAAATTCTCGCCGACATTGATCCTCGCTTGTAATTAATAATAAAAAAACATTCCTTCTATTTTCGTATTGTGTATACACATATATATATTTATATTTATAAATAGAGTACAAATGCATATGATATTGATAGTAATGTGTTTTGTTCTCTGAATGCTTAATACAATAAACGTCGTAATATATACATTTTGTATTTGTTTTAGTTCTCGTACGATAGCCCTTTAGTAAATTTTCTCTTCTCATTCATTATCAATCACTTGAATTTGAGTGTTTTAATATAAACACTTGATTTCTTTTTTCCTACACTAACGACAAACAAAACGATAGAATTGAAAAGAGATTTCCGATATCGATTAATAAGTAACAATAATCACTTCGATGATTAGTGTAGTCTATCTCGTTAACTTTAATGATTCAGATGAATTTCATCTTACGGGCAACGCATAGAGAGCTCGAACTCTAAAGAGTAAGCACCTTAACCGAATGTCTTGCTGCACTTCAGTCGATTCACAAGCATACGTTAGTAAACCTTTTTTTTTTTCTCTCTCTCTCTCTCTTTTTTTTTTTTTTTCAGCGCGATATTTAGAAAAATAAGCGCACCGGGAACTATCGAAGAATTATCGACGCTTAGCGAGGAAATATTCTTCGAAACTCGCATGATCGTGAATAGACTGTAGTTCGTTATTAATGAGATAAACTTTACGTTACGTTGTTAAATCTTATACAATTAATGGAATGCAATTTCCATGCGCACCACCAAAAACTATGAAACCGTACGGAGGAGTATTTCTTTCGACTCTGAGAACGTATGTATACGATATTATCGTCGTCCTGTTTGCTAACGCACGAACGTCAAGAACGAGATCGAGAATATCGATCGCGCATATGTACCAGTGCTTTCTCTCTTTCTTTCTTTCTTTCTTTTTCTTATTTTTCTCCTATGCTCGCATACTTTGCTTAATCGCTACCTTAATTCTATCTGTATCGTTAGAAACGTTAGTGAAGCGTGAACCTTTAAATATCGCTAGTCTTGATACGGGTTATAAGTCGACACTTGTGGAAAATAATAAAAATTCGATCGTAATTCGTCGTTTATCTCATAAAACTTCTTAGAATTTACGTCGATCGAGATTATCTTCTTGCAACCCGATCAGAAGTAGCCACGAGAAAGAGATAGAGAGAGAGAGGGAGAGAGAGAGAGAGAGAGAGAGAGAAAGAGAGAGACATAAGTATGAGATAGATCCGTTCAGAAAATCTTCTTAAATAAGTAGTATACTTATTTCCTTCTTATCGAACCTAATCGCTCATCAATTAAAATCAACAAATACATATGAACGCGTACGACACTATGTTTATGCGCGAGCGTGAATGTGAATGTGGAAGGATAGATTCTTAAATTAGTGTACTTGAGTAACACATCAACAGGATCGAAAGTCGTTAAGACGTTGCACAATGTCCCGTCTTGTGACTCTCCCGTGCTGAGCAAAATGGTGGCCGATACGTTGAACGTTACTTCGAAATTATTCTATAATTAGTGTCGCTGAATATTATTGATGAAAGAGGTCGGCGCGTGTTAGTGTCACGATCTCATGACATTTTGTATGGATCTCATACGTGCCGTCTGCGGACCTCAAAATCGTCGGTGAAACAATGATATGTAGATACTTTTAAGGCAGAGCGATTAGGCTCGACGAATCCTCCTTTTACTTCTTTTTCTTTTTTCAATATTTTTTTCTTTTTTTTTTTCTTTTCTTTTTCCTTTTTTTTTTTTTTTGTCTCGTTCGACAAACATCGCTGATTTTGCATCGCGATATTTCTCATGTGCGCGACATATTCGTATAATGTATGATATTATTGCCGCAAGGTAAAAGTGTACTTATGTGTTGTGTATATGTGTATATCGTATAAAAACATTTCCCCTACTCGTCCTATGTCCAATTCGTTTTTGCAGGAATGAAACGAGTCATTTCAAGGCATCATCTTCCGCGGTGACAACCATTTCTTCATGTAGTAGCAAAAGATCGTGGAGATGTAGATAAGAACCAGAAGAGCACACGTGACTCCTAATGCGAGTACCGACGTCTTTGTCGGGCAGGGTTCTACGATGGTCACGGTTTTGTCTTTACAAAGGAAGAAAAAGAATGAAAAATGGCATGAGTGAACATTAATCCGTCATAAAAATAGATTGCAAATCTTTTTTTATTCTTTTTTTTTTCTTTATAGCTTTTACCTGCTTCATTGAAGTCTATGCTGGCATCACTTTTGAGGAAATCCGATTGTTTTTCATCGCCGAAATCCAAGACCAAGATCTCTTGAGAAAGAGTCATATCCTCAGCTTTCTCTTCGGTAGTATTCATGACATTCCTTCGACGCCTCTTGCCCCACGATTCAACAGATTCACGTCCCCACTCGCAAACAGCCTGTCAACGAGCAACACGAAACGCCGTTATACTTTTTTGCCCCGTCGCCTCTTTCGAGAGTTTCGGCACGCAAGGTATGACAAAAATATGTCTCCGTTCTCGAGCTCGAGGAGACGTTAATAAAGTTTTTATTACCGGTTCGCATGGTCCGAGACAGTACTTGACGTTACATTGGAAGATGACACCGTAAGATTCCGTGAACCTGAAGGCTTCGTAGACCGATTGGAGGGCGTTACCGTCTGGCGTGAAGCTCGGGAATATCGAGGGATCCACTGGGCATCTAAAATTACATCGTTCCGTGAGATCCCTTTTAGATGGATCAGTTTCGATCGAGTAAAAAATATTATACCCTTCATCGTCGATTATTTGGAAGGTGCTCTTCGAGTCCTTTGCCATAGCAACGCAGCTGCGAGCAAAGATTCCATAAGGTGCTGTTATCAAAATAAAACAAAAATGAACGTTTATTATTGAGACGATTTAATACGCAATATTTCAATTGGATATTTACGGTCTACGATACTTACTGTCTTCAGGTATTTCGATCCTAAACGTCAATTTGTCTCCGATTCTTACGGTTTCCACTTCCCTTGATCTGCTGTCGAGAATACGTATCCTTGGTGGTGGTGCTTCGGGTGCACTGGTGATGCTAATCATTTCCGGATCTCTGATAGGCATCATCCCGAAAGTGATGTTCTTCGATGACATGTCGTAAGTACACTTCACCTTGTAGATTTTATCGGCCTTTGTCATGACCACCGAATGATGTTGGAGTACCACTGTGTTCGAGTAGATGCCAGTCTGAAAACCGTCACGCTGCCATAATGAACAGAAAGTTTGAGGAAAATTTTGGGACACGAAGCTAAGTTTTCATGAGATATGTTTCTTTCTTTTTTTTTTTCATTTTCTCTCTCTCTCTCTCTCTCTCACTTTTTTTTTAATCTTTCGCCATACATGAAAGACACTTACCACGCTCTGTGTATTACAATCCTGTCCGCTCATCGTTAAGTCGAGTCTGAAGAGATCACTATTGATAACGTCAATATTGCAAGTTTCAGAACGTCCGAGGGCGTATATACGACCATTGAATGGCTTGTTTGTACGAACTTGAACGGCGATGCGTGTGTCCTTACAATCGACGGATACTGCGAACGTGAAACGATTACGATGTGAGAGACTTTATCGTTTAATCTTATAAATATAATCGATGAAGAGAAATCATTATTGATGGTTACCATCGTAGCAGGTGCCGGTCTTATCGCAGTTGATATCGTTCCTTGTCAGATTATTCACTGTAGGATCTTCTGTAGTTTCGAAGACGACCGGAAGCGGATCTGCGAGTGGTCCGGTGCCTTCTGGATATATCAAAATATAAAATTATGTATAAAAGATTTACGTATAGATTGAATATTTGAGAAAAGATTCGTTACTTACTCTCGCAAAAGTTTTCGAAATAGGTTCCAACTCGTTCACCGTTATCGATCAGTGGCCTTTCAGCGTTGAGATAGGTCGAAGGTCCATCGGGAAGGGTCCAATGATCCAAATGAAATAGATGACAGTTGTAGGCCGATCCTTGAGGTGCACCACGATAAAGGAACGATCTACAAAGGAACTCGTTCTCAATTTCGCAGGCCAATCTGCATGCAGATTCGCTTTGAACTTGAAGCTCTTTATCGGTATAATAATGAAGACCAGCGTATTGAGCGACTTTGTCATCGGCTACTCCGATTCTAGGAATTTGGAAGATCCTTTGAGACTTGCAAGCTTCTTTTCCCTTCAAGCAAAGATTTTCGAAGTAATCGACACCCTGTGCATCGACGAATTGAACGTATTGTCCGGTGGTTCGTCGATCGGAGTCACTGAGATGACATTGAAGAGTAACGTAGTTGTATTCGAGAGATCGACAGGTAAATCTGTGCTCGTTCAAACAGGCTGCGAGGCAGGCTTCCTTCGTCGATGTATAAATTAGCGCATTATCCAATCCACGAATCATTTTGTTTGGAATACGTTCGAAGGACCATGGTCGGAGACATACGTTTTCTGTAATTAGCGAGATAGACTATAGGTTAAATATAGATATCTATATTTAAAAGAAATTATTTTTCTTCCCATTCGAATAAATTCGTTTACGATATTTTTATCATATGCAAAAATAAATGAAGACGTTTACTTAGACGATTGATCAAAAAAAAAAAAAAAGAAGAAAGATTCTATCTTATACGTTCGTCCGAATTCAATCGTCACGTTTTACTTCTCGACACTCGACTATAATTTCTCGGATTATCCGCCGGATATCTTGGAAACTTGTATCGATCTTCGATCGATATATATTCCCAAGTTTTACGATCGTTTTGTAACGACGATGTCAAACGGTAATATCGTGTGAAGGAAATCAATGTTCGTTGTACAGTTATCTTCGTTGCCTTTGGTGAAGAAAGACGAAGGAGGATGAAGAGTGGATAAGAAAAAACAAAGGATCTCGTGGTTCATCGATCACGAGATTTAAAAACAGGCGAGACCAGAAAAGGCACGTCCGTTTTGAAATCACGAGTCGAAGACACATGTGACTTGGCAAGTCGACCATGCCGACGATGACGCACGCTACTCTTCTTTACGACTTTTTGGCACGCGAATTAAGAAAGAGAGAAAGAGAGAGAAAGAAAGCGAGAGAGAGAGAGAGAGAGAGAGAGAGAGATGATGATGATGATGTCGGTGCTCACCCGTTCCAATTTCTTTTCCTTCGAGGAAGCCTGCCGCGAAAAGCGGCGCTTCTCAAATTGTTACTTGGTGCCAACGAACCGATGCGTGACTTCTTCACGGATGATTCACCGTGTCGTATGAATCCAAGATCGTGCATGACAAATCGCACGTACGACCGCGAGAAATTCGAGTACTCGATTTTATTGTGATGGACTATCGTATATAAAATGGAGAGATAGAGGGAGAGAGATAGAAAGATAGAGACAAAGACAGAGAGAGAGAGAGAGAGAGAGAGAGAGAGAGAGAGAGAGAGAGAGAGAGAGAGAGTGACATTCTTAACTATTTTTAAACTTAGCGACCCGTTAAAAAAGCTTTTCTTCCTTCGCCCGTCATTTATATTTAGAATATTTTGCTTTTAATACGTTTAAAGAGGGTGTCTTCGAACTTTACTTTCTCCTTCAGTTATTAATAAAGGCAGGTATACGTACAATTGTCTTGTTTATATTTGCTGCAAGGAATATGAAATCATTTATCAGCGTATAAAATTAGTTTCAATTATTCCGTTGTCCTATTATCCCCTTTTGTTTGGGTCTCTTTAAGGTATCGTTCGTATAGAATTTTATCGAAAGGGAACGTCCTATTAAGTCTATGGAGATTTTAACGTTCGTGGAATTTTTCTTTGAACGATATTTTCTTTTTTTTTTTTTTTTTGGATTGACCTCTCTTCGAAGAAAATAAAATCGGTAAGGTTCTTGCACGTGAAAAATTTCGTATATCAGAGAAATTAATGCTAAGAATTTTATTATATTATCATGTTCGCGTTATCCTCTTTATATGATAAAAGAAAAAGAAAAAAGAATTTATTAATTTCGGATTTACGTACAAAGATAATGATTTGTGAAAAAAAAAAGAAAAGAAAAGAAAAAAAAAACAATCTAGCGTTTTTTTGTTCCGTAAAATTTGATCCGAAAGTAAGATAATTTAAAATTGATTGCGGTTCTTAACGATCGTTGGATTCACAGCTTGCAAGAAGAGGCGCCTGTCCAAGGGTTTTCTTAAGGAATTCAAAGAAGCACGAAGCAGCAAAAGAAACTTCCTTGAAGTCTCTTTGATCATCCTTTCGAGCGTGACTCGACGACCGTAAGGACTCAGCTCTTTCTTTCTATCTCTTTCTCTCAATACTTTCTATCCGTAAAATGGTAGAGAGTACATTTTACGAGGGTTTTGAAGCGTCTATAAATCTTCGAAGGTTTGGTACCAGCAGGTTAGTTAAACCAATATTAGAGATTTTTAAAAATCCCTTAGGTATATTTCGACACCTCAAGGAACACAGTCCATCTCTGACTATTTATAGTCTACTCTTATCTCTGGACTGTACCTTTCGTACCAACCAACCTCGAGGTACCAGTAAAGTTTTTATTGTTTGTCCACTCAAATTGGTAGACCCTTTGCAAGTACGAAAATTATTACTGATTGTTGTGGCCATTCTTCAAAGATTTCTTTTCGTATCTTTACCGACTGATATTTTCTAGTTGTTAACTTTCCCCTCATCTTTATATTTCTTTCTTTTTCTTTCCCCTGACCAGTCCTCTCTTTCCTTTTGGCCTTCTCCAGTCCCTTTCCTCGCTTAATCTCTTTCTTTCTAATCCCAAACAATCTTCTTAAGATTTATAATCCTACCAATGGGACGGAGAAAGTTCGAAAAGTTTCTTAGTAAAGTCTGATTGTTCTTTAAAAGATTTGATAGATTTTTTTAGAGAGATCATTAAATAGGTTCGTCGACGATCTTTCGTTTTACAGTGATACTTAATAAGATATATCGATTTTTCTCAATTTTACTACGCATTTTAATCGATATCAACGAATATACAAAAAACTAACCTGATCTAATCTGCAGTTTCGTCATGTAATACATGTTGACAGCACGTTGAGGTTGAGCCGCTGGATTGGTAGCTGCTGTTTCGTTTTGTAATTGACACAGAGTGTCCTGCATAGGTGCTAAAGGATTGACTACGAAGGAAAAAGCTGCAGCCTGACATTCAGATTCCTCTCGGCACCAACCTTGACACTCGTAAAGCGATAAATTTCTAACACTGTAATAAGTCGTACCTCGGTAATCGTAATCAGTTAATTTCTCGAACGCTGTTCTTGCTGAAAGAAGAAAAAACAAAGAGGCATATGATGATAACATCAACGTTGTGTCATTCGACACGAGGAATAAATAAATCATTTCCCTCGCGATCGATAAAGAAATTTTCTTTTCGATCGATTGTATTCTATAGACTGGTAAGAGGAACTCGGGTCGAGATTGTTCGGAGAATAGCAGGTATGCTTAATCTGTATTTCCAGTTGGAATACTTACCCAATGCAGCGTGACCACCGCTTAACATCGCCATGACTATCAGTCCCGCAGTTGCAGCTGCGGCTGTGCCGATCCCGTACGAGCCCATCTGTAAGAGAAGAGAGAAATTACCTTGTAAGATCTTGATTAAAATCTGTCGCGGTACGAGTCCTCGACACCACCACCATCACCACCACCACCAACAACAACAACCACCGCCATCATCACCCACCACCATTATCTCATGTTTCTACGCAGATTCTCTTGGATATCAAAGCGAACTCGATCACCCTCGAGTGACGCAACGTTTGCGTTTCCACGCAACATTCCTGATCGTATTGCGTGCAAGTATTCGAGAATGCGAAGAGTATAAACTCGTAGAGATAATATGCAAGCTTTCGTTAATGACTCTAGATAATTACTTTGCAAATAGTACTTGAAGTAATCATTGCTTTCTCTCTCTCTCTCTCTCTCTCTCTCTCTCTCTCTCTCTCTCTCTCTCTCTCGTTGTCGTGCTCGTTAAATTAATTTATACTAGGTGTGACTAGTGGGATATATCTTCTTAGAAAAGTGTATAATAAAGTGTAATTATTTCTTTGGAATACCAATATTTATTTGCATAAATATTATCCTTTATATATACGCAATTGTCTAATACATTAGGTATTAACAATTTATATTTCGTTTTTTACTATTTTATATCTAAATAAATATTACTATATTCTTTTAGTATTTTTCCACCGACAATTTCTATATTACAATAAATATGAAACAATAGTAAGTAGGTATAGTAAACATCTAAAGGAAGAAATTTTGTACTGTAAATATTGAAAATCTAGTAAAACAATTCACTTTAATCTATATTACGTCTATAGAATTGATACATTAAAGTTTTGTTGGGGAAAAAAAAAAAAAAAAAAAAAAAGAAAAAAAAACAAAAAAATAAAGTTACGAAGAAACGGGCTGGTACGTTAAATAGGGGTACTTGGACAAGTAGATACGATCCTGTATTAATCATTGGGGCCGGTTTACCCATCGAGTACTTGAACGAGTGGCAAGAGTAGGTTCATGCCTCATCGGCGCCCGCTGAGAACGGGTTGGTTTATAAAAATCCTTTAAATACGATCCGGTGATCGAAGAGAAAAGGAAGTCGGTGGATGTTCCTCAACGCCGTTGGAGCAATTTTCATGTATGTACGTGTGCCAGTTGGAAACATGTGGAGCCGTTGACTTCCCCTCTTTTGCGTTTTGTTCGCGTTTTACGAACTCTTCCTCGCTTCCTGGATTACTTCTTCTTACTAGTTTTTATTTGTCCTTGAGAAAGTACCATCCGCTTATCCAGTTGCTTTTTTGCTTTGCACGCTACTCATCTTCCACTCGGCTAACCGGCATATCTGGATGGATAACCTTTTTTTTTCTCTATTTTCTGTCCTTCCCTATCTATATATTTTATCTATCTATTTATCTATCTATCTATCTATCCATCCATCTATCTCTTTTTCTCTATTTTCTTGTTCCTACTCTTAAGCGACAGATTAAGCGATCATCCTCGCGAGAGTTCGCACGTATCGAAGTGGAAGTTGAGATTAAGATATGCTCTTTAAATCGTATGTCGTTATCTCTCTCTCTCTCTCTCTCTCTCTTTCTTGTACGTATATTCTTACTATGTACCAAAGTATTTTACGATTACGAAATGGCGAGTTTCACTCGGTAATTTTAACCAAGGATAAGCTGTAAAGTTCGCAAGAGTCGTCCTTTGGCTCATTTACGATTCGCTTCCTGGATTTCTTCGTTCGTTCCTCCTAAGGCTATCCCATGAACTTGTAGTATCCTTATGGTTGTTTTCTTGTAGTTTTCTACTACGCCTATCTAGGTATTACGTCCTCGTGAATTCCAATGGAACGTTAACGTTAATTCAACATTAAGCAATCGGCGTATTTCGATTTGTTAATAAAGGTTTTGCCTGAACGACCGAGGAAATTGGAAGTATTCAGCACAATTGTTGAAGCTTCGTCAGATTGCATTCGAGGTTATAGTAAGACGACGATGAGAAAGAGAGAAAGAGGAGGAGGAGAGAGAGAGAGAGAGAGAGAGAGAGAGAGAGAGAGAGAGAGAGAGAGAGAGAGAGAGATAGCGAGCTTTGTCGTGGCTGGTTCCGAGGTCAAAGGTTCATAT
>OU964965.1:5509960-5527460 GCA_918808275.2 Dolichovespula sylvestris
AGGGAGAGAGGGAGAAAAGAAATGCCGGAAGGGAAGGTAAAAAGAAGAGTTACGTTATAAACTAGTCGATGTATATAGATACATGTATATATGCATATATATATATATATGCATATATATATATATATATATATATATATATATATATATATATATAATATTCGCTTTTATATATAATTCCACTTTAAATACATAAGTATACATACATATGCGCATATATAAATATTCATAGTTATCGATAATTCTAAAGGAAGGAGGGGGAAAAGAAAAGAAAAAAAAAGCGTCGATGTTACGTCAAAAGAGAATTGCATCATTTATTTAACAGATAAAATAGGAAAAAGAGGATAACAGTGAAGAAGGATGAAGGGATAGGAAGAAAAAGGCCGAAGATCGAGATTGAACGAGGCAGGGAAGTTAAGGAAAACAAGAAAAAAAAAAAATAGAAGAAGAAGAAGAAGAAGAAGAAGAAAGAAGACAAAATAAAAAGGAAAGGAGAGATAAAGAAAAGCAAAAGAGAAGGAAAGAAAAAGAAACGGAAAACAAAAAGGCAAAAGAAAGAGAAAAGAAGACGAAGAAGAAGAATAGTTGCACCTTGCTCAACGAGCCAGTGGTTATTCGTTGGGGTAAAGCAAAGTGGCTCGCGGCCACTCCCGTCTCTTGATTCGCGTGAGATAGTCGCCGTAGTCCTTCTACTCTTTCTCTTCTTACTTCGAGCGAAGAGGAGGCATCCGTGGAACGATAAGCGAACGATAATGGATGAAGGCGAAGAAGAAACTTACGTTGGAGGATATACCGGAAATTGGATGCATAGACGACGCGTGGCTTCGGGCGTATGTATCTACTATCTATATAAACATGATCGTATGTGTGCATTTATATACGTAAGTAAGTACGTACGTACGTACGTATGTATGTATGTATGAACGTACGAATGCTAATGCAAAGGAATTTACCGAGGCGAAATGTGCGCTTCTTCGGCGAACGATAACCGTTCAAGTTGCTGAAGCGTTACGAATTCCGTGTAACAGGAGCGTCGTGAATCGTCAAATCGATTCCTTTCTAACAGGTGACAAGAAAGTCCGTGAGAAGTTCGTTGGAACGAAGATCATTTCTTTTCTTTTCTTTTTTCTTTCTTTCTTTTTTTTTTTTTTTGTTTTGGAAAATAAAAAGAACGACCGATAAGAGTCGGGAAACATTGGGAGAGAACGTTAAAGGGAGAAGTTCAGAGATCGGAACGAGGATGATATTTTTTAACGTGGACCAGGTGAAATGATCCAAAAAGAAAAACGTACGCTCGTTCGTACGAGAAACGATTAGGTATGTTAAATAGATCGAGGAAGAAATAAATGACGTGTGTTCATTCATTGGAACGAATACTCGTTATTATTCTGACGTTTTGGATTAATCCTTGAAATTGTAGATTTATATTAATCCTCGTAGGTTATCTTATTCTAGGAAGATGAGATACATGGGGGTTGTATGAATCATCGTAAAATATTTATCTTTCGTCATTTTCATTTAATATTGGATAAATATTGGAAAATCTTTTTAATCGAGAATTTCTTTTTTCTTATCGTTTTTTAATATAAAAAATAATATATCACGTAGAAAATTTATCAATGATGATCTTTAATATAGAAGAATAAGTAGATCGAGAGTAATAATCAAACAAATATTATTTCTTATTAATCGAAATTTTATTTCAATGTCGTTTAAAAACTTGACGATTGGTAATATTAATTTTTTTGAAGGAATATTTACGTACGCAGCGTATGGGTAAAAGAATCGTTTTAACAATCGACGAAGATACCGTTATTTTATATTATAACGATGTGAAACATTTAATTCGAAAATCAAGGAAGAAAAAAGTTCACGAAGAGAGAACAGAGGAATTATGTCGTTTACAGTTAAATCGATGTGCGATCTCTCGTTTAATCGCGTCGTAGCGGTAAACGTGTTACACTCGATACTCGAGATAAACAAAAAAGAAAAAAAATGAAAGAAGATAAGAGAATTAATTCAATTCCTTTTTCTTGTTCTTTCATTTTCTTTTTTTTTTTACCTTTTTTATTTCGCACGGGATTCACTAATTAATATGTATTTATGCAGCTGCTCGTTGCGTAGCTTTACTCTCGCATTTTGCATAGTTGCATTTCTCGTATCACGTTATCAACGTAATTACTTTTCTATTTATTATTTTATAGTCGTAATCGGGAAGCAGTTAAAGTTGATTGGCTCGGTATATTGATTTTTATATCGATCCTCATGTGAAATGAAAATTTGTAAACACTGTTGAAGGTGAATACACGAACATATTATGAATGTTTACATCGTACGAGAACGGAGATTTAACGCGGCAGTCGTTGTTAGTTCGCTTTAGTGAACGTACCGTTTGGATTCTCTTAGAGATGATATTACGTTTAATAATCTTACTCGATACTTCAATCAATTCGTTATAACATCTCTTACAACGAAACATTCTATTCTCTCAACGTATAATATAATCGGATAAATGCAATGAATGTATATATAACATTAGAATTTTAGATACTTAGTATTATACATAACATTGGTATTTGGATTATAATAAATGAAGAAACTTTTGTAAATAATACGATGGACATACTTGAACTAATGTCTTCATAGTGTCATTATTTATTTTCGGGGAGATCAAAGGTGTAACTCGGGAGTCGTTGTTAATTTACCGTAGTGAACGCACTGTTAGGATTCTCGCAGGGAGAATATTACGTTATATGAACAGTAACGAGTAAAATAAGTTAACACGACGCTTCATCATATCGTTATTACATCTTTTACGACAAGCTATTGCGTTCTCACTTCGTAGATATAATTTTGTCAAATAAATATAATAGACATTGAATATGACTTTCTCCGAAGTATTTCAGTTCTGAGAAGTGAAAGAAATTTTGTAAATAATTCTAGGTACTTGAACTAACGTCTCCCCAGCGGGAGTGTTTACATTCGAAGAGATCAAAGGAATGACGCAGTATACGTTGTTAATCTACCATAGTGAACGCACTGTTAGGATTCTCGCAGCTAAGATATTATAGGAGTAATAGTACGTGAAATAAGTTAACGCGATACTTAATCATTTAGTTATTGGATCTTTTAGGACAAATTACTGCATTCTTCGCGTGTATATATATATATATATATATATATATATATATATATATATTATAAACGTAATAGAAATAAAATAGGAATTTCTTCGTAATATTTATACACTAACGTACGAGGTAAAAGAAATTTTGTAAATAATTCGAGATATTTGAACTAACGTCTTCACAGCGGGAGTGTTTACATTCGAAGAGATCAAAGGTGTAACTCGGTAGTCGTTGTTAATTCACCATAGAGAACGCACTTCTCTCGCAGCATGGATGTTACGTTATAGCCGTAACAGCACGTAAAATTATCTTACACGACATTCTGCCTTCTCGCTATTGCCCTCTTCTACTACGAGTGGCTGGCTGCCTCTTCCTCCGTGTTCGCAATTTTTCCAAGACTCGTTCTAAGCGGATCTCAGCTCTCTTTCACCTCCTCCTCCTCCTCCTCCTCCTCCTCCTCCTCCTCCTCCTACTTCTTCTTCTTCTTCTTCTTCGAAGAGGAGGAGTCCTCTTTTTCTCCCTTCGCTTCTTGTCGGTCGATGCAAATGGAGTGGCCAGGAATAGAGAGGAGGAAGAGGAGGAAGAGGAGGAGGAAGAGAAAGAGTAGAGGAGGAGACAGGGAGAGTTAACGGCAGGAGGCGGAGGAGAAGGAAAGATGAAGTAGAAGAAGAAGAAGAAGAAGAAGAAGAAGAAAAAAACATCGAAGAGGAACTGGATGTACCGCTCAAGGACACGATCTACCTCAACGGCCAGTCTCGTGACGAGGATGTATACTGAGAGAGAAGAAGGAGGGTAGAAGTGGCCGGACGAGGAACGAAAAAGAAGAAGAAGAAAAAAAGATAAAGCAAAAGAAGAAGAAATAATCGAAAAAGAAGTCAAAGAAGAGGCCACAGCTACAGCAGCAAGCAGAGGATGAAGAAGAAGAAGAAGAAGAAGAAGAAGAAGAAGAAGGGATTGGATCCTGGCGTGAGTTCTTGTTTACATTAAACCAACGCTCGCGATCCCTTTTTACTTTGATCCCGACGACATCATGGAACTTTTGAATCCAACGATCGTGCCGAAGAAACGTCGTGGAATATCGAAAGAAGGAATGGCTGAAGAAGAAGAAGAAGAAGAAGAAGAAGAAGAACGACTACGACGACGAAGAAGATTCCTTTGTCTCTTTGCTACGTGCTCGATAAATTAAGGACTTGGAAAGACGTAATCCGCATGGAAAACTTAAGTATATGCTAATTTCACCATTAATACTCTTAGTCTTTCTATTCGTTAGCTCGACCCTTTAACACGGGACTATTATTAACAACGGGAATCGTTTAAACTCTTTCCAGTTTTTTTCTTTCTCTCTCTCTGTTTTTTTTTTTTTTTTTTTTTTTTTTTCCTTTGGAACATCACTTTACATGTATTACGATCCATCGTATGTTGGCATTATAAAATGGTTGCAAGAAGAAAGTTATAGCGTCTAAGTTTGCGTCTTGTAATCGCGCGAAAGAAAGATTCGAGTCACGTTTTATAAGAATTCAACGTGTGTCCTTTCATCTTAGGGATTGGAAAAACATTCTAGTAATGTCGTTTTATCGTTGCGCTCCTCTCGTTACTCATATTTCTTTTCTTTTTTTTTTTTTTTTCTTTCCTTTTCTTCGTCGTTTCGCAGTTGTCGTCGTCGTCGTCGTCGTTGCGTTACTCCGTTCGTTCATTTTACGAAATTATGGGTAACGCGTACAATGTTTTCGTTTCTAGGAATGCGACGTAACGCTCAAGTGCCGCGATGATGATTATCGGTAATTGCTTTTCAGCTTTTGCGTTTATGCGCCTCTAGGCAACTATCAAGCAGAGTTATGTTAGCAACAGCGGCAACAGCAGTACCAGCTTTCCTTCCTATTCAAATTCCAACCCTCTTCGGATACGCACATACACGGTGGATAATTATAGATTTAACGTCGCCATATTCCTGGAGCACGAGTATCCTCGTTTTCCTTTTTTGTGTCTACGACATCCCGAATCGTTTAAGTTTCGTATCCGCCATTTGCATTTATGTAAATGGACCCTTTCTTCGATAAATGAAATACATATCTTGATTTATTTTCATAAAATATTTCCACCACGATCACATCGACATGTGAAATAGAGATTCGATGAAAAAACATTTTGACATTAAATAAGTATTAATAATTTTATCATAAAATAAGTATAAGTATTGTTATTATCGTATAAAGTAAGTATTAGTTTTGCACGTACGCTCTGTCGTATTTCGTGAAATTACAGCATCAATTTTTGTTCTAACGTCACGGTGATGACAATATGCTTGAATGGGAATTAACAAGCTGACTATTAAATGGAGAGAGAGAGAGAGAGAGAGAGAGAGAGAGAGAGAGAGATGATAACGATAATCGATAAAGGGCATTGTCATATGGTTACATTCTTTTTCATAATTATCTCGATTTAAATCTTATTTAAAAATACGACATGAATTATGTATTAATTTTAAATTAGATAGATGCCGAGATTTATTTAAACTCGATTTAAAAGTCAACGTGTTAGAACTTTTAACATTTGAAGCCAAGGAAATAATACGATCGCTTTCGAGATTATCGTAGGGAACGATTGCATAAGAGAATATATGTATTTATCGTGTAAACTCTCGTGTTTTGTTTTCACGGTCGCGTAAAAAAGAGGGTCAGTGTCGAGAAATATAAAGAAACTTTCACCGCTTTCTTCGCTTTGAGGTAATCCATGTTGGATTTATGTAATGCCGAAACCACAGATCGATGATCGACTAAGATGATCGTTATTGAGATTTCAATAAAAACGATTCAATCGTTTTCGTAGAGGTTAGTAATTTAAGACGAGAATAAGCAAAAACACACGTACACACAAATACACACACACGCGAGAAATGCCTGTAATAAAATTAAGTTTATGATAATCCATTAAGATGATCGCGAGAAAAAGATATAAAAGTCGTATACTCTCCGTGAGAAGGTGCGAAGGAACACGTGCACGTTTATTCCCGTTTGAAAGATTCTCTTTTATCCGGCGTAAAGTCGGTTCATCTAAATTTAGGAATCAAATTGCATAGTCCTATCTAAAAGGCAACTAATTGACTTTCCGGTGTGATCTTAACGGCGGACTAAGTCTTAGCGAATAATTAATTAAAATCAATCGTTATTGCAAAGAGTCAGATTAACTCCATTCGCATAAGTTTCTCGATTTAACGTTTGCCCTGTCCGACCCTAAACGATCATTCGTTCTTTTTGTCTGTGGGAAAAGAAATTGAAAGGGACTAATGGTTCATAATCTTTGATATCAGCCGCGGAATTACACGCTATAGAGAATGAGAAATGTAGACAAGAAAGAGAGAAAGATAAAAAGATAAAAAGAAAGAGAGAAAGATATTGCAATAAGAGACCCGTAGGACCGGATTTAGCCAATGAAAAAGTTTTAAATAAACATTCCGCAGAGCAAAATCGCATGGCTCTTTCTCTTCGCAAGCTTCTCGAACGAATCTCTTCTCATTTATTTTCTTTCGAGTGATCATAGAAGGGAGTGTACAGCGTGCAACGGCACGCCTGCACGCCTGCATAGCCGTTAATCAATCTCCAGGCGCTCGTTTCGTGATCTTTCGTTTTTTTTTTCATTCGTAGTCGCTCTCGAGGACGACTAATGATACGCTGTCGTTGTTGATTGACCGATGATGATTGGTCATTGTATCTCATTCTCTCTCTCTCTCTCTCTCTTTATCTATTTATCTATCTTTTTATATCTCTATTTTCTTCAAAACTTTACAATATAAATAATTATTCTTTTTTTTTTCTAGATACAATTTGTTTCTTTCGAGATATTCAAAGTTAAAAAATTATACTTTATTAAAAAATTCATTGATAGCGACTTAATAATCATCCTTTGGGAAAACTATTCCATTGTCTAAATGTCTTGTGGAAAATGTAATGAAAACGATCGCAAAATTGTTTTCTTTTAATTCTCAAGACCGTTATCAGTGACAATTGAATTCGAAAACGGTATTACTTTTCTTACGGAAGAAGATAGAGCAGGGGGAAAAAGTTGAAGAAGAAGAAGAGAAAAAAGAGGAAGTGGTTTCATAGTTTCCATAAGCTATGGTTATGGAGATAACTCTCTGTTGGTGGTCAAATAGTTTTTTCGTTCTCTCTCTCTTTCTCTCTCTCTCTCTCTCTCTCTCTTCTTTTTGTTTTCTCTTTCTTAGAGTCAGAAGCCACAGAATATCGAATGGTGGGCGTTAGGAATCGTCCATTGATAATCGTTTTCCGTGACCGCAAACACAGAAAAAGAGATTAAAAAGGTGAAGTTCAAAGGAATATACAAAGAAATTGGAAACGGATAAAAAAAGAGACGCGTTCCATACCATTTTTTTTTTTTTTTTTGAAATCTCCACCTTCGTCTGTTTTTTGTCGACGCCTACTTTGTAACGGTATTCTCATACCTAAGAATACGAAAAAGAACTGTCTATAAAAAATTGGATACCAATTGAGTAATGCCCTTTTTACGTATAATCATAGATTTTATTTTCGGTCGAACTTAAAACCTAATAATATCAATTATCTTTGGTATGAGAAAATAATCTGCGAGATTTATTATTGGTATTAAATCTTGAGATCGTAAATGATATCGACATAGTTCGTTTTTTTACCTTGATCTTTTCGTCAAACGCCTATAACACGTAATATCTTATTGTTTTCAAGTCAAGTCTTATATCGTTCTTTTTCTTTTTTTTTTTTTACTCCCTTATAAAATGAATTGTTAATTTATTTTCGAAGATTAATGTTCGATAAGTATAAGTTATATTTATTATAATGCAATATAAGTTAACCTGTTATAAGTTTTACATTATATCCGTATAATTTTATTTTCGAATGTTAAAAAAATAATTGAGCTTTAGAGGATTAAATCAATTATTTACGTCGTGACTATTATCTTTCATCGTGATGAGGCATAGAAAGTAACAAATGCAAAAAAAAAAAAAGAAAGAAAATTGGACTATGTCGAAGAGTACTTCTCGTACTATTAGCAATACGGATAATAGTATGATAATGTGATCAATCATTTTTGAACGATACGTACGTTTTAATAATATTAATAATCATAATAATAATAATAATAATAATAATAATAATAATAATAATAATAATACTAATAACAATACATATTATTTTTACTATAATTATTATTATTATTACAATTTTATAAATGACTTTAGCACGAAATTTTAGCACGAATTCATAATGGATTTAATGACAGTTTTGAAGATAATTATAAGGTCGTCTTTTAATCGAATTAACGCGGATGCTGCGTGATCCTTCGTGGATATCACGTGTGTTAGGTGATAGGAAAACAAAAAAAAAAGAAATTCTAACGTTCGAAACATCAGCCAGTGTACCGTTCTAACGAGTCACGTTAGTCCGAAGGCATCCCGTACTGCGAGAAAAAGCAATAACGTGAACGGCGAATGTATCGCGCTCTCAACCGCGATAGAAATCTTTCTCGTGAAGGAGATCACGTTGAAAGAACGGAGAAGTGGGGGGAGGGATGGGGAGGGATGGGGGGGGGGGAAGAGAAGCTCGCAAGAGCGCGTACACCTTTGATCTCTCGCAGGAAGATGGAAGTAGGAAGTTACTCTTGGCATTGAGCTTTTTATCGAGTCACCGAACGGTATCGTTCTCTTCGTAATCGGTTATTCTCGATTTAACGTTCGATTTAATACGTTCCTTCTTGTATTGTGATCATCGATTATCAGGAATTTGTTATTTGTTAAAATAATAATAGTAATAATAATAATAATAATAATAATAATAATAATAATAATAATAATAACAATAATGTGATATAATAGTGAGGTGAACAATTAAAAAGTGATACTTTTTTTCGTGTAACGATTGTTAAATGATCGATTGTAATATATCAGACGAATAATATGTAACACTTAGTTCGGTCATTCGAAACAGTATTCGACTTGCATCACTTTGAGCATGTAGTAGTACATTTTCGTGTACCTATTTGTCTACTTATCAGTTTTTTTTTTTTTTTCAAAGAGCGATAGTGTAAATTGATATCGATTAAATAATGATGTTTCGTCGGATGTTGATTTTAACTTGACGACGATTTAACTTATCGCATTATACAATAGTTATTTTTCCAATTAGTTTCGCGATCAACAAAATTTTTCAATAAAACTATTTCCCATTGGAATTTATTCTATGATTCGAATGAGATATCACATCGGAGATGATTAAACAGTTCTATAAAGAGATAGTATTATTACACGAGCAATGATATTAAAATGATAATGATTTAATGACGATTGGAATGGTAAATCGATATCAATGAAACGTTATTGTCCAAATTGAGGTAAATCGGTGAGGAAGTAAAAAAAAGATTATAGAATAATTCGTCAAGGTTTCAAGCATTGTTTTCGAGTACGATTTGTATCGTGTCGAAGAAATTAGGCCCAACCCAGTTTCTGAAGATCACGTTTTCAATGACCTCGAAGTTGAAAACCGGCAAAGGGGATTAACGTCGAACAAAAAGAAAAAGGAAAGAATATCGAAAATGTCGCTCGAGTAAGTTTTAGAATGTTTCGAAGGAGGTCGATTATATTCCTTCGTTTCTGTATTCCTCCTTTCACATATACTTTTCTGTTTTTTTTTTTTTTTCGTTCGAACGAGAAACAGCCGGTTCATACGAGACGTAACACGAGGGAAAAGAACGAACGAAGTCATGAATGAAGATCGTCAAGAATTGGGATTCGCGTGCGGGAAGGTATAGCGATTAAAATTGTTATTTTTAAAGTGGAATAAACCTAGCACGCGAGAATACCTTGGACGTATAACAAACGAAGTAGTTCAAGAGTCTCGCCAATTTATAGGGAGGCCTTAGTAACATCGATAATCGTGCTAAATTACACGGACGCAATTAGCGTGTCGCGATATTCCGAGTAATTTTGATCGGTATAGTGAGAAAGAGAGAGAAAGGGAAAGAAGAAAAGATAGGGGAGAGAGAGAGAGAGAGAGAGAGAGAGAGAGAGAGAGAATATAGAAAGAAAAAAAAGAACAAAAGGAAATGGAAAAAAGGAAATGGAGTAGGTGAAATGAAAAGGAAACTCGTTTCGTTTCAAAAAGGAAGTTTTAATCGTATTCCAAAAGGATAAAGAAATTGAATGATAGAAAGGCAAAAAAAGAAATAGAAAAAAAAAAACAAAAAAATTGAGTACAAGAGTCGAATAAAATACTGGTTAGTAGAAGAGAATGTCTTAAGAGTCTTCGAAAGAAACAAAGAAGGAACGAAAGAATGAAAGAAAGAGAGAAGAGGAGCAAAAAATCGGTCAACGTCGAATAGAAAGAGTACGAGATATCGAGGACAACGCATTGTTCCGAACCTAATCTTATAACGGGATTAAACTTCGTCATTCGTCGTCGACTCGTTCCTGTTGTTGTAACGATCGCACGCAATTTATTAACGATTCCCAGCGTTAACCCGTTCCATCGTTTCACCTTGTATATATTTTTTTTTTCTTTCTACGCGATTATTATTTTTACTTGTTCGTTCTTTATTTCGTTCCACCTTTCGTGGCACATATTCCTCCTTCTCCTTCAATATATTTTCCCTCTTCACAAAATTCCTTTTTTCTCTTTGTCATTTTCAAATGGCATCCTTTCGTGACACCGTTTTAATAGTATTCCGTTCCTTCTTTATTCTTTTTTTTTTTTCCATCATTAAACGGCACTCTTCTTGACACGTTTTCATTCTTTTTTTTTAATAATTATTATTTCTTTTTTTTTTTTCGTTTCATTCTTCCCAAGATTATTCTTTTGTATTGTTTTTTTCATTTTTCAATAGCACCCCTCACAATACATCACGTTTATCGTGCATTCTGAAAGAAATTCATACCGCACGTGTGCGATATTTACGCATGTATTATTCCCATAGAATTTATCAGCCGCATAATTTCCAGGCTAGAATTCTTTTGCTCGAGTTAGATTTTTATTCTAACGACTCGATTATGTGTAGATCGTCTTTGTAAATATCTCGCGGCGTGACACGTATCATAGGATGAATGAACTCATCAGAATGCAATAAATTCTTCGATAATAACCATAGGGTGAATAAACGGTAATGCGCTTTCTTCTTTCTCTCTTCCACTTTTTTACTTTTCTCTTTCCTTTTTTTTTTTTTTTTTTTTTTTTTTTTTATACAAATAAAAACTTGTCGAACATTCGTATGAAAGTCGAGCGAAATACCGGGCGAAAGAGAAAAGGTAAATATATATTAATAAGTTATTCGAATAGAAATTATTTGATTGAGTTGAGGGATATGCACGATATATTATAGTGATTTCAAGAGGAAGTTACCTATCTCGTCTCGCATCTGCAGTTATAACGGTGCATCTCCCCGTTGGCAGTTAAAATCACACCAACGAGAACGATGGTAACGATCCAGATATACTTACGTCATGATTACGGTGATTTTACATTGTGCGAAATTCACGGGAATGATTCGTCTAATCCGAGCCTTAAATCATAGATTACGTGTCTGTTATTCGTCCCGGAAACGGCGCTAACGCGTACAACGAGCGAACGAGCACGAGAGAGAAAGATACAGCAATAAGATCGTCAACCTTTTAAATCATGATCGATCATATTGAGCTATAATAAAACCCATTAATCTTAACAGAATTTTTTTCTTTTTCTGTTTTTTTTTTTTTTTTCTTTTTACGAAACTATTTCGAGGAAATAAAATTTTACAATCAAATAGTATGATGATAATGATAATAATAATAATAATAATAGTAATAACAAATATAAGAATTGAATAATACTATTATAAACAATTATGCCGTAAAAATAATACGAATTAAGCAATAACAAATAATTACAAACTAATTAAAGATAATACGTTATATTAAAACTACATACCGATGATATTACTCGAAAGTGATCGATACAAACTATACGGAGATATAATAATGAGTAATATAAATAATAACCATGTCATCAAGTAAAAACAGATGAAACGTTAGAAAATAAAAAAAGAAAAGTAAAGGCTCGCATACATCATAGAGACATAGATATACCATTAGATGCAAATATAATATCACAGTTATAGAGAAAAGATTAGACAAATATGCACCATTAGCAAGAGAAATAGAAAGGATATGAAAAGAAAAACAAACTGTAATAATTCCACTGATTATCTTTAAAACCGGTATTCCGTCTAAATCGTTCATACGGCATATTAAATCGCTCCCTTCGGCTTACGTCAGTACGAATATACCCGAAGACATAGACAATTTTATCATTTTGAAAGGATGTTATATAATTCGTTCAATCCTCAAACAATAATAATAGGAAATAGTTTTGAAACTTTTTACACCTCTTTTCAGTAGAAAACAAATCGTTCGAATAAAAAACATAATAAGATTAAACAAAAGGAGAGGAGATTAATAAAAGATAATAAAAAATATTGTAATAATTCTAACAATAATAATAATAATAATAATAATAATAATAATAATAATAATAATAATAATAATAATAATAATAATATAATAATAATAATAATTAAACGATGTATGGTTCGTCGCATAGCCATCGAACGACAGAAAATGAGGAAGAAGAGGAAAAAGAGGAAGAAGAGGAAGAAGAAGGAACGCAAAGGAACGTTATTTAAGTATATATCTACATATTATATGATAAAATAGGAAGTTAAGTTTCCGTTAAAAGAACGCGCGCCAGGAAGATCACACACGCGAATGTCAGCGGTAAAATAATCATGGATCTCGAGGGAGATTTCCCGTTGACAATCAGCGAACCGTCAATGCGTACAGACTATATTAAATCGACGATCTTTCTTTCTCTCCGTTCATTCTCAATTCCTTCGAGATATCCTTTCTTCATTTCTTTTTTTGTTATCCTTTCTTATCCAGAAAGAGCGCGAGCTCAAAGATGGCGCATTAATTTCACGATTTAATCTCGTAAGAGATGACTCTAGCTTTACTATTATCTTTACGATGCACTAAGGAAACATTTACCACAACATGTACATACATACGTTTATTTATATACGGGATATCTCAAGTGAAGCGTTATAAATAGTTCTCATAAAAATATCATTTGTCTAGATATTAAAGAGGTAATATCTAATATTGATCGTTCAATGTAAAATAAAAAAAAAAAAAAAAAAAAAGAAAATAGAAAATAGTATTATTTCAATTTGATAGTTTTCAATTATAAGTTAATAGTATATTGATAAAATACAATTATTAATATGATAATTAAAATATATTAATGATTAATAAACGATAATATCGTTTAATATACTTTCAATAAAATAAAATACAAATTTTCTTTTTATCTTTTGTTAAGAACTGTTTATAACACTTTACTTAAAAGATATATATATATATATATATATATATATATATATATACACACTCACGTATATGTGTACATGTATATATATATATACTAAAAGATTCGTATCTTCTCGATCGTATATTACCTCTCGTTCGTGCAACGTCTGGAACGGAATTAATCCCGACTGGACCACCCGACGGATGCTGCATTTATCTTTTCGTTTGACGATCCTAACGTACGATAAGGACAAAGAGACATGCAAACATCCTCCTCAGCTTAGTTTCCCATTTTAACGGATCATTAGAGACTACCTACTAAATAGGATTTCTTTTTCTCTCTTTTACTTTTAACGACAGATTCGCGTTAAATTGCCAACCGAAGGAAATGATGCCATTCCGGATAAGGTGGTTCGCGTGCTAGGAACGATCTCACAGTGGAATTCACAGGACCGATATCAGAGAGAAAGAGAAAGAGAGAGAATACTATTGGCCGAGAACGTTGAGCCAGCAAATGGCATTCTATATCTCCGTGTGTATTTCTAACTTCTCGACAATAATTGAAACGGATTAAGAGCGATAAGCTTCTCTCTTTCATCCGCATACGGTCAACCACGTTCGTTCCTGCGTCGTATTTCGTGACTCTTTGTTTTTTTTTTTTTTTTTTTTCTTTATCATCTTCCAAGGAAATCGTTACGAGCGAACACGTGGAGATCGAAATCGTTTTCACGCGAGGTCGGCTTTGGATGGGAAACGTAATTGAGAATTTCTTCTATTTCTTCTTCTTTTTTTCTTTTTTTTTTCTTCGCTGAAAAATCAATGCTACATCGATTCTAATATTCATTCTCGTATCTTATCGGTTAAAGAGATGGAAAGAGAATGACAGGAAAATGTCCATTAACTGGAGAATTGCCTTCAAGGCCTTAAGTAAATCTTGAAGGTGGAGGTCCATCGTTAGAGCTTGCTCAAGAGCAAGACCACCGACGGTATAAACTCGAGCGTTTTATGGATTCCACAGCATGGACGGCCATAAGTGTAACGGTCTTCGAACGCAATGGTGAGAGCCAAAGAGGTACGGTTACCGTTGCGCGGTCCACAAACTCCGACTAGCCGATATCCTCTTTTAGTGAATCGAGTACATGCAATATCTCTTTCTCTCTCCCCCTTTTATTTCCTACTATCTCTTGCCCGGTAACTTTGTCCATTTTTTTATCCCACTTATGTCATCCCCGCTAATTTTATGATTATCGTCGAAAGCAATAAATCATTTGCAATTGAAGGCAAATGGCCATGGGGTATATATTATGTCGTACTTGTAAATAATAATTGAATGGAATTATCGAATAGTCATAGAACGACGGTGAAAATGATTGGAAACTGTGCCGGTTCAACATCTGTAGCACGATGGAATCGCTGTTACCGTTATACTTCGTAAATACGTATAATGAAGAGTTGCACGCGAACATGGTACGTGCACAAGGGTCAGTCGGACTATAGTACCTAATGTCACCGTATTGTCTGAATTTTCCGCGTATCGATTTTAGCGAGATCGAAGATAGGTACCGTTATCGGTATTACGGTGATAGTTTTGGTATTTGCAAATAATTCGATTGTACCGTTGCCATAGTTATGAGGAAGAGAAAATATAAATGTCAATGTTTATTATATTAGAGCAGTATGCTATTTCATAATATAAGTTATACGGTAGGTATACGGATAAGTTTAAGATCAATTTATATTTATTTTTACGTGAGTATTTTCTCTTTCCTTTGAAACGTTCAAATACGCGAAAATACCGTTGGATAATACGAGGAAGATAAGGAAAAACAATATTTATTATATTAAGATAGCAGTATTCTATCTCAATATAAATTATGGTAGATATATAGATAAAGTTTAAGATCAATTCGGATTTATTTTTACGTGATACTTTTCTCTTTCTTTTGGAACGTTCGAATATGCGAAAATACCGTTGGATAATACGAGGAAGAAGAGAAGAAGGAGAAACGATATTTATTATATTAGGAACGGGTATGCTATCTGAAATGTAAATTATGTTATACATGTAAGTTCAAGATTACTTTACATTTAACGTTGTACTTGTAGATCGACTTTTTTTTCAGTACATACGTGTATATATAGTCTTGAATATACCAATCGTTGCTATGTGATATAAACCAAGATTCAGAAATTAAAATGATATCTCAATGATTTTCACTGTGATGATCAATAAAATTGTCGAAGTGTACATTGAGAAAGAAAGAGAGAAAGCAAGAGAAAGAGAGAGGAGAGAGAGAGAGAGAGAAGTCGACATCCTGTGTTCTGATGAAATAGTAACACAAAGCCAAACGTGTGGGTTCTCTATTCTATCTCCTTTCTATCATTACTCTTATCCTTTACACAGAGCTACTACCTAAGACGAAGGATACTCGAACGTCAGACCGATCTGATATCCGCTTCCAACGAGCATCTGAGATTAGAGTACACTGAACACTAGGATGTACATACCCACATACATACATTTATATACATACGTGAATACATGCGTACATGCCTTTAGATACATACAAGGAATACATACCCTTTTCTGTCTCTCCTCTCTCTCTTTCTATTTTTTGTCTCTCTTTCTCTGTATCTTCGTGTTCGATAGCAGATTACAACGTTCAGCCAGCAAGTTCCTTGCTTGTAATTGCCCACTGAATTCTCCATTTTTTTCAATCCCTAAGAAAAATCACTATCCCTAAGAAGACAGTTAATTCCAACAATTAAATACCCATGGATACCCTTGTCCTTCTTTTCCAAATCTTTTCCTTCATCAGTTATCTTTAATCTATGATAAATACTATCGAAGAGTACGATTATGTAGGTATTATCGTAACGTTAATTTAACAATTAATGAACCTTAACATGGAGGACACAGCTCGAAGTTGCATTTCTCGATAGGGATGATTTACTGGTATCATCGAAATACCAAGGAAGATACTTGTTATCCGGTTACACGCTCTCTAAGGCATTAGATATACGTGGTATTAGATAACCACATGTATTCCCATTTCAATGTTTTTAGTTATCATTGAGATTCAGATATAAACCTATATATATATGTGTGTGTGTGTGTGTGTGTATATTTTTTATGAGGTTTTTGTTAGTTAACTATTCGAAGACCGGCAGTTGAAATTAGCGGTGAACCAGGAGCCTGTTACTACTTCCGCGAACATTTGCGGTGACAATTGGGAAAGGAAAAGCGAATAATCATTCGATTTTATCGACTTATCGCGACGAGTCGAAAGTACTAAGCAATTATAAGAACCGTTTGTCGGTCGATTTCGAGCGAAGGGAAAAAGAAAATAGAAATTAAGAGAAAGGATGCGGGTGTCCAAGGTCTCGATCTTTGAATCGAGGATAGAGAAGAGAAGGATACTCGTTCGAAAGAGGTCAAAGGTATTTTATCGTGACAGCTGTCTTCTTCGTCTTTTCTCTCTCTCTCTCTCTATCCTCTATCTCCGATCTCGTTTCACGAACGTGTTCAAACCACAATTTGCCAATCGAATATGTTTCTCTGCTTTTCTCCACGTGTTCCAGATGATCTTTCGAACTTAGAGAATATAGATGAAACTTTGAGTTTGTTTCGATGCCGATGACGTAAGCATGAATTATCCAAGCTATGAAGTAACTCAACGCTCGTTTTCTTTCTTATATCAAGGAAGTAGTTACAAAGCGTGCCAAGTGTTTGGTAATGAGCCGGTGTCGTCTCTCTTCCTTGCGAGTTCGTTCGCCCTTACGCACCTTCTACGATATAGGTATATATACATACACATATATATATATATATATACATATATGTGTATATATTTACATATGTATATACGCTCGAGTGGTCACGCGTGTAGAGAGCCTTGACCTGCCACCGTATGCTCTCTCTCTCTCTCTTTCTCTATCTATCCCTCTTGTTTTTTTTTTTTTCTTATATCCGAACTGATACGGATGATAAACG
>OU964965.1:5532460-5554960 GCA_918808275.2 Dolichovespula sylvestris
GTGTATTCAAAGTTCACGTTCGAGATCTTTTCGGAACAGAGAGAGAGAGAGAGAGAGAGAGAGAGAGAGAGAGAGAGAGAGAGAGAGAGAGAGAGAGAGAGAGAGAGAGAGAAATAGTGATGGAGAAAGAGATAGAAGCTAGAAATTTCTGTCATAACTTTAACTTCCATGCAGTTTCAGCACCGTAAAGGTAATGGCATTTACCGACGTCGAACCGTGAAACTGTTATTCGTAAAACGGCAAAAGAAGGATGAAGAGAGAGAGAGAGAGAGAGAGAGAGAGAGAGAGAGAGAGAGAGAGAGAATGATGTTATCTTTATAACGACGGAATGTGAATAACAACGTGGAAATTCACGGCCAACCATGGATCAAATTCGTCCCGATCGATGGATCACCAAAGAATACTATACTATAGCGAATACTCTATAGAGTTAACTGGTCGTATTTATATCCATTGTGTTCCCATCCCATATCAGTGCAGGACGACGAGAGATGAAGTCTCGGCAATAAAAAACTTGGATGGATCGCGATCCCTCTTTGTAGAGAAAGAAAACGCTGTCATTTCTGAGAGCAAGATGTTCGAATTAATCACGATCGGGACAGTTAAGGACGGCGGTTGTCGGTTCGCTCACCTGGATTTGCAGTTTCTTTTTATTATTCTCCTTTTATTATTTCTTTCATTGTCCTCTCTTTCGTTTCTTTTCTTTTTTTTTTTTTTTGTTCAATCTTCTGTCAGCGTCAACAGTTTCGCCTACAGTCGAAGATGGACTAACTTCTAATGCAGTCTTTTTTTGAAAGACTGCATGAAAGTTACTTAATAGTGATTAATCAAAGTAAGCGCGTAGGAGATGGTAGATGAATGAAGTTGGAGTGTACAATTTTTCGAGGAAAATTGAAGAGCAAGTGATTATAGATCAAGTATAACGAGTTTCTAACGAGACTTATTACGAGAGACACGAAGACACGGGTTTAAATTTTCGACGTAAAATCATTATTTCCAGGCCGTTTAACTCGGTCTTTTTCTTCTTCTTCTTCTTCTTCTTTTTCTTTTTCTTTTTTTTTTTCTATTCTTTCCTTTCCTCCTCTTCGCCACTTGCTAATATAAACCGACGCAAAAAATATCGCTAGAACAAAGGATATGCTCGAAAGAGATGAATTCCCGATAGCAGTGTACCGTGAAAGAAAGATAACTTAGAGAAAGAGAAAATAGGTGTACCTACCATTTCGAAGAAGGTTGATAATGGCAAGGAAGACATCCGTCATCGACCTTGGACCAGCTTACCCGACGGTTGATTATTCCACTCGGTGCCTGTCCTGTGCGCCGTCATTAGACTCTCGGCCTTTATCCTCCCCTTTTTTTATCTCCCTCCAATATCTTCTTTTTCTGCTTCCTTCTCCTCATCCTTCGATCTTGCAACAGATACTCGACATAATATCCGACGCCATGGTCAAGCTGTAATCATTATAGGCTAGCCTTTACTGTCGCTGTGTTACCTTCTTCCTCGTAACAATTTTCAAATCACTCTCCTTTTTCTTTGTTGTCTTTCCCTTTATCGTCATCATCATCATCATCATCATCATCATCATCATCATCATCATCATCATCATCAACAGCAACAGTAACAACAGCAGCAACAGCAGCAGCAGCAGCAGCAGCATCATCAACAGCAATGGCAACAACAGTGTTTTTACTTTTACTTTTAAGAATTTTTCATTCGCGAACGTTTTTCTGAACGAAATACCCTTTGTTGCTAGGCTGATCGCCTTGAGAGAGAGAGAGAGAGAGAGAGAGAGAGAGAGAGAGAGAGAGAGAGAGAGTCCCTTAACAAGTCCACGTAGAGTCCAGCTATGATCGCTTATATGTCTGGTATTACGAACGTTTACGTTGCGACCGCAACTTTGCTAATGAACGAGATGCTCTCGCTTATGGCAACCGCTTGCGAACCAGAGTGAGAAGCATCATACACAAAGCCTCTATTTATTACCTGCTAAAGAACTCCAAGACACCGTTCAAATCGCTAAGAGCAGTACCATAGAAATTGACGATCGAAATCGGTACCAGCGCTTATTGTTCGAGGCTAAACGTCTAACTGTAGCGTTTTATGTGCTAAGCGCATACGTACCTTCGAGCATTCTATGCAAATGAAGTTCCCATTGATTCTAAGGACCATGTGATATCTTTGACTGCTCCTGGGATACCGGATGAATCATTCGATCATTGTTTACGAACAACCAGATGTATAAGATCCGTCTTATTATTTATCCCGATCAATTACAAACTCTAAAATAGTTCATGGTTATATACCATATTATTTTATATGAATAATTTTATATGGATATATATATATATATATAGATTGCATATAATTTCAAGATACAATAATTATTAACATAGTTATAATTATTGGGTATATAATAATTAGCTAAAATTAACGATCTTAACGATTATCAAGCGACACGCTTAAAATTCAACGACGACGATTATTATTCGATACTTTTACGAATTTTCCTTCCAAGGTCAATCACATATAACGTAAGCTCTCTAAAAAACGCGTTCGATATAACAGCTCTACCAATTATTACTCGAGGTTAAGTGTCTAACCGCGTACGATTCTTTCGCAACTTTACGATCTTCTTCAGAACGAATCGAATAATATTCATGATCTAGGCTCGGTTAAAGAAGATTATCCACGGGTAGTGGTTATTTAACGAGAGGACTCGAGAGAGAAGGAAATGAAAGAGAAGGAGGAAGATAGGTCGGTAGAAGTTTTCACATGGTAAAATATTTTCGCTTTGGAGAATGCAACAGACTATAAGTCGTTCGAACTCTCGGTTCCTTTTCTCAGCTGGCAGACGTGTACTCCAATCAGTAGGAGTTATAGCTATTAGCAGGAATGCTCGAAGACTGTTAAGAGTCTTAGCTGCGCGGAGAAGTTTGCAGCTTTAATCGATCGCATTTATCGTTAAGAAAGCGTCGCTTCGTTAACGCAATATGATATAAAGTTGGTAATAATCCTCTTCAAACGAACGGATATATTTATGTAGGAGAGATTAAATCGATCGAATTGATTTTGGGATTATACACAGGAGGAGGAGAAAGAGAGAGAGAGAGAGAGAGAGAGAGAGTGAGAGAGAGAGATGTTAAAAATCTTTGCGTCGACTATTGTTAATTTGTTAAGTATCGAATCGATTTTGAGCATATCGATCTATCCATTTAACGATAGACTTCCTGAACTTATAAATTTTATGAATTTCTGATTTCGAGCTTAAACTTAAAGTTATCATGAATATTATCCTTCAATAATTTATATTGACTTCGATTGACGTAATGCTTTCATTCGCAATTGATTTGAAATTGAACGAATTGATATCGTAAGAAATAAAATAAGAAAGGATAAATAACCCCGGCGATATTACGGATAAATTAAAAACAATTATACAATCGATATCCGCGAATCTAATCCGTTAATACTTTACATGACTCTACGCAGAAAAAAAAATTATTTTAAATATAGACGATTTGTAATATTTAAGGAATATTAAACGGTTTACCCTTATTGGAAAGTTTATTTACTTATTTTTTTCTTTTTTAGAGAAGAAGAATCTTTTCAATGTTACAAAAGAAATCTTAAAAGAGTATTAATAAATGAAGTTGCAAAATCACGCCTGGATCATTACGTATACGCAACGTTGCATTCAACAGTGTTAAAAGACGAAAATTGTTCGTTGATCGCGAGGAAGCTAAACGAATTAACATGTAAAGGTGATTTGATAAGGTTGCACCAATGTTGGGTGCATAGAATAGTTTGATATCGTTGTATTACTACGTCGTATAAAATGAATCGATCTTTTCCCTCGAAAGTTTCCACGCTCCTGATTAAATTATAAGCGTCGGCTACTATATTACACCTGAAATGCATGTTGGCTCTTGCCTCTGAAACGGCACCTTATTCCCGGAAGCGTTAGTAGACGTAAAAAGGATTCATGAGAGGAACGTGTATCCTCACGAAGAAAAGCATGGATAATCGAAAGTCAAGAAGATAGAAAGAACTTTGGACTCCCTTTCTTAACTTATCAAGGAATTTTTTCTTTTACCTTTTTTTTTCTCCTTTTCTTTACTTTTGCTCTTTGCAGTCCCGATTGGTTCCAGATCGCAAACGAAAAGCGATTGTCGAGTCATGTCAAAGCGAGAGTCTAACCATTTTTCTTATCGATACCTCGTTCGATGAGCACGCGATTCATATTTCTAAAGCTTTTCATCGAGTATTATTGTTGTTGTTATTATTATTATTATTATTATTATTATTATTATTATTATTATTATTATTATTATTATTATTATTACTACTATTATTATTATTATTATTATTATTATTATCATTATTATTATTATTATTAGTGGTAATAATGATTTCTTTCGGTAGATCGATTCGGTTCGCTCGATTCATTTTGACGTCGTTAGTAGAAGATTACTGCGAGAAGAATCGTCAGAAAAAGAGAAACCAATTTAGCAGTCTACCCGTTTTCTTTCAAGAAACGTTCAAACTATACCTTACACCCTCGTACATTGTCTGCAGTGTATAACTCATCTTAACTCATGAACATAAGTGCCTACAATTTGCAGGGTATGCGAATGTTATCCGGCTCAGCTTACTTTGTAAATTATTTCGTTCGATTATCGGATTAACTTGAAGAAAATGTTTATATCTTCTCATAATAATAATCTCTCTCTCTCTTTCTCTGTATATATATATATATATATATATATATATATATATATATATTCTTCGATGGTATGAATCTCATTTGTACGTTAAAAAAATCCATTCTCCTTTTTTTTCCCATCTATTTACACCTTGGGGATTTCACTAGAATCATTTTAACTTGTATCCTATGAAAATAATCATCGATAAGCAACAGCTCTTGTAGAATAATCCACCCCCGTTTGGAATCCCCATGCTAATCATATAATCACTATACTTTAGCCCGAGAGGCATCGTCTATCGCGTGCGAGAACCAATCAGGCATCAGGCTGCTTTCTACTCCCGAGGGTTCATGGCCGGTCAAGGACTCTAACTCTACCTCTATCTCTCTCTCTCTCTCTCTCTCTTTATTTCTTTCTTGATTTTCAAAGGCGCACCAATGAAGCGTACCGAACGACGAAAGGATCAAAGAGGGTTCGAGCTTCTTCTTCATCGTCTTCGTCTTCGTCTTCAACTTCGTCTTCAACTTCGTCTTTTCCTCCTTCTTCTCAATTCCCAGCTATGTCTGTTAATCTTAGGCGAAGCTCCTCACCGACAGTAATTATAGTTATTACTTATTAGGCCGTAAATTATAAGTGTTTTCAAGGTCGAATGGCTTACGCTCTCGGAGACAATTTAGCCCAGTCCAAGTTTACCCTTGAAAAGGATTACCGTGAAGCTTTTCGATCGAGTACAATTTAATTACCACCAAACAACAAAGTTTTTTCTTACATCGACCCTCTCAGGCACGGTTTATATTAGAATGGACGCCTCCCTTTATGGTGGATGTCTCGTTCGTTTTAAAAGTATTCGGATACTCCCATCCATATTCGCCCTTATCCCTTTCAAGCGTGTCTCGTGATCGTAATTACTTAATAACATGTTCGAAGATAATACATTCGCGTGTCTCTCCGAAAAGCATCTTAGTATTCTTCTCCCAAATGATTGAACGATTTATTGCAAAGAACTTGATACTTTCTTTCTTTCTTTCTTTCTTTCTTTCATTATTTCTTTCTTATTTTAACTTCTTAAAGAGCCACCACCTTTCGAGAAGGTCCTCGACTTGAGGCCCAACAGAAAGGTATAATAATATTTATAAACACGGTTAGTCAAAGTCTCGTAATTATTTTTATTCCCTATTCACTTCTCCCTTTTCCATTCTCTCGCACGCTTTCATCGATGTCTTCTTATCTCGACGGGTATGAAGACGATTTCTCTCCTTGCGTGGTCTTTCTCCTTTACCAAAGGGTTCTATTTATAGAGGGATACAGCGGCAGCAACGGTGGTAACTCCGGTAGAACCAGGATCGTATCATCAAGAGGCAGAAACATAGGGCCGAGAGAGGTAGCATAAAGCGAGCATGAAAATGACTTGGACGAGGTATGCCTTAAAAGGCGCTTGCTCGTACTGCATGGCTATGCTTCGTAGGAACGTAAAAGAACGAGAAAATCTCTCTCTCTCTCTCTCTCTCTCTCTCTCTCTTTATTTCTCTTTCTCTATCTATCTATCTCTCCGGAAGTCACTTACGTATTATTCGTTCTTTTCTATCCATTAGTTACTATCCTTCTACGCACTTTCAAAGAAACTCTCATAACGTTCAGCTCAAATGCGATATTCTCCAGCATGCAGTCGCTTTTGCTTCCTTCGATTAATTTGAAATGCCCGCCCAAACGATCTATCGGTTAGACGTTTGAATAGGCCATTTGAAGAGCCTGCGATAGAAAGAGAGAGAGAGAGAGAGAGAGAGAGAGAGAGAGAGAGAGAGATGTGTTAATTTATTCTTGCGTGGACGTTCACGCTCGGTAAAACCGGGAGAGAATTTGCGAAAGGACGCGTTCCCTTTCTACGAGATTCCATTCTCGTTGGTTCGTAAAGTATATCGAAAGGAAGATGCACGCGAGAACGCTTTTGTGCCGTATAAGGAGTGGGGAAGGGACCATCATGAAGATGACGAAGTCGAAGAAGAAGAATAAGAAGAAGAAGAAGAAGAAGATGAACAATCATCGTACGATTCCACGATTCCGAGCTCCGTCCCTTAAACCCTTTATGTTTATTTATACGTAAATAATCCAAATATGTATATGTATTTATTAAATCGTGGTACGGAAGAAATCGTTTGGAAATCGATAATGTCAATCTCTCCTGGAATATAATAACCGTAAATAGATGATATTCGCAAGGATGTTTTTAAAAATATAGTAGTCGATTATAGCAAACGATTCTTAAATGCTTGATTTTTCTCGATCATCCATCGGGATGTTTTAGTGCAGAAGAAAGGCGAACGTCCGAAGAAGGAATTATTCGTATTCATCGATGAATCATTCCGTATCATTGTGAATGAAACGACGATGATACTGTACCAAGAGAGAGGTAGAGAGAGAGAGAGAGAGAGAGAGAGAGTAAACTTGCAAATCTTTTTTTGATCCAATCGTAAATGATCAATTCTACGGAAGATAATTTTAATATTGTAGAAGCATGAAATTTGATTCGAGTAAAGAGATCCTTTTCTATATCGGGTAGGAAAATAGAGAACGATGTGATCCAATGAATTTTCTTTTGTAAATTTCAAAGTAAGAAAATTTATTGATATTAACATAAAGAATTGATATTAACATACAGATCGTTGATATATTGTTATTTAAATTATATATACAAATATACGTATCTATATAAGCGCCCGAAGTTTCCCACAAGTAGCCGATTAATGCTACTTTTTGGTTCAGTGAACCGTACTGATTTACTTCGCCAGCTACGGATTATTCAGGATACGTTTTTACGTCGGGTAAAGATAATAATCAGAGCAAGGAACTCCGTCTGCATATACATACGTATGTACCTACGTAAGTAAGTTCGATCGGACGCATCCATGGCATGTGGTCATGGCGATGAAGAGGATGTCGCGGAAATCACCTTGGCTTGCTTCTTTATATTCCTTTCATACTCCTTCTCCTCCTCCTCCTCCTTCTTCTTCTTCTTCTTCTCCTCCTCCTCCCACTCCTCCTTATCTTTCTCCCCCTCTTCTTTCTCTCCTTCTACTTCTTCTCTTCCTCTTCTTCTCGTCGTCGCGATAAACATCTTTTTATCCTTTTATCTTCTTATCTAATTATCTTTTTATTTAACTACCTATGTATCTTAAAGATAATTATATTAAAAGAGTCAAAGATTAAAAGAGTGAAAGACAACAAGATAAAAAGATATAATTCCCTTTCCAATTTACAGTTACCATATACCTGTCATTGCTTACTGAATTAACGCAATGAGACATCCCACGCGATTTCTATTTTCCATTAATTCCGCTAGTCCATTTTCATTTTTTCCTTTTCTCTCTTATCCTTCGATCATCGAGTGAAAAAATGTTTCCTCTATTTTTTGTTTTCTTCCTCTAGAAGAATTTGAAAAAGTTCAATCGGAGTTATCGTTTCCTTACAATCATCTCCTCCTATATCCTACGTATCGTTTTTCTTCACCCCCCCCCTCTCTCTCTCTCTCTTTCTCTTTCGTACGGAAAAGGAATGGTCAGACTAACCGGCATGCTAATGCCATACGTCTTCCATCGATCGATCTTTACCGTGAGATTTGCTTGTCTTTAAATTGGTACGACATGGCCAGGAACGCCTCGATCATGGCACGTGAGGAGAATCCTTTTCGCGACGTATCCACGAAATAATTGGCTCGTACAGAATCGTCCTAACGCATAGACAGAGAATGAGAAAGAGAGGGAATATAGAAGCTTGGTAGAGACGCGATGGCTCTTCGGATCAACCGGTACGACGTTCATTTTTCTTGATTCGTTTGCGATGTGTTCACGATGTTCAACGTGGGTCCGTCGTCCGAGGTCGTTGGGTCGACTGTTAACTTTACAACGTGCCTACCTTCACGCGTCTTAGATGCGATAGAACGAACTAGGTATGCTGCTATTCCCATGTATTCCTATTGCTATTGCTGCTGTTGCTGTTGCAGTTTCTGTTGCTCCTTCTTCTCCTCTCTTCTACGTCCCCATCCTCTTTTTCTTACTCCTCCTTCCTCGTCCTACTCCTACTGCTGCGGAATTCAATGAAGATCTGACTTACAGATTCGTACGTCGGTGTATATCGAATTACCCATAAGGTTCCGTTCGTCGGCCTACCGTCGTATAGTGGTATTTCAGTTGAAAGTTTTTGAGGCTACGCCTCTTCCTTTCCGATTCTTACGGGACTTTATAATTATCGGATAATCGTTCGAACTATAGCATTATCCGATATATTTTATACCTATGTAAGTATCTACCTCGATTAATGACCTCCATTCCAATCGCGTCGAGTAATCGATAAAAACAAGAATAAGAGGAAAATAATCTTGGATTAATAGTACCGTTAAATGAATAATTTTATTATAGGATCGCGACGTTGATCCTTGAAATTTGTCAATCTTTATTACAGTTGATATGTAGTTTTACCATAAAGTTTAGTTTCCTTCTCGATTTCCAACGTTTTTCTTTAAATTGGTTCTGACGTTAATTATTTCCACAATGTTTTCTTCTTAATTAATGAAAATTGACTGGCCCGAGAGCCGAGCAACGTCATCTTCGTTTTCCTTGAAATAGACGAGAAGCTGACGTTCTGTCGTCACGATCGAGAAAATGAAAATTAGAAGGGCGATCATCGTTAGCCGAGACAAGGAAGGAACAAGACTCGTGTAATTTCTATCGAACGGTCCCGTCGAATCCGTCTAACCGTCCTATCCTCTGATATTAGAACTCTTCCGATTGCGATTCACCTGGTCGGATAACAGTTTCTCCACTTTTGTAAGGAAAATAACATGGTACACAATATTTAAGTTGTTCGAGAAGATCGACGCAGTTGGGTCAAAGGTCATCAGCCATGTTGGGAATCGGGCGGAGATTGAAAAATTCAATCTATCGTCCTTCTCCTTCGTCTTGCTCGTCGTGATAGGCGATGTAGAAGTTTCATAACGATAATGTACGTAGCTACTTTTATTAAATGAAACTTTTTTAACGTCCATACTCGTTATAAAGCGTCGTAGAATTAATATATAAAATATGTACTAAGCTGACCGATAAATTATTATAATATTACACATAACAAATATTCTTTCCGAAACTCGTTACTTTCAGGATTATTCAACGCTCTTAACAAACAAACAAAAAATTGTTTTTTCTTATATACATTATATTTAACTATATATTCGTTATATATTAAAATCCGAAGCTGAGAAATAATGAAAATATTAAATAGCAAAATTACAAGCCAATATGTTTATATATTTATGTACAAACACATGTATTCATATCATTTATATAATAGTAATATACATATATGCATATGTTACATTACATACGTTTAGAGAAGTTAGAAAGTACTAATCGTTATAATACAACTTTATCGCATTTCATAGAAAAGTCCTTAACGATCATTGAAACGCTTGAATAAACAAAAAGAAAAAACGGCCATATATCCAGCTCCGTTTACTATAAGAAGAAGAATTTTGTTTCTCTTAGTACCGTCGATTTAGTGTACTGAAAGTTTCCGTCGTGTCGAGTCAAATAGGACTAATTGTAAGCCTCCCGAGAGAAAATATTTAACGCATTACATCTTTCCTTATCGTTGAAGTTAATTTTTTAATGTTTTTCCAATAATATATCAAACAATTTTCCCACGTACGTAAAGTAATAAACAAGTACTATCCCCTATTACATTAGTTAATATAAATAAGAAGAAAAGAGAGAGAGAGAGAGAGAGAGAGAGAGAGGAAGGGAGAGAGTCCGTAACAAATATCGTTCGTGCAAGTATGATGTTTTAACCGCGTAATAAGAGGAAAAAGCGATGGAAGTAGAAGCAGAAATAGAAGTAGAAGTAGAAGTAGTAGTAGTTGAAGAAGAAGGAAAAGAAGAGAAAGAAAAAAAAAGAGAGAGAATCCTCCTCACGATGGAATGAGGAAACTACGAGCGAGGAGGAAGCAACGAGAAGGAGAGGCTCGGATGTCACCACCGGCTGGTCCACGTCAGGCGTATCAGGGGAACGGGACGACACGCTTCGCGGATGTTGCACTGTTGCTCGAGCTTAGGCTTGCAGGCACGTTTTCTTCGTTGGTACCTACGCCGTATACCTGCACCTGATACATACGCACCGAGATACATGTCATTTAGACAAGGATATACGTATCCAACTGGGAGGTCTCTGACCTTTCTCATTGGAGAACTTCCAACATAAGAAATGTATTCTCAGTCTCTTTCTATCACGCGCGTTAAGATCCGTTCTTTCCTTCTGTTCTTTCTTTTCTTCCTCCACCCTTTTTTTCTTCTTTTCTTTCTCTTTTTTTTTTCCTTTCTTCTCCTCGACGAGAGCAAAAAACTTTTCCTAGATGATCGTCCACTTCCTAAGGACGATCAGTTTTAACACGGCTTGTGGGAAACTTCGAAAAGATCAGATAGGTGTAGATGTATGTATTATACGATATACTTAATGCATTTACATGCGATATTATGTTTGCTCAAAGAGAGCCCTACTTGGCCTGTGTCCGAGGAGTTCCTGCAGGACACACGATACTATCCCAACTCGTTAGAAACGATTTCCCGGTCACGACATACCTATAGCTTCCTGAAATGGGATCTTCGAAGTTTCATGGTTACGTGTAGATAATTTCGATTCACCGTTCGCGAATCGTGCGGAATGAAGTGGATACTTTTCCGTGACTTCCTTCTTCCTCCATTCCTTCTTAATTAACGCTATTCATCGATCCTCAGTTTTGTAACGTTTTAAAACAACAACGAAGTTGAATGATTTTCCTTGAACGATTTTGACGAAGGAGGTCTCGTTTTAAAGATGACGATTCAAGCGAGGACGCGGCTTTTCCGAACTTTTGAACAAGATTTATTTTCTTTGATAACAAAAAAAAAAAAAAAAACTAAAAGGAATATAAGATCTATCATCGATTTGTGACGATCCATCGGCGAGGGTCAGATTTTACGGGTTTGTTTCATTATCGAGGGATTAACATCTTTACAAGGGAGAAAGGAATCTTTTTGCTTTATATGCAGAGAAGAACCTCCTTCCTCTCGTACAGGTGGGATAGGAAGAACACGCGCGCATCGGTTGACACAGGTGTTCGCGAGCGCGATTAAGTCCTACCGTGGACTACGTTGTAAAGTTCGAAATTCCGAAAACACGACCGGCTAACGCGTTGAATAATGATCGCAGAAGTTTCCGGTGTTGGATGCCAGAGTTATCTGTAAGCATGATTTCACTCACCTCCTGTTTGTCAAGAAGCCGGAATCTCCTGAAGCGACATGTCATCCCGGAACTTGGATTTTAGAGTGGAGTCACCGTTATCCCGTGGATCTCGACATGCAGCAACCTACACGTGGTGAGATCTTAGCCGGGTATTACTTGCGATATATCGAGATCTAAATCTAGATTATATAAGGCACAATCACCACCGAGCGAATATCTGGTTAAAAATAATAATTAGTGAATATACATTCGTATATTATTTTTATAAAAATCGAAACATTAACTCGTTTCCATCCTATCTACCAAGTAAGAAACTTTCTAGCACTACTTTTTTTTTTGTTTTTTCATTGCTTTCTACTGTAACAGTGGTTCTCTTCGTATTGTATTATTATCATTGCTATTGTAATAATGTGGTGTATAATATAATAATAATAATAATAATAATAATAATAATAATAATAATAATAATAATAATAATGATATAATAATAAGAATAATGACAAGAGAACATAGAAAAAGATACGTATATACTTATATATACATAAAATAATATTTGATATATAAAGTATTCACTAATATTCCATATTAATTGTATTCATTATCCTTTTATAAATATGTATCCTAAAATAAATACGTACCGGCGTTGCATCGTATCTGTTACGTATTACTGCGACAGTCACGACGCCATTAAAGAAGGATACAAATGTGAAAGAATGAAAAGTGTTACTTCACAGCCTACTAAAACTATCTATTCTCTAACCCATACTAACCGGATCGTTGTGTTACATGCGAGAGGAGTATAACTTACACAAGACACATACGATGGACTTATGGCGAAGAGACATCATTGTTCTTTGCTTGCACCTCGTAATTCACATATATCGTCCATATCCGTCGTCGAAATCACACACGCTCCGAGCGAAAGGTGATGAACTGCCGTAATAATGAAATTCTATAAACAGGAAGGAGAAGATCCTAAGATAAGAGTTTCTCTTTAGCATGTATCTAGGTACTCGGCAACGTGTATTAATACCTGTTGAAACGGTCAAACGATCATCGAACAAACGATCCTGGACTAATATAAATGCATCCCTCTTTCTCTCTCTCTCTCTTTTTCTTATGGACTGTTCAAGGTCGTTCAAGGTCGTCCGAGAGAAGCGCAAGGTCCTTGGACTCGAGAGAAGCTCGTAATACGAACTGGTCTTAACATTAGCTTACTATGGCTTATGGAGAGAAAGAGAGAAAGAGAAAAAGAGAAAAAGGGAAAGAAAGAGAAGTATGAAAAAGGAGAGAAAAGAGAAGGCGTTAGATAGATCGTAGAAAACACGAAAGCTTTTTCTCTTCCTCTTTCGATCGTCCAGGTACGATCGTCCTTTCTATTCGCCATTTACCATCTCTATCTCTCTCTCTCCCTCTCTCTCTTCTGTTAGAAGATAGAGGAGATACATAGGACGGCCTCACGACTAATAATAAAAGCCGTCCTCGTACATATTACAGTCGACTAGCGTGGTTCACGCACGAACGGCCACCGTAAAGAGTCCTCTCTCTCTCTGGAATCCGGTCGTCGTATTCCTCATCCTTATCTTCTTCCTTTTCTCCTTTTTCTTCTTCTTCCTCGTTGTAGCCGCGAGAAAATCGTTTCGAATTGCCGCCGCGAGACCGTCGATACTTGTCTCGATAGTGAGAAAGAGAGAGAGAGAGAGAGAGAGAGAGAGGGAGGGAGAGGGATAGAGAAGGGAGTGAGGAGAGGGAGTCATGTAATGGTCGGAGGGCTACGTGCCGTTCGATCGAGGTCACCGATTTCGGCTTTTTTCTTAGCCATATCTCTAAGTGGTCGCTACGTGAGTTTCTTAATTATTTGATTATCGCAGGGAACGCGCGCGCGACCACAACGAATCCAGTACCGTAATTTCTTCGTCCTTTTATTCAAAGAAAGAGAGATAAAAGAACTCGTCTCTCTCTCTCTCTCTCTCTCTCTCTTTCTCTTTCTCTTTCTCTCTGTATCTTTCCCTCTCTCTTTCTCTGATAGCGTAGTAGATTTGTGTGTACATATTCGTGTTTATATTCGTATGGGAACGTTTCGTCCTCCTATGGACACGTAAGGTATATACATAGATACGTAAGTAAACGCAAAGTTACGGGCATGTTAGAGAGTGAGACGAGCGGTACAAGTGCTGTATGCCCTGTTCCCTCAATTAATAAAAGTACTGCAAAAAACGGGATCAGCATGGTAATTAAAGCGAGATACGGAAGCCACGATGATTCTCCCGCGAATCAAGGAAGTAAAAAAGAAGGGAGAAAAAGAGAGACAGCGTGTAGTGGTGATGGAGGATAGTACAGGAGAGAACGAGTGGACACTGGTCACGCTTCGCGCCTCGCGATTTAACTCGGTTCTGGGCGACATGTTCACATGAAGAGAGAGAGAGAGAGAGAGGGAGGGAGGGAGGGAGGGAGGGAGGAGTAAAACGAAGGAGCCAGCAAGTCGGATAATGACGAAGCCAAGGTATAAGAGATGCTGTACTCTTTCTCGCTTGATTTGCATTCTCGCTCTAACATTAGTCCATCCCTCGAGATAAAAATTTTGAACAGATACGGATTGTATGTAGATGGGTATGTACATATGTGTTTATCCGCGAATGATCATACATATATATATACATACATACATACATACATACATGCAAACGTATATATCCATTCGATTGAAAATAAAAATACGTCTATGCGTCTATTCATTCAGGAATAGATAAATAAGTATGCGTATATACGAATACATTGAAGGATAAAATTTCAATTGTATGTATATAGTATACGAGGATCGTAGGTATTAGATATCGTACACAGTCAAGGACAGCATAGGACATTCCAGAAAAATTTATGCTCCGTAGGAATAAGGAAGCGACGAGGAAAGAGCGGAAGGAAAGAGTCCACGAGCGCGTAGAAAGAAAAACAGAGGAGAGGCAACGAACGAGTGAACCGGATGGCGAAACGACTTTTTGAGCGAGTAAACACTTGCGTGACGTTCCACCCGCGACAATATTACGGTTTCTTTTGCTCTCTCTCTCTCTCTCTCTCTCTCTCTCTCTATCTATCTCTATCTATCTCTTCCTCTTTCTCGTTCGGCTTCTTTTAAATAGAGACGAATTTATCCTTTCTGACATTTATATCCCGTTGTCAAATTTCGTTGGATTGTGTGTGTATACACATATAATGCATACATATATATGCGTATATACATATCTCGAAATATTCTTCTCTCTCTCTCTCTCTCTCTTTCTCTCTCTCTCTATCGAGATCAACATTAAGTTCAAGAACAAAAGAGCAAAAGGCTCTAATGAATTCGAAGTTATTACATGCTAATTATTGCCGACACATGAGAACGTTCTCTCCTTTCATTGTTTCTTAGGCCGCCGTAAAAAGTATTGACCGGTTTTATAAGACGAAAGATAAAATCTTCAACGTGTTATCAAGAATTTTACGGCGTATCGACATTTTTACAATTCAATCGTTCCAATTTGTTAATCTCGATCGCATCTCGAGAATATCGTTAGCGGTGTCTGGGTCTTTCAATTGATTCGACGCTTTCAGAACTATGGACAATGCTTTTGCGTTCGAATGTAAGAGTGGTTACATATAGTAGAGAAAAAAGACGAAGAGAGAGAGAGAGAGAGAGAGAGAGAGAGAGAGGGAAAGAGAAAAGAGAAAAAAATTTGCAACTTTCACACGCGAGGCTTCCGCGGAGCGACGCGCCACTTTTTGTTGGCGAATTGTCCGATTGTTTTGTAATACCACGGCGCGGCAGGTATTTGAATAATAAGCGAGCATGCTCACACGGGGAGCTTCTTCTTCTTCTTCTTTTTCTTCTTGCTTTTCGCATTACGAAGGATCCGAGAGAATCCTTGAGACTTCCTCGTTTTTGCCCGCGACCTTCGTCGAGGATAAATCCTCCATCTCTCACTCAATATTTCTTTTTAATTTCATTTATACTTTCTTATATAAACATATATATATATATATATATATGTAATATTATTAATTATTATTAATTATTAATAATATTATATAATAATAAAATTTATTTTAATTTTTTATATATAAAATATATATATATATATATATATATATATATGTACCTACTTGTTCTCATAAACACTTTTATTTCATTTTCTACGTATAGAAATATCACCCTCTGCTTGCAAGTAACATTCTCTTTCTTCGAATTCCTTTATTTATTTATTTCTTTCTTTCTTTCTTTCTTACTTTCTTTCTTTCATTCCTTCTTCTGAGTTTTTTTTTTCTTTTTCAAGATTTAGGAAGAAAACATAGGAAACGTCTGACCTAAAAATCACTGAAGGAAATCGAATGGTACCGCTATGAGTAGAGAGGAAACGTAAAATATTTGAGAGGAGGATACCGGAGGTGGAGCATTAACGACTTATTCAAAAAAAAAAAAAAGAAGAAAAGAGAAAAAGAAACAAAGGAAGAAACAAAAGAAAAATGGATTTACTCTCGTAGTGTTCTTACTCTTATCGCGTTCGTCGAACCCGAAAATTCCGTTAACGGAATGTGCTAATTAAATACTAAGCTACGCTTAGAGAAGAATAGAGATGACTGGAGACAGAGAGAGAGAGAGAGAGAGAGAGAGAGAGAGAGATGATGTCGTATGCGTCGTCGTATGCTACTCTTGACAAAACGATAGAAAACTTTGAAAGAGAGAGAGAGAGACAGACGGACAGGCAGATCGACGGTGACAGAGGTAGACAGATGGACAAAGATACAAACGAAGAGAGAGAGAGAGAGAGAGAGAGAGAGAGAGATTTCGTCTCGTAAACGCGTACACACGTCTCATTATACAACATCGTAATCACCGTTAAAGAACTTATACAAATCATCGTCGTCCAACGGATTCTCCGCGATCTTTTAATATAAGTATGTATACATATGAGATAATAATATAAAAGAAAAAAAAAAAAAAAATAAGGAATCCGCGAACGGTACATATCATACGCGCTAAGAGACTCGATTCGCGCGTTACTCGCGAGATACAATGGCCATTGAGACTCTTAGCCAACGTTACAACTTTACGTACGCATATACATACATACATTTATAGGTACATAGATAAACGTACACATCCAATACAAATATACATACACATGCATACGAACATACATACATGCATGCATGCATACATAGCACATACTTGTCGCGGCGTAGGCGCATAGCTTTATTCGAAGTGCCGTGAATGCGGACAGTTAGTCGACCTCTTAATACAAGACGCGCCGGGCCACTCTCTTTGGTGGTGGGACGAGAGACGAGGAAATACCTTTTTTTTTTATCTCTCTTCTTTTCTTTCCTTTTCTCTTTTTTATTCCATGTACAAATCGTCGCGCGGTTAATCGTTTCGTTACAAACTGTCGGAACCGTTTAGAATCCGTGTTTGTTTAGCGAACATAGTTGCAAGTATCTTACAAGATGTTCCTCTTCTATATTTTTCCATCCTACGAGTTTAATCTGTCTAACGTATGATTTATTTACTTTATTTTTTTCTTCTCTGTCTATTATTAAATCATTTAGAACTGAGCATATCATATTAATAAACATTGGAGTATACAAGTTATTGTGATAATTTCTTTTTCTCTCTTCCTCTTTCGGTCCTACACGAAATTCAATAAAAATAATATAATAGTTATACGCGTTATAGTAATTATATATCGTGCATTAAATTACGTTAAACGTCAATATGTTGTAATAACGTAATGATATTACGTAAATAGATTTTTACGTGTAGAAATATCTATCGGATGGATTAAAATGGGACACTTTAAGTATACGCGAACGTCCGTTAAATGTACATTGGATTTAACGTAGGCGTGTTTATCGATATACGAGCGTAACGAGATCGTGTTAGAGAATCTCCATGAAACGTGGTACGATCTTTACATGTAACGGCGATAAACCAGTATCGGCACCTTCCGCGAGATAATCGACGTTTAAGACTTGGCGATAAACGTTACGTCGCTTAGTCCCTTTAATCTTATACCTCTCAGCAATTTAAGGAGGTTGTTTAATGTTTCCGTGGAAATGTGAAAGGATAGAGAAAGAAAGAGAGAAAGAGAAAGAGAAAGAGAAAAAGAAAGAGAAAGAGAGAAAGAGAGAGAGAGAGAGAGAGAGAGAGAGAGAGTGAGCTTCGAATCGTTGATGTATCATCAAGAAAAGGGCTTCAGGTCCCATTACACCTGACTTCTGGTCACGGTATTAAGACAACCATTGCGGAGATCTTTACGTAGAAAGGAACGGCAAAGGCAACGGCACCGCTCGAGAGTATAAGCCGGATTAATCTCCAGCAATTTATGTGGCATTATTCGCCAATCTTCCGGTACGTGAACGACCATTAAGCGGCGGATAAATATACAGCGAAGGAAAAGAAAATGCGAGAAGTTGAAGAGCAGTGTGGAAACAACAAGAGAGAAAGAAAAAGAGAGAGAGAGAGAGAGAGAGAGAGAGAGAGAGAGAGAGAAATACGTAGGTTTAGAAACACTCGAAGAGTAAATTCTCTTCCGTCGTTGGTGTCTCGTTAAAATCATTTAAAGTTCTATACATTTTAGAATGAAAATGTAACGTTTCCATTCGTCCAATCAATTCGTCTATAAGATTTCTTTATCCTTATCTTTCTTTTCTTTATTATTATTATTATTATTATTATTATTATTATTATTATTATTATTATTATTATTGTTTTATGACAAAGAACAGACATTATTTGTTTGTTATATCGTTATAAACGAAAGATCGACGACGGACATAGAGAAATATTCATAGGTTTCGTTGGATTCAGCAAGCGGAACGACGAAACTCGTGGGTAGCCGATCCCGTTGCTGTAGTTGAGCGGATATCTTAGCTTTGTGTCTCTCTTCCTTGAACGGAGAATCCTCGCGTGTCCAAATGTTTTAGATAAAATATCTACCATGATCGTATCGTAGCGTTGCTTTTAAATGTGGAAAAAAGTGTCGATAGATCGGAAGATCGAATCGAGTTGTACCGTACGATACATTTTTATTATTATTATTATTATTATTATTATTATTATTATTATTATTATTATTATTATTATTATTATTATTATTATTATTCCGAGATAATTCGTAATTGAAATTTTACGTTAGGATTATTTTCAATGAGATCAACGAGTAGTATTTCAATCGTAATCATATAAGTATATATATATATATATATATATATATATGGGCTCGTCATAACAGTTTAGATAACGTTGGACAAAATTTAAATTAAAGATAACGATTTCCGTTCGTTTCTATTTTTTATTTGTATTGTTATATCATACGACGATTATTAATACGCATATTATCGTTGCGACGTAGTATCGTTTAGAAACGATCGATTAAACGATTCAGCCGATAATTTATTTACTTTCTAACGCGATGGACATTCGTCGAATTCCCAAGGCGATCTTTACTTTCGCCTCTTCATCCAAATCGTAGAAAAAGTTTGTATCGTTACCACGATCCTCGAGAGTTCGTGGAAGAAAGGACGAAAAACTCAACGGAGGATTTCGCTAGAAGCGGAAAGGATCGATGAGAATAAAGGCGAGAATGGAGAAAGAGAGGCGAGATATTGCGAGATCGTTTTCAAGATTACGGAGTAGATATCCATGAGAGTACGGTTGCTATTCTTCGTAGATGATACTCAGGCGATTCTGTCGTTTCACGCTAAATTCTTCGCAAATCTTATATCTTCTTCTCTCTTTTATCTCTCTCTCTCTCTCTCTCTCTCTCTCTCTTTTTCTCAACTTTAGATTACCTTTCTTCGTAAAGCACGTATATCTTTTTTATTCATTATCATTATCTTGTTTTTCTCGAAACATTCATTCCATTATCATTCCATAATCATCCATGCTTTAGCTCTTCCGTAAGGAAAGAAAATATAATTGACGATTATATTAAAAGTAGGATAGATATCTAGTATGAACGGTTTTGATTTAATCATAGCAAGAGCCGAGACAAAACGATCGATAGAAGTTTATCTAAGCATCTATCGAGGGCTCGCGAATCGAGAACTCCTCGATCGAATGTAGAACGTTGCTTCAGTGGGGTACAGTTACCTTGACACCGGAGAGCGTATCCTTGCGGATCATACGGATTATGGGATGCAAATGGGGTCGCATGGAGCCATTACGACAACAACCACGAACGCTTACCGTATTCGAATCTTTACCGTCATTTTATACGCCAATGGAACCGGCATTTTCTTCTTCGGTGATCACTACGAGTGTAATCAAGAACCACGATAAAACGTATTTACTTTACGCAGTATCTATACGATGTTTACTCGTTGAGATCGTGTTCTCGTTTTACAAAAAGATAAATAAAGAAGAAGAAAGAGAAAGAGGAAGAAGAAGAAGAAGAGTAAATTCCAAAAGCAAATTTCTCGATATAAATTTTCTAGGAACGCTCGAGACGATAATTAATGTAATAATTAAAATGCGTTGTAGCTTTGTTTTCGGATTCTCTGAAAACTCGACAGAATACATTGCAATAAACAAACGAACCTATATATATATATATATATAATATATATATATATATTTTTTTTTTATTTTTTTTTTTACTACCATCATTATGACAACACAGACAAAGGAACGATTTTCTTAGGAGTTGTTTCACGACTTGTCACGATTATCGCTAGGTATACTTTATGATGCACCATGCAAACGACGAAAGCATCCTATCGAATATATTTAAACAGTCCTAAAGTGTTTTCCGTTATAAAGTGAATGATTATCTATTTCGGCCTTCCTCAATAAGTCTTTTGTTTCTATCAGGAAGTTGTTTGTTGTCGTTGTTGTTGTTACTGTCGTTGGTCTTGTTGCTCAGAGAATAAGTGAGAGAGAAGTAAATAGTCGAACACGATGCGACAAGTAAATTGACAAATTAGAACAAATCTTTTGCCGGTTGAACGATCCTCTCGTTAGTGGAACGCAATATCGGAAGTTTGACTTTGGTGACCTCTTTAAACCATTTATAGTGGCCATTATAACGGTTATATCCATAGGTCTTTCTCTCTTTCACCATAAAGGTGCCCACCCGATTCGTGAAGGGTCGAATGGTAAATGCGTGTCGAGTTACAAATCCAGTAGAGGTTTAAATGTTACGAATGATTAATCGTCTCAAGAACGTAAAAGCGAGGGAGTACAATGATATTCGATATATTATTTTAAAACCTCTTACTTAATATGATTACAAATCTAAAGATTTATCCGCAGAGATCTTTCGCCTTTTTATCGTAAATCCAAGAATTCCATTCATTCAATTTTATTTACTTATGAACGTGTAGCATATATCTATTGTAATAACAAGTACATTGGTACATTCATCGATTTTATCATGATTCGATGCGTTTAATGTTTTCGATGTTTATAAATATTATATAAGAAGTTGATATAAAATAAATAAATGAACTCCTATTGCTATCGTTGTTCTAACGTCCTTCCTTATCAAATATTTCTTCTTACTCCATCTATTCACAAAAATATTACTTATATGTCTACTTCATATCCATAAAATATTTGTTTGTTTATACATATTTCCAGAGACTCGTGTTGAGATCGCAAACGAATTTAATCATTATACAATTAATAACTATATTTAAATAATTAAATTTAGGAATAGATAAGTATAAAAAAAAAGGAACGCAAAACACAGTAGGTAGAAATCGTGCCGGCTTGGTTTATTGAGTCTCGTTATGTTGGAAATCCCTTAATGATGCACGCATAACCGTAACCGACGTTTGTGAGGCAAATATCCCGCGAGTTCTCGATGGGTAATAAGTCCTTTTTACTCAAAACGTTGGAGCCTCGTTGAAAGGAAGGAAAAAGAGGTAGAAAGAGAGAGAGAGAGAAAGAGACGGACAGACAGAGAGAAGGGATAATAATGTTCGAGGTCATGTAATTAGCCTTTGAACCGCAACGAATATATACCTTGTTAATTTAATGATTTCTTCTAACCAAGAAATGTGGCGTCAAATTAGAAAATTCGATCGAGTTGGATCATAGCTGTTAATTTTTTTTCTCGAATGATACATAGGTATATTGAACTTTTATTATTCATTATATCAGTATCTTGCTCTCTGTCTTTTTTTTTTTTCCGTCTTTCTTCGTGATGGTAATCACGTTATTCATCCACGCAGAAATGGCAATCACTCTTAATTTACATACTCGTTTACCAGCGAGTTCTCTAACTCTCTCTCTCTCTCTTCTTTCGCGATAGTAGTTGAAGTTAATTCTTTGGAAAAATTTGTAAAACGAAATGAAACTCCTGACGGTAGGGATATCTACTCATGTGGGCCGCCCGCGACGATGCGTTTACGTTTTTTAAAATTCTAGCGTCTTTTTAGCTATTGTGCGACGGTTATACCGGTCGGTATGCTTGTCCGATTCTTGTAGCCGATTAGTCAAGGGGAACTCACGAACGTGCGAGCGTGTTACACCGCAGCATGTGGCACATGAATAGT
>OU964965.1:5557460-5562460 GCA_918808275.2 Dolichovespula sylvestris
AATATTTCGGTGATCGTCTTAACAGATACGATTCGAACGAAAGATACGAATCAGAAGGTGAAGAAGAAAAAAAAGAAGAAGAAGAAGAAGAAGAAGACGAAGACGAAGAAGAATGTTTTCATTATGTTTAATCCTTTTTACTACTGGCGTGATAACAATAACTATTTTTTCTTACAACTCATGAGTCACTTATCACGCGCGACACATCCATTTAATTAATAAAACAAATTAATAAGAAACAGTTCTATTTAAAAAAACTCTTTGAAAGTAGATAAATGCGTGATTGTTAATGTTATAGGTAAGTGATACATCGAAAGCACGAAGAAAGATCAAATTGGAGCTGTTCGAAAAGAAATTAGGAAAAGGATTATAGGTTTAGTACAAAGGGTTAAGATAAGTACCTAATATACAAATAAATAAACAAATAGAGAAAATGAAAAAGAGAGGGGGGGGAGGGTGACGCAAGGTAGGCGACCTTGAATATAAACGTTCAAGGCCAACCTTTCACTCGTGAGCTTTTACATCGAGCTTCACGATCTTACATTACCTTTTATTCTCGACAATCCTGGCACGATCCTTGCAAGAATAACAGGCCTGCGTGTACGTTTTAATGATGCTAAGAATAATGGGCCCTGGGAGCCCTTCCGTAAGGGATCTTTACATCTTCTTCGTTCTCTCGTTGTGGCTAATTAACGACTGGTAAGAAACGTGGATGGGATATATACGTGGGGAGAAGAGAGGTATGGCGCAGGGGTGTCGGAGGGGGTGGTGAGAGTTCAAAGAGTAGAAGGAAAAAAATGAAAGAAAAGAAAAGAAGTGAAAAGAAACGTAGGGAAAAAAAAAAGCTATTGATAATTTTTCTTGTCTTTCTTGTCGTGGTCAACGGTAGTCCATTATCCATCCTCTTCTATCGTTAAGTTGCTCGCATGCTTCGAGAGTTCCGCACAATGTCCGCGGAAATAGCGGCGAGTGCTCCAGTCGTCGCCTTGTTCGGCCGTACCGGTGCGAGCACGGCAAGCGCCACGTTTCCCAGGGTTGTTGAAAATAAAGGAGAATGAGAGGAGAAGGAAACGAAACGAGGAGGAAAGCATGTTCCTCCTTGATGTTATTTCGAGGATAGAAAGAAATTTCTCGTTTTGTTAACCGGAAAAAAAACAATCTCACTTTGTCTTACGTTTCTTTTCTTTTATTTCGATGTTTCGCTTAGTCTTACTCGGTCACGTGTTCAATTAAAATACTCCTATACGCTCGATAAATAATCAAATGAGAAACGTACTCCTATATACTTAGCGATGCATCGAACATATCGTATTATTATAATATTGCAATACATTCAAGATTATTTTTACGTTGTACGATTTACAATTTAACGCATTGGAATTGTAAATCTATCGAATTAATTAAGTAATAAATGAAAACTGTAGAAACATAAATAGGAATGTAAATACGTGATCGTACTTAATGAATTATAAGTGTAAACGTTTTTTACGATTTTGTGAAGTCGAGTTTAAAAAAAAAAAAATAGATAAACAGAGCAAAAGAAAAATCGACGATTTTTTTTTTTTTTTTAATATTTCATAACGAAGTGTTCCTACTTTTAGTTAATAATAGTAGGTATGAACAAGTTTTTAAATCTTCACGCGTTCATATATATATATACACACACGCGCGCGCAGAAAAACATGATCGGGAATGGCGCTGAAGTCGATTATTGAATAATTAAAACGTGCATTTCTTCGTGTGGCATGCGCTTGAGCACCGCTGTATGGTCGTGTCGTCGAGATAACAGTAGTACGTTCTGGGCGTGCACGCACAATTTCCCGAGAGACTCGGCCAAGTATGCGAGTAGTATAGTCTCCTTGTTGTTATAGTTGCACGACGTGAAGTCAAAACCAAATTCGCGGATTTAAGATTCTTTCGGTACCGTTCGAAATTCGAGTAGTAGTCGGTATTCCATAATCGGTTTCGACAATTCCTTGTAATATTTCACGTTTTAGAATTTTCTTTGAATTGATATATATCGATATATCAGTATATTTCGTATAAAAAGTTAATCAAAAAGTTTATCAAAATTAAATACAATATCGATACAAGGATATCCTTTAGTGACATTTTATGTCATTGATAATTTCGTTAATTATATCACCCGTTACATCGACATGTTCCTTTTTGCATAATCCTAATTTTTCCATTGTATTTCCTCATTAAATTCGATTAATTATTTCATTTCTAATGATTGACAAATAAATTGCACGAACGTATTATTTAAAAAAAAAAAAAAAAAAAAAAAAAGTAAAGGATATCTTTCAGCGCCATTTTTGTCATTGACAATATCGTAATATAGATCATCGTTACGAGAACATTGACGGGTTTCTTTTTAGAATCCAAATATTTCTATCCTCCAAAGGATCTGTTGAGCTCATATAATTATTTTACTTCGATCGACGAATAAATTATTTTCAAAAAGAAAAATAAAAAAGAGAAAGAGAAGATATATTGTCTAGCGCCATTTCTTCGGCATATCGTATGGTCGGTAAGGTAGTTTGTAAACGTCGCATTTACCGTTTCAACGTCGTGCGTAAATGTCAAAATTAGTTTCTAGTATGTATTTATTTATTAAGCAAAGCACGTGCCAGGCGAGAAATACAGAATATTTTTTCATGCGTTTTCCGCACGTACGAACGATAATCGATTCCGCGTGTTGTCTTCTCATTCGTGTACGGAAAACTGTCGGCGAAGAGTTTCTCTGTTCGTAATACTGTCTACTGTTTCTGGACAGTATGATCGAACCGTTAGATATACATATCCATAGAAATTTTATCTCGAACTAAAGATACCTTCTTACTTTCTACGACTTAACTTAAGTATTATATTTTTTACTAAATAAGAAGATCCCCTTCTAAGCTCGTTTTCGTTGTGCATCAACCGTGAGACTCATTAATTCCTAGCATAAAGGTAACGTTAAAGGAGAAAGGGGAGGGGAGAGAGAAAGAGAGAGGAAAAAAGGTGAGAAAGAAAAAAAAGAAGAAGAAGCTGTACAAAAAATGAAGAACTGTATAATGTTCGAAGGAGTCTCGGACTAACTGTATTTTTCATTAGCGTAACAGCAATGTGGAAATGATATCTCGTCTGGTGAATTCAAACACGGGCAAAAATATTTTGCTCGTTATAAGTTATATAAAAACGTTTATATAGATTTATATGTATATAGATAATAGTTCAGAAAATTTTGATATTACTCGCTCGGTAATGTGTATTTTTTTTTTTAATTTTTTACTTTCACTATTTCTAATCGTAAATGTCACTTTTCATTCGTTTTTACTTAATAAACAAATGTATCAAAGAAAAGAAATAAAATCAATTGAGAACGTAGAATCAATCAAGATTTGGACAATTTTGAACGTTCTCGGGTAGATTTTTTGTTTTCCTTTTCTTTTTTCTTCAACGACAGACAGAAAAGAGAGAAAGAGAGAGAGTGAGAGGTAGAATGCTACTAGTATTATTCGCGTAGGAGCATTGATTTTGCACGCGTTTAGTGCTCGTTAGTATGCTCGTGGTTTGTTCAACGCCACGCGGAACAAAGAAAGCGTGACGAAGTCGGGCGTGTATGTAAAAGAAAGAGAGAAAGAGAAGAATGCTGGACACCCGCTACGTGTCATGGGCCAGCAATTAGAATACTTGTCCATGGGAAAAAGTTAGCAAAAAAAGAGTTTGTATACCCGCTACCATATTGTTCATCCTTGTCATCCTTTTCAAATAGATATATATTTTATATTTTTCTACGTCTCCGAAGTTATCTGAAATGTAAAACGAAACTTTTCCTTTTGTCGAACTAGATATTATATTTTATGTATTGTACACGAACTCGCCATCAGTTAAATTATTTATTATATATATTTATTATTAATTATTTATTAATACCTTGGCATGATATTAAACAGAAGGAAAACTTGATAAAAATATATACAAATCAATTATGTGATATAATTATTAATGTAAGTTAAAAGTTGTTTCACCATGATGCGATATTATTAATGTCAATAAATTTATTTATAATAACCCGAATGGAATATTACCTCATATTATATATTATATATTTATATAGAAATAATATTTTAAATCGATAAAAAGAAAAAGTACGGTAAGTACTAAATACGAAATGTCTCGATATGATCGATACTATCGATCAATTACAATATAGCGCCTCTAAATAGGAATTTAGTTTTGAATTTGAAAAAAGAACAAGTCGAAAAATAGAAATTATTGTTAGGGAGCATCATTATCAGCTCGTGGCGTGCGACGAAAATGGAATTCGAATGTCGTACTTACCATCTTGATACGGCAATTTAACGAGAATTACATTTGATATAATTGGAAAAATTCAATAAAGGCGCGCCATATTGTTATTTCTCTCTCTCTCTCTCTCTCTCTCTCTCTCTCTCTCTCTCTCTCCTCTTTCTAGTTGCGTGCCACATATATTTATTTCTTGCATGGAAAACTATAGTCCATTACACCGTCATTATCGAATCGAATTATCCACGAGGGTTTATAATCACGTCTATAAAAAAGAAAAAAAAAAAACGTAATTATAATTAGCATTATTGAACGCACGGAATCCGAGTTTGCGCTCGTTAGAGAAAGAAAAAAAAAAGGAGATAGAGAGAAGACAGTCATAAGAAAATTGCATGGTGTGAGAAAGAGAAGATATTTCACGGGATTCCCTTCCTCTGTCTCAAACTCTTCCTCCGTCTCGTTTCTTCCCACGTAGGAAACGTGGTTGTAAAATTCACTGAGGCAATAAATAAAAGAAGTGCCACAAAAGCGTCCAACGGGGACGTAAAGCGTGTCACTGGTTCTCTCTTTCTCTTTATACGTTTATTTATGTATGTTCCTTCGTTACTTGCACTTGCAATTAACTTTACCAGTTTTCGTTCCCTTTCTCGCGAGCGTTATCGCATGAATTTCATCTCGAAAGAATAATAGAATGAAATGAAATTTAT
>OU964965.1:5564960-5577460 GCA_918808275.2 Dolichovespula sylvestris
GCTTCTCTACTTGCGCTTATATCCACTATAATAATTTTATTTGCATTTCAATTGGCTTATATTCTTTGTTCGTATAAATTATAAAAATTCACATGCATATTATATCAGATCGAATAAACGTGTTTCTTTCTTATTTCAGAACATATATTGGCATTATTTCGAAGGAGCCTTTTGGACCGCATTAAATAACTCCACCAACGACAAGGAAGAATGAAATAATGCGATTCTACGCCTTTTATTTCAATATTTATAAACCTTGTAATATTGCATATCGTATAACATATTATATATTAAGTACATATTAATTATATCAATATATAAAATATAAAAAAGAGGAATAAATGAATAATAATAATAATAATAATAGTAATGTAACAGAATAATACATACATTTTTTTCTTCAATTTTATGTTCTCAATGAACCAAACTCCTACTCCTACTATTCCAACGATTTCACGTGCCACCTTCGAGTATGTTATATTCTATTCGAAAATTCCTATTACGAGAGAGATGAAATTTTGTCCCGCAAATCTTAATTTGAATCAGGATCACATAACTCGCGAAGAGGTGGCACGATTCCGCATGCTACCTCATTGTGGATCATGTTCTCCTGTTCGAAAATTCGATTTACAAGCAGCGTGAAAATTTTCTTACCAAATCTGAATTTGTAACAGGAGAACATAGCTCGTGGCGAGGTGGCACGCGGAATTATGCCACCTACTCGTCGGTTATGTTCTCCTGTTGGAAAATTCAAATTACGGAGGGCGGAGAAAATTTTCTTGCAAATCTGGATTGGTATCAAATCACATAATGAACGAAGAAGTGGCACGCGAAATTGTGCCATTCCCTTAGAAATTTCATATTCAGAGAAAATCGACAATTTTTCTCGTGAAGAATACTTGATATATGGAAAACACGATGTACAAAAAGATACCAGGACTTATTTAAGTAAATGCAAATTGAATAATGAAGATAATTCGTAAGTTAAAAAATTGTTCACATCGTATTATTTATCATTATAGATTTTACAAACATTTTATTATCTACAATATACATTTTATTGTTTCATTATTTATTTACAATAAATTAATTAATATCTCTTTTTTCTATAGGAATAATACTATATCTAAATATATGGGCTTAATATATATAAATACTATATAAAATAATATTTTTGAGTAATAATATTTATTAAACAATTATAAGGAACATATATAAATAAACTAATGCTGAGAATAAATGTTTATATGCAAAATATACGATATACTATAATATATTTTGCCGTTAATCGTTTCGCTCTTGAAAGTTTTCTTCTTAATCCAATATACGTTCCACTTTGCATTATTTTGATGATATCCAAATTTTCAGACACTCCAAGTTAATAACTTGTAATATTCAGTGAACAAAAATGTCCAATGAAGTGTTTATAGCTCAAGAATAAAGGGAGTATGCTTGCTTTTGTACTTCTAGTTGGTTTTCTTCAACGATGTACAAGGAACTTCGTGATAGCACATAACAAAAAACTTTAATTCAAGAACATGGAGGTTCTGTCAACAAATAAAATAAGTTGTATTATTATCTTATAATACAATGGTTTGTTATTAATCAAATGATGAATAATAATATTATATTTATAATTTGTATATATATATATATATATATATATATCGTCACCTGTTAAGTAGTACGTATTACCTGATTATTTGTCATATAATCATTTCAATTGCCTTTATTTAGAATCGTAATAAAAAAAGAAACTTGTCGAACATTTTAATATAATAAAAAATGTAATTTCATTTCTTAAGAGTATAACGAAATTAAATTTAATTATAAAGAAAATAGTCTATAAAAACTGTATGTTCGTTTTATATGTATATATCCGATAATTTCCCTAAGTATTGAACATGCAGAAACATTTGTTACATTTTTAATACTTAGTGAAATAATCGCGCGTATGCATTTAAACTGAACATACTGTATATATAATTTCAATATAAGATTTAACATATCACGAAGGTTGTGTAAGTTATGACCACTTAAGTTATGATCACCTAAAGTTATATCATCATGTAACACAATGACTATACTTTTTATTTAAAATTATATTACGAAGTACATTTATATACATAAAAAATGTATAGCTATTGCATTAAACTTATGCTTTAAAGACATCATATTCGCATCCATGTAACAATATTTTCTTATAACGGTTATCTTCATGTTATATTCTGCATTTAATGTAGCGTAATATCACTTATATCTAATTTGTATCGCTCCGTTATAAATGATACAGGAATGTTATCGGTTTCTTCTCCTAACGAACAAAACCTTTTACAGAATAAATTTTGAATAATCGTAATGAATAATTTATCAAACAACAGAATAAAATTGTGTCAATATATGATCAACCAAAAGAACAGAGAAAAAAAAAAAGAAAAAGAAAAGAAGGATGCAGGACATCTTTGCATCATTAACACCGGCCATAAGTGAAGTATATATTCTGTAGGCCTACGACCAGAACTTCATTTCTCGTCGTCATTAATTTGTATTGTACAAAAAGTTCGAGTTTCGCACCTGCATCGCCGCTATGATCGCTTTAACAATCACAACAAGTCGCTCATTCGACTCGTTCTTAAATTATAAATAGTTAAATACACCTGTCTATATAAGATTATTTACCATAATGTTACAATAAAATCAATTCATCATCCGTTCGAATGATATACACTTAAAACCGACCTTCTTACAAAAATCATTATAAGTTTTCATTGGTTAGATTGTTATCGTAAAATGATGTATACACACACATAGGCTGGGCTCGTATTGAAAATACACTGCAAATGAACTTTTCAATAATTCGACATTGCTCTCGTTCTCTTTCATTTGTTTAAATTTCTAAGGACAACATTTAACAAACATTTGAGATTCTTGCGATAAACGATATATCCATTTTTTTGTTCATCGTGAGATATACAACTATACAATGTGTATATATATATATATATATATATATATATATATATATATATTTGTTTTTATTTCGTTTGTATGCCAAACACTTTACATATACAATATATTCTTCTAATTCGTTCTTTTTATTATATCAATAAATGTTCTTAAATTCATCTTTGCTTTCGTAAAATGCATGACACAAAAATAAATGCTTGTATCTGAAGTATATTTTTCTCCTATCCTCCTTGTCTCTCCGCCATTTTCTCTCTCATTACTAGCTCTCACTAACTCTCACACATTCTTCTTTCTAACATTCTCTCTAACTCTCCCGCATTCCACGTCAACGTTACACTCTTTATTAACCATACGTTAATAAACCTTTTTACAAAATATCACAAAAATCACACCAGCCTTTGTCCGTAGTAAGAAAATGAAATCATCGTGAAAGGTTCTTTTAACATATACAAAATACGAAGGACAATCTAATACATAAATAATGTTTTTTTTTTGTCAAATATCTGACGTAATTCAAATTGTAACAGATTACGGGATAGGTAATATACATCGGTGCATCTTTGCATGCTCGAGTAAAAAAAAAAAAAAAGAAAAAAAAAAGAAAAGAAGAAACGAAAACTCGTTACACGTTCTACATTATGCCATGTGTTCAATTTTGGCAGTGTCTCCCATGGCAATTTTTACACGGCAAGAATAAAACACATGAAACGTTAACAAACATACGCGCAACTTGTACCGTTATATTCAATAAAATGTTACTCAATTTTGTAATATCTCAATAAAAATTCACCTATCTCACAGAACTTTGTGCTTCGTAATACCGTCCAAGGGATATAAATTGAGCACGCACATGTATAATTATTAATAATACCGTTGCCACTTCTTCTACAGCGTTACAAATATTATCTTAAAGCGAAAAATTTAATCGTTCCAACGATAAGAGAAAGAAGACGTCAGACGATCAGAAATTGTTAAAAACGTTTGAGCGTAATAGCCTTCGCGCTGTCGTACATTGGTAATGAGTATAAATACACTGATTGTGCAAAACGTACATTTTTTTGAAAGATGAAAGAACTTTTATAAAATTCATCAACGAAGTAGTTCTCGTCTACCTTTTCATCATAATTGTTTTCAAATATAAACACGAATATATCTTATACCAACGAGCACGCTAAAGATGCACTTCTTTATTAATCCTCTATAACTCCATTTTTGTTTGTTGTCAAACAAAATATTATCCAACGTGAAACTTATTTATATTATACTTAACTTAGACTAAAGAAATATTAACATTTACGATAAGAACTTAATATTGATTGTGACTTGTGACAAAAAAATAAAGATAATATTTAACAAATACAATGTTTCACTTCGAAGTAACATTAATTTATAGAGGATTATTAACCATCACTCCTAATCGCCCGTTGTGTTACACAAATAATACAAAAATCTTTCATGTTATTGTTCATAATACACTACCGTTCACGAGGACTTCCGGCTGTGCCGTGACAGCTTTTTCTTCGTAAATAAGAATGTTTTCTAAACAGATTAAAATCATACACGTATGTAGGTGAAAACAAAGCGCCAGTGACCAGCACAACGCACATAGTATCTTTGCCATATTTTTATTATTTTTATTATTATTATTATTATTATTATTATTATTATTAAATTTTTTTTTGTTTTTTATTTTCTTCTTTTTTTCTCCTTTCTGTTTTTCTTTTTTTTTTGTTTCCTTTTGGCAGAAGACGAACAATGTATCTTTAATTCTACTGTCTTTTTAATACACATATCAAATCCTGATTTCAATGCAATCCAGCCAGCCAATGGCGTGAAAGACTTCGCGTGCAATATATAAATCAGAGCTAAGAAACAACGATATATATATATATATATATATATATATATATATATATATATATATCGCAACCTGAGACGAATTATATAATTAAGAACTTCAAAAGCCTCGTACAACGATCAATTAAATATATCGTACGATTCGTTGTTCTTACCTTAATTTAATCCCTTTTATTGTAAAAGACGTATATATACGTTTTCAAAAAGTTCCTGATTACTGAAGAAAGGCGTACGTGTATATATCCAATCAATTTTGCGGAAAACAAAGCATTCATTGTTTGCTTAAATTGATAATAAAATTAAATGGATATGGTATATATGTTGCGTATCAGCAGATTATATAATAATGAATGATTAAGGTATAATAATGGCTATAATGTGTTCTTCGGCTTGCATCATGTTACGTAAATGTCATTGTACACCACGCGGCAGATAATTTCCATTTTAAATTTGCCGCAATCAAAGGGTTAATACGAAGTACGTTAAATGTAACAATGAAGTATGATCATTATATACAAAACAAAATTATTTACACCAATAATGGAAAAAGTTTCTTTGATGTACAGAGTAGATCCAACAATAGATTAATTTTAAAACAATTGTACAATTCACTGCATAAATGTGACGATTCTTTAGTCTGCTCGCGAAGTCTTGTATGCATTCTTCTCTCCTCTTCTCTCTCTCTCTCTCTCTCTCTCTCTCTCTCTCTCTCTCTCTCTCTCTCTCTCTCTCTCTCTCTTCCTTTCCCTCTCGCTCTCACTTACTTTAAATTTTATGTACGTATAAGATGTACAATACGATTTCATAACGTATATGGAAAGCAAGTACGATAAGCATAAGATTGTATTTTATGCATTATATATATATATATATATATATATATATATATATATATATATAACGTTGTATCGGAGATATATATATATATACCTTTTTTTCCTTAATAAACACACTCCAAACACTGTCAACGACACATAACACAATTCTTAAATAGGAGTATAGCTTGAAATTGGATTGAAAATAAAAGAAAGAAGAGACAAAGGAAAGAAGTAAACTGTTATCTTTCGATGCATTAAATATTAAGCACAAATGAATAATTAATTGTCTTTACCGGTCGAATTCTCTTTTATTAACTCTATATAATATTACTGTTAATAATAGAATTATGTTCGTGCCTATTGACGGTTTTTGTTTCTCTCTTATCTCAAACCTCGGTATCCTTCGTTGTTGATTAGTAAGACACTGGTAAGAAGCTTTATAACAGACTTCCAATGTTATAACGGAGGACCGAAAATCATTTTTCTCCCGTACGTGGTATCTATTTCTTCGAAAAACTGTATCTATAAAGTTACAACTTTTTACAACGAAAATGGATCGTATACTCTGTGATCGACAATTAAATAAAAAGAAATGAGAAAGGAAAAGTTAAACAAAAAAGAAAAAAAAAAGGAAAAGAGAAAAGAAAAGAAAAGAGAAATGAAAAAATGTCAGAGAGAGAGAGAGAGAGAGAGAGAGAGAGAGAGAGAGAGAGAGACAGAGAGAGAGAGAGAGAGAGAGAGAGAGAGAGAGAGAGAAATAAAAAGTTAGATTACCCAATAAGAAGCGACAAGTAACGGGGCTCTCTTCCCGCTTCGTAATAATCTTACACGGATAGTACTCGGCATTACACAACTCTTTCATGAACGACAATATTAACTCGACAAAAAACTTCACAACATTTTGTTTGTTTGTTTGTTTGTTTTTTTTTTTTTTCAATGCTTTGTTGTCTTTCAAAGAACGCCACCGAAGGATCGTCGACGACTTATAAGAAGACAACGTTCGACGATATCTCATCACCGTAAACTGTGCTCATGGATTATCTTTCCAAATGAAACATACCGAATCCATGATCTACATATATCTTCGAGAAAACGAGATTCCCTCGTTTCCATTCCCTCGGATTCCCCTACCTCCGCGGTCACGACGTTTCTCAACTCATTTTCAATATGATCGATGATCGCTAACATTTAAAACGATTAACACTTCATTTTGCTTCGTCTTGCTCCATCGGTTCCTCGGAGACTTCTCGGGAATGATCCGGCGTGGTTCTATAGAAAAACGAAACATAAAAGTGATCGCTTCCGTGTTAATATTTAATAATAATTAATTAGTCGATAGGATACTTAAGTAGATACCGGATCAATTTTAGAAATATCATTTTAAACGAGGTCAAAATTATTTTCGCACAGATTTCAATGATCGATATTTTAATTATACGTTTAAATATTAGATAACAATATCCCATCGTCGATCCTTCTTAACGATAATCTAATAAATACAATATCGTTGAATGGTAATAAGTAATAACAATAAATATACGTACGTATTATTGAATGTAACAAACTTACGTAAGATTCGTTGGCTGTTGCATGGAAAGAGAAGCCATAGCAGATACTGTTTCCGTTTCATCGTGTTCCTTCTGACTCGCCTCAATAGCGCTCATACCGACGGTATGTGCGAAGAGTTTAACGCATTGCCAATGAGACATCTGTATTGGGATAGAACAAACGGTTAAGATTGAACGTTAAATTAAATTAAGACAGATATATATATATATGATATCTTTCATTATTAAACTATTGCCTATAAATTACCTGAATGGCGATAGTCTTTTGTAATGTATCAATGGCATTTTGGCAAGGAGCCCGGGTGAGTTCATCCTCTCGAATTGGAGTTGGTTCATCACCAAGCAAAGCTCTCACGCACTCCTGAGCGGAATCGCAGATGGCAGCCAAGTCATAGCCACCCTCCAAAGCTAGAACGACCTTACCACCCGCTAGAGTTAGCAGCTGTTGTGTCATTCTGCCGAAACACGCGGGGCTGACCTTGTAGCCGCCAAGAGGCGCGGGATGACCAACGGCAGCATCAAAGCCCGCAGAAACAAGCACGATTTCAGGATCGAAAACCTTAGCGATCGGCATAACGATCGTTCTAAAGGCCGCCAAATATTCGGCGTCTCCCATTGGTGGATTTAATCCACCAGACCATGCAACGTTCACGTTGTATCCTAAACCCTCGCCCGTACCACATTCTGTCGGTCCACCCGTACCTGGGAAAAAGTTACCCTCATCGTGTCGGTGTATGGAGAGATAAAGTACTCTAGGATCGTCGTAGAACATATGTTGCGTTCCATTTCCATGATGAACGTCCTAGAAAATTATTGTCATATAACGTATATCAAAAAAGACTTTCGGGAATAATAAATAGCTGTCCTAGAATGTTACTGAAAATAATTTCTAACGCTCAGCACATTAAAAATAACAGATAATTGATATTCCTAGGTTCTTACCCAATCAAGGATCAATATCTTTCTGATGTCAAGTTTTTGTTGCAACAAACGAGCAGCGATCGCCACGGAATTGAAGAAACAGAAGCCCATAGCTTGATTGCTCTCCGCATGATGTCCCGGTGGTCTAACGACCGCAAAGCCATTCTTGATGTCGCCCATCGCTGCTTTCAAAGCGAGATCAACGACGCATCCTACAGCCATTCGTGCGGCAGGCGCGGTGTTTAACTCGTTCCACGTTGTATCGGAATCAACGCCTACTCCTCCGCAAGGCAACTCAATGATCGGTAATTGTGGAAGCTTCGACATGTCTAACTTTTGACGATTCAAAGGATTCGTTCCTACGTAAAAGAATGATTCAGTTAAAAAAAAAACAAAAAACAAAAAAAAACACAATAAAGAGACGAGCTTAAAAAAAGAAAAAAAAACGAAACTTCCCGATAATATGCGCGGACATATCTGTAATTACCGAATAAAAGCGTGTGAGCCTCGCTGTGACACGTTTGAATTTCTTCCAGTGTGGCCTGACGAGAACGAACTCGACTGCAACGCTGAGACAATCCTGTTTCCGATAGTCTGGCCCAAACACTCTGTAATCTACCACCGTGTTCGGGATGGCCCCTTACGGTTTCACCACAAACACAGGCGTGTTTCAGCATCAATTGATCGTATGCCAATCCTGTGTTAGCTCGATGAGGTGAGCCCCGAGCAAACATATCACCACCGCCACCCTGAGGTCCTTCGTGAAAGTTCAAATCAATAATTACATCTTACCGTTCCTCAAGGAGGAGATATTATCTCGTGTAAAACCAATCAATATCGCTATTAATTCCGAATAAAGAAAGCAAAAAAGAAAAAAAAAAAGGGAAAGAAAAAATGAAAGGGCAAACACCATCTCTCTGGCTTACCTAAATGTACCAACGGACTAGAGAGCGCTCTTGAGAGTGGTCTGGCGGATTGTGAACTCCTTCCGCCGGAATAGGCCGTCGACTCGTTCGTCTGTAACGTGTGTCTCATCATCAGATCTCTCTGTTGTTGCAAAAACTGTTCACGATCCCTCTGTTGTTTCGATATTTCGCTCTCCTCCGATAAATCCTTTTTCCCCGTAAGATCAATCACCTCGGACTCCTCGCTTTCTGGCGCTTCGTCCAACTGATTGGTCTGCCCTCGCGAACTAACCCGCGTTAATACGGTCTGACGAATCTGTTGTTTTAAATAATTGTGCGCTTGTTGTTGATCATGGTGTTGCTTCTCGATCAGGTATTCCTCGTAATGCGCAGGCGGTGCCATCATACCGCTTTGCAACATCGGATGACCAAGGGGCAATGGCGCGGATTGAGTTCTACCTGGATAATGAGAAATAAATTTTAAAACTAACGCCTCGCTTTGAGTTTAGATTAATCGCGAATGTGCATGCTGTGTTACGTGTTGATTCTCCTGGTTGTATTCGCTTTCGTTTGTTTTAACGGAACAGAGCACGCACGTGGAATTGTTTGTTAAGGGAAGAAAGCGAAAACATACTACCTAAAGGCCGGTGACTAGCCTTCTGCAGTCTTGTATGTGCTACTTGTGTATCCGTAATCGGTGCGGTATGATATACCGGATGTTGTCTGCTGCCTACTGACACTTGTTCCAAATTTTGCATTTGCTTGTGAATGTACGTAGGATCTCCATCGATGACCGTAAGCGACGGATAGAACGGTAAAGTGCCTGGTAACATCTGACCGGTCAATGGCATACCAAGACGAGCCGTGAATGCAGCACGAACTTCAGCTTCGGAGACTGGTGCTAATTTCGATCCGCTCTGCTGAGAAAGATTATCGCGTTGTTCTTATGTTATTGTTCATCGATAAAGAAAAAAAAAAAAAAATCCGATTGGAAATAATCCCAATTTAATAATCCAATCAAATCAAAAATCTGATCTAACCAGGTCGCGCGATCGAACCCCGAACTGTGGATTAGATATAAAAGGAAAAGGGGAAAAAGAAAAAAAAAAACAGACAATTATTTAAACTTACAGCCGAGCTGGATGGAATTTGAGGTCTTCCCAAAGATATATTGGGCATGGACGGTGAACTAAATAACGAAAGATCCGAGAGACTTCCCTGTTGACTACTACTCGTCAGCGGACCACCATAACTCGTACTTTCGCTTTCCTACAAAACGCGAGAGGACGTGTGAAACGTTCGATATTTTAAGCAAATAAAACTTTATCGATCGATATAATTTACCTCTTGTATCGCTGTGTTGCTTCCTGCGGTTGGACTCGCCTGAGAATTATTAACAGTCGGCGGTGAGTTAGGCCCCGATTCTGGATTGCTACCAGCATCTGAAAACGATCGGGTATGTTCTACGTTAACGAAACCAAAATAATATCCTTTGTCAATCATTTAAATAATAAAAAAGAATTTTCTATCGACGAGGCGCTCGAATTCCATCGAAATTGCATTGCTTACGTATCGGCAAAAAAATGTGGAAAACTGTTGATAACCTCACCGTACTCATGATCTACGGGTGCGAGATCGAACGTACGTATTTTCTTCTACATACATGTGTATATTATTGTAAGAAGGATTTCTCATGCTGTTAAAACTGGACAAAATAGCATAATTCAACAAGTCAACAGTCCAAAACGAGAAAGGGGGAAAAATATATATATATATATATATATATATATATATATAAAAGAAAAAAAAAACAAAACAGAACGAAACGAAATGAGAGAGAAAATTATGGAAAAGATAGAAAGAAAGAAAAATAGAGAGAGAGAGAGAGAGAGAGAGAGAGAGAGAGAGAGAGAGAGAGAGAGAGAGAGAGAAAGTAATAGAGAGAGAGATAGGGATAGATAGATAGATAGATAAGAGATACAAAAAAATAAATAAATAAAAGCAAGAAAAGTAAGACTAACGAATATTGCTGTTATTATTAATAATAATATTATAATTATTATTATTAATTATTATTATTATTATTATTAATATCATTATTATTATTATTATTATGGCTATCATGATTAATCAAAAGAACACGGGTGCAACGAAATTTCGGCGAATGCTCACGCGCGGAGGATGGTCTTGCGAGTTCGTCCGAAGACGGTCCTCTTGAGCGTAAAATGAAGGTGACGTACTTGCTAGTAGCGACTTCCGCTTGAGATGCGACAGAAGACGATCCTTCCTTCGTGCCATCAGGGGCGAGTGCCGCAAGGCCGCCATATTCCTCTCCACGCGCTGTTTTAGTCGCACCTTCAGGTTCGGCTCCGATGCTGGCCAATTTTCAGCCAGTGTTAGTCGGTCATTATCATACCAGGTGGAAGAAAGAAGAGGAGGACGAATACGAGAACGCGACGTTTTCGAATTCGTTAAACGTTTTGTGACGACGTATCGATTTTTCGATGATCGTTTATAAAAACGCGAGAAATGTCTTATTTTCATTTAGATCGACGCACCTTTTCTAATGAATAATTCTTTCTATTCTTTTTCTTTTTCTCTTTTACTTTTGCGCTTTAGCTATTTATCAAGACATATTCATTTTATTTCTTCTCTTTTTACTATCTCTCGTCGTTTCTATTGAAAATCTTCGTTTTTAATAACGTTAATAATTGGCAAAACACACACACTCGATCTAAGGTGCGGATCATCTTTGCGTGTTAAGCAAAAAGAGAGATAGATAGATAGATAGATAGATAGATAGATAGATAGAGAAATAAAATAAAAGAATAAAAAAAAAAGAAGAAAGAAAAAAAAATTAAAAATAAAGAAACTAGGCGAACGAAGATAAACGTAATCTATTATATATTACACGTAAAGAGAAACGGAGTAAGAGAGATAGATAGAAAGATAGAATGAAAGAGATAGATACAGAGAGAGAGAGAGAGAGAGAGAGAGAGAGAGAGAGAGAGAGAAAGAGATAGAGGAAGAGAAAGAGATAGATAGATAGAAAGAGAGAGACTTCGTCGTCGTAAAAGAAAAAGATGTGCGTGCTTTTAAACGACGAATTGAAACGACGCACGGATATAGACTTGAATTCTTTTCTTTTGTTTTCGCAATCTAATTATACTAATCGCGAGTCGCGTCTCAATCGGTTACGTCTCCTTCGTCTAAGAAGAAGAAAAAGAAAAAGAAAAAGAAAAAGAAAAAGAAGAAGAAACAGAAGAATATGAGAAGAAGAAAACGCGAGAGAACGAAATTCGAGAAATCGAGCGGGTCGGCCGCAAAGCTGCTGCTTCTGGGGGAGGGGGGTGGGAGGAGGAGGGAGGGTCTGGGGGCGGGAGAAATCGTCATCATCTCATGGAAAAAAAAAACGTAAATCGTGTCGCGACAGGGCGACTTGGCCGATCGCAAAAAAAATCCAT
>OU964965.1:5582460-5594871 GCA_918808275.2 Dolichovespula sylvestris
TATACACGTTCGATATTGCTCGCTCTTCTCGACGTTCCGAAGATGCCTGCTGCTGTCTAAAGAAAAAGAAATCTCGCTAAGAAAATCGATCATCCGATAAACCAATGCGGAGAACACGATAGGATGAATTTTACGGAACAAACTAAAGCGAGAACGCTCGCACTGATTATTCCACGTAACGAGATATCCTCCTCTTCTGGATGGAAAGGATATGCAGTGAAGGCGACCATTTTGGTAGTCGGCTTTGGTACCTACATCCTCCTTTACAAAAGAAAACCACTTTTTCGTTCTCCAAAATGGCCCTTATGTTTTTTAACAAGGAAGAATAAATCTAACGAAGATATCGTCGGATCCGAAGGGAAAGAGATAAGGTTTTTAACGGAAACAATTGTTTGTAATAAATTCGTAACAAGCTAATTAATAATTTCCAATGTTTTCCTTTGTACCAATGTATACCACGTTCTAATTCCTATTTCACAAAGCTCATTTATTACCTCTTATTAATTGTTAAATTATTCGTTCAGTTTTACACTATATATATATATATATATATTTTTATCAAAATATTTATTCATTTACATTCTCGTTTATATTTTTTTCTATTGAATATAAAATTGTGCCCTCAGTTTATCCCTTTATTCTACTTTTATTCTATCATAAAACATTTAGTTACTTATTTTGTTACATAAATACAATTCTTTTTTTTCTATATATTTGACTTTATCATGCGCGCCATATATATATATATATATATATATATATATAATATGTATGTGTGTGTATACACATGTATCTGAGGCACCTATATATAATGATAAAAATATCTCTTGATCGATCAATTAAAGCGAGTTCACCGAGCAACGGCCAGCAGTTTTAGCGTACAATCGTGAAATTTGTCCTATCTGTCTGGGAGCACCAAAGATCAGTGTGAGAGCACCCTGCGGCCATTTACTTTGCGCCGATTGTCTTGCGAGCTATTGCGACGTTAGGGTAGCACTGGCGCCGCCACCCTGTCCCCTTTGCCGTGCACCCCTCGATTCCGTGGCCTTGGCCTGCGACTTTGTTAGTATATCGAACGGAAATAGCCGCGACTCGCTCCGCTTACCGCAAAACTTTGACGAGCACGCAAGCTTCCTTGCTTCGACAATGATTGCTTTCTCTTTCTGTCTACTTGTCTGTCTCTCTGTCTGCTTCTCTCTCTCTCTCTCTCTCCCCCTCTTATTCTTCCTCTCTCTGTCTCACTTTGTGTTACTAAAATCGAAAACTTCGTTGGTTTGAAAAAGGAGTAAGAAAGAGAGATAAATAGATAGGTAGATATATATATATATATATATATATATATAGAGAGAGAGAGAGAGAGAGAGAGAGAGAGAGACCACAAATTTGAACTTTGTTGATTTGAACACTCGTTGACCTTGACCTTGTCCTTGGCCATCTTTAAATCGTATATTCTAAAAAAAAACAGATCGCCTTTCAGACTATCGTCAGTTCGGACATAACAGACGTCAAAATAGACGCTGGTATTCGAACTTGGATACAGGAGTACAATCTTCATCATGGTCTAATCGGATCAGGAAGATCACGAAATACAATATTGGCTTGCAAACGAGCCCTCCTGATTGTTAATAGTTTCGCCCTACTCTTAATAATAATCTTGGTCATTGCCAGACTTCAGGTACAGTTCATTAGTTTCGTTGAAATTCCTAGCTTTTCTTTATTGTTTCTTCATCTACCTCATTCTACTTTATTATTAAACTTTCCGAATTCTTTAGATACTTTCTTGGACCGATTGGACGACTTTCGGATCGGCCATCGACTTTACTCTGGGTTTTGCCTTGATGACGTGCATGTTGTTCAAGTGTCAAGAGTAGAATACATATTACCATTGGGTAAGCGAGTAAGATGAACGACAAGAAAAGGATTCGATCGACGATTTGTATTATTTATGTGTATCCTCTGTACCATGAATAGTCTCGCGTCGATAACGATCGGTAGAATAAAAGAAAATTCTCTTACTTTTTATTTGCACGTTTCTCCTTTCAATCTTTCCAACGATCTAACAAAAATTTCGTTTAGCAAGCAAGAGAACGAAGCGGTCGTACGGGAACTTTCAATCATTTGCAAATTCAAATTTCCCATCGTTTCCCGCCATTGCAATTACCCGCCCCTTTTTTCTTTTGCAAACGGTCGCTGCCGTAGCCGTAGCCGTAGCCGCAGCCGCAGCCGCAGCCACGCGCAATGCTCGCGAAACTCTGTCGGCCTTGAACTAATTCGTCGATGTAATATCGATCGATGCTTGCATCGAAAAGGCGATATTATACGGCTGAAAAGAATCTGAATGAAAAAAAGAAAAGGGGACGAAGGGTAGGAAAAGAGACAGAGAGAGAGAGAGAGACGAACGAACGAACAAACAAATAGACAACAGACAGACAAACGAAACAAACAAACGGAAAATGATCGATAGATAAAGAAGGAGTAAGAGATACCTCTGATAATAAAAAAAAAAAAAAAAAAAAAAAAATGGTCGCACCCACGAAGGCATACGTTACCTCGAGTATTTTCTGTTGCAAAGCGTGGCCGTGCAGGGTCGTTGGATCGGTGGTAGCAACCGTAGCATGATAGGCGCCGGAAGTTAAGGTGGCCGTTGCAGCACCTCCACCTCCACCCCCTCCTCCTCCCCCTCCGCCGCCACCACCGCCTCCTCCTCCGCCACCACCACCACCGCCACCGCCTCCACCGCTACCCAAATCCCGTGGGCGTGACATAGGCGACCCCGGGGTGTCCCTGGCCATCTCTATGTAGTACATATAACAGCAGACATCTGGTAAAAATCGCGAGGAATCTCGGGCAACCGCCTCGAGCGGATAACGCGCTAATGGCCGAGCAGGTTGCTCCACGTGGAGCCTCATATTTTTTATTTTTTATTTTTTCTTTTTATTTCTTTTCTTCCCTTGATTCCCAAAACGAAGAAAACACAAATCAAAAATATCTCTTCATCTCGTCACATCAACGAGATAATTCAGTTTTTCCATTAATCGTCGCACGTTGTCGTCGATGATTAATATACAATTCAAACACCGTACGTAAGACACGAAAAAAATGTATTTAATCGGGAAGTAGGAAAGAAACAAACAAACAAAAAGGAATACACAAAGAAATCTCGATCGCCACTGTCTCTATCGTATGTATATATTGTCAAACTCGACGAGTACTATACTACACAATTATACGCAACTCGGTTAATCTATACTTAGTCCTTATCGGATAACAAAAACGAAGAGAACCACCAAAATACTAAACGATACGAGTAATAATAATGATAATAATAATAATAATAATAATAATAGTAATAACAACGAAAGATAAACTATTAAAAAGACGCGCCAGAGAGAGAGAAAGAAAGAAAGAAAGAAAGAGAGAGAGAGAGAGAGAGAGAGAGAAGGAAGGAAAAAAAAATAAAAAAGAAAAGGAACACCGCACGAACGTATTCCTCGGTGTTACAACGACGACGTGACAAGACACGGCGGTCAGCGCTAAATTTAGAGTCACCACTGGAATAAAAGAGAAACCAAGATACAAAGTATTTAATGGTAATCCGTAGGCGAATGCGAAAAAGAGATAGAAACAAAAAAGAAAAAAAACAGAGAGAAAAAAAAAAGAAAGAAAGAAAAAAGAGGAAAGAAGGTAACGGAGGGAAGTAAACCGCTCGCTCGCGAGGCGAATCGCGGACTAAACGATGCCGAGGAGCGTTACCGATGATAATACTTTTCGAATCGTTCACGGAAGCGCGACGACGGCCGCCGAACGCGACACTGGCCGCGAGAGGGGAAAGGGGGGCTTATTTGAAGTGCATGCGACTATGTTGGAGGGGTGAGAAGCCTTCTATCCTCAACCAATCCGAGCTTCTCGCACGCGCCTCAAGCGGCTACAGCAAACAAGTTTCGCCAAGCGGATCCGCGAGAGGTACCACGAGATATTTATAGCGCTATTGCTTTCTTCTCGCAACGCGACTCGCCGCCAACGGAACGAACGAACGAACCTAACTAACTAACGAACATAAGTACGTACGTACGTACGTACGTACGTACGAACGAACGAACGAATAACGGGCCACATTTACGACGACTTTCTTGTGATTGACTTTTACCAACAACGACTACGTCGACGAAGATAGGGTAATTCGATATAATAATTATTGTTATGAATCGTATGTGCTTCCGGTCATTTGGTCATTTATCAGATCTATCCAAAAAAGTTTTGCTATGATTTTTCAAGAATAATTTTTTTTTCCTCTTCCTTTTTTTTTTAATCACGTCCATTAACATTCGATAGGCTGTGAAAGATTAGAAATTTCATACTGCCGATATCGTAATCGTGGCAAATATGTAAACTATAATGGAATAAATTAAAAAATGTTAATGAGTACAACGTTTGCTTTTTCTTTTCTCTTTCTTTCTTTCCTTTTTTTTTTTTTTTTATTTTGTTTTTCCTTGATTTTTCAAAGTACGTACATGTCACACTTGACGCGTGTCACACGATAAAGAAAAGTAGGTCGGTAGTAGTAGTAGTAGCGGTAGTAGTAATAATAATAAATGATATTAATTTGTATCAATTGATATTTAACAACATATTTCTATCATCCCGATTCTCGATCTTTCTGTATAAGTAATCGTTTTAATGCGGACAGGACACTTTATCGATAATATCAAATATTGGCATTACTGCGCGTTATAGGATGCGACATTTGTTGCTCTCGTAATTTCAAACAAGTTCGAAGAGAGATTTATCCCTTTGGATTGTTATAATCGTGTTCGGATTAATGGATTTCTATTGTTTCTTTATTATTTTTCGTCGTTTTTTGTTTCTTTCTTACTTTGAAGACCACGCGAGCTTACCCTTTTGAGGTAGATGTGTGAAAGCCGACGTGATCTCGATACTCCTATAGCCCACGTCTTCTGAAACAAAGTCGAGAGAAGATTGAGTTCCCTTTATTGAAAATATTTATTATTACCATTATCATTTTCATTACCATTACTATTATTACTATTATTATTATTATTATTATTATTATTATTATTATTATTATTATTATTATTATTATTATTATTATTATTAATACTAAAAGTATCGTATTGCAAACGCGAGAGGGCTATTGCTTAACTCGCGACGTAGGTGACGTGTTATTATTTTTATCCGATAAGACGTTTTATCGAAAATGTCTAATCGCATCGCCCAGAATATCCTAACGATATCCTCCTCCTCCTCCTCCTCCTCCTCCTCCTCCTACTCCATTACTTTTTTATACACTACGAGTATATGTACTTATATACATACAAGTTCTGTCCTGTTTCAAGCAGAAAACGTGCCTTAGAAACGTGTTAGCGTTCACGTAACATTTACGTCTCTCTCTCTCTCTCTCTCTCTCTCTCTCTCTCTCTCTCTCTCTCTCTCTCTCTCTCTCTCTCTCTTCATTTTCTTTTTTACTATTTAACGATTAGATAAAGCAGTCAATTTTTAAAAACGCGACTCGACTTTTCGAAATCGAAAGTTAACTGAAATAAATGCGAATAGAGAAAAAGAGTGGGAGAGGGGGTAGTGAGGGGGAAGAGAGGGGGAGGGGGAGAGGAAAAAAGAGAGACATTATCGGCGATACGATATAAGAGATATATATGCTTATATACATGAAGGACGGAAATAAACGTTCTAAACGATCACATAGAAAGACCTCGCTAGCGACCGGGCTATCGAGCGGCTCGATTATGCAAACTTCTAACCGATCGACGCAATTCCTAATCGAGCATCGGCGCCTCATACGATTGGAAAAAAGAAAATTAAAGATATAAAATTTCTCTCCCTCCCCCAGCCACCCCACCCCCCCCCTCTCTCTCTCTCTCGCATATATTTCTCTTTCCATATTTCTAATTCATCGTGGAAAACTTTTCCAGAATTAAAGAAATCTAATGGAATTTCGATTAGCGCATAAATAGATAATAATAAATACTTACTGCGTATATTATAATGTAATTTATACGCAATGTTATAATACTACATATATCAATATACGTTTCGATATGCTCGCGTACTACGTACGTCAAAATGCAAAGAAAAAAAAAGAGAGAGAAAAGAGAGATAAAAAAAATTAAAAAGGAAAAAAAAAAAGAAAAAAAAAAAGATATAAGAGCAGATGAAGATAATCGTACGAAGTCATCGATGTACTATTTTAAGGCGAAGGCCGCCAACGGAATACAACGTGCTGAACCATCGCTACCACTATCATCACCACCAATACTAATACCATCACTACCAATACCAATACCAATACTGTCATCGTAATGACCTTAATATCATCGCAAAGCCAATAGCAAGACCATCATAACCAATACTTTATTCCTTTACTCGCTATCTTATTATTATCGATTAACTGAACTCTTATCTACGATCTGTTCCCTTATTTCTTTATATCATCTCTTTCTGTACTATCATTTGTCATGAATATATATATATATATATATATATATATATATATATACCCACACACAACATATATATATATATATACACACATACATAATGTATATAAAGAGAGGAGGAGCGTTGCGTGTCTCGTGTCGTTACGTGTCTAATAGCCAAAGAGTGCAAGCTTTGTTACTCGTAATCACCTTTGTTGGGGATTATTTATAGAATGATGAATCCATCGAGGCAACGAGCCAATAAATAAATATCAATAATAATATCTAAAACTCTCTCTCTCTCTCTCTCTCTCTCTCTCTCTCTCTCTCTCTCTCTCTCTCTGTCATTTTTTCTAAACTTTGTTTCATTTAACTTTCTCTCCTTTCTTTTTATCTTGAACATTCGCATTATATCAATCTTTAATGCCACTATCTTCTTTTCTCATTCGCATACACAAATACATTGACTTTCTTCTCTTTCTATCGTTCGAGATAAATTTGATCGTAATATTGCTGCTATAGGTTAAGCAATTAATGAAATATGTGCCTGTCTCTTTGCCAGACTGGATAAGCTAACTTTAGCTCGAGATCAATGTTCCTCCCTCCTCGTATGTCTTTTATTTGATATACCCCTTTTTATTTATAATTCTACTTACGCTATATCTCTTTCTTTAGCTAATATCTTTCGTCGAGAGATACTAATAAATTATATTTATCTATCCGTCTGTGCATTCTCTGATTCGATAAGCAGACTTCATTCTTATATCGACGCTCTCCTTTTTTCATGTTTCGTACTGTCGTTCTTCATATAGATCTATTTAACAAATAAAAAAAAAAAAAAAAAGAAAATAATAATCTTAATAATAATAATTGCATGAAATTATCGTCATTGAGATAATTGAGCAAAATAAAAGAAAAGAAAAAAATAGGAAGTAAGAAAGGAAAGAGAAAAGAAAAAAGAAGAAAAGAAAAAAAATAAAGACAATTGTATTCTATCGTCATCGTTTTAAGTTTGATAAAAAAAAATATATATGTAAATAAAAAATTTTTAACAACTGCTAAATGATAAAAAGAAAAGAAAAGAATTAAAATTAAAATTAAAATCAAAATTAACATAAAATAAAGTATCGTTCTCAATAAGGAATATGTTTCCTCGTTAAACTCGTTCCCATTTGAAAAGATATATATCATTGAAGAGGTGAAACTAAAATGAAAGGGCCGCTAAGAGAAGGGCGTCGTCGATGAACTGGGCCAACAACGGTGGACCTAACTGTGGCTCTCGTTCATGATGGCGGCCAAGGAAGGAAGGTGAGCGAGAACGTGCGAGTGGCTGAGGAAGGAAGGAACGAGAGGAGGTCACTGTACGCTGCATTCCTTCGAGTCAAGTCCAAGGTTAATCCGAAGAGAGACTTCTTCTTCTTCTTCTTCTTCTTCTTCTGCTTCTTCTTCTTCTTCTTGCTTTACGTTTGTCCTCTCATCTCCTTCACGCTCTGTGGATCGCCGTCACGAGAGTGGTAAATCGACTTCCGAACCGTCTTCTCCATTTTCCTTTTTCATTTTTCAGAGCTGACTTGTTTAAAAATCATTACACCTGTCGTATAGTTTGCGTGACTCTTACGAGAAATTTATACGAATGATAAAAATTAACGAGAGAGAAATAGAGAGAGAAAGAGAGAGAGAGAGAGTAAGAGAGTGAGAGAAAGAGAGGAAGAGAGAGAGAAGATAAAAATAAAGAGAAGAGTGAGAGAGAGAGAGAGAGGGATGGTTTTCTTGGAAATGTGCTCGCTCTCTCTCTCTCTCTCTCTCTCTCTCTCTCTCTCTCACTCTCTCTATCTATCTATCTATCTTTTCGGTTGGTTATCGTTGGTTGATATTACGACATACCTGTTGTGTGTCGTTCGAACTAACGGTAAAGTTAGTTCGAGATTTCTACACAAGATGGTAAATCATCGAATCAAATAAACGTCAGATTTCCTCATAAATTGACAAATGAGTAAATAAAGATGCTGATATTTCGTTTTCGATGAGTATCCAATAGTTTCCTTTAACTACGATGTAGGAGATATAAATGTGAGCCTATATATACGAAGCTTCGAACGATATACTACTCTCTCTTTCTCTCTCTCTCTCTCTCTCTCTCTCTCTCTCTCTTTTCATACACAGCAGAGAAAGAGGGACATACAGAGATTCGTTTTAAAATTGCGCGAGCGCTCACGTAGATTCGCGAGGACAGAAATACCTGACATCCAGGATTTGAATAATTCAGGAAGTCTCGTACGATTCGCGGGTATTCTTGGAAAGTGCTCAGTCGACGCACGGAAGGAACGAAGTTGCATAGATAATAAATAATCCGTACGAGCGAACGCGAAAGTACGCTTGGATCGATCGATCTATCGTGATAATAAAAAAGAAAAAGAGATAGATAGATAGATAGAGAGAGAGAGAGAGAGAGAGAGAGAGAGAGAGAGAGAGAGAGAGAGAGAGAGAGAGAGAGAGAGAGAAAGGAATCTCAAGAGGGTTTCAATTATTTATGGGTCTTACGATCGTTTTAATCCAACAAAATGGCGGAGGACGTCGTCGAGAATTACATAATCTTTAATATCACACATAAAAATTATGAGAAAAGTATCAAATATCTTGCAACAATAATCCTTCATAATTTCTTGATGTAAAAAGAAAAGAAAAAATAAAATAATGCAAAAAAAAAAAAATAAAGAAAAATAATGTTTATTGACCGAACGAAGAAGAATTTTGTATAAACCTTGCGCGACGAGTATGCTTCCGACGAAACTATTCAAATTAATAGAAAAAGAAAAAAGAAAAAAGAGAGAGAGAGAGAGAGAGAGAGAGAGAGAGAGAGAAAATTTATTTTCGCGTTACGATTTTCCTTCTTCATCTCGTTTTCTTGTTTTCTTTTTTTCCGTTTTACTTTTTACGACCGATTCGTCATCGCAATTCGTCAACGACATAAAATTATCGTCTCGACGCTGAAACGAGTCTTGTATCATAGAGGTACAGAAAGCAAAAGAAAAAGCAAAAGAAAAAGAAAGAGTAAGAGTAAGAGAAAGAGCGTCGGACACTAGTACTCTGGCGGCAACAATTAGGGCCCACATTAATTAAGGTAATTGCGCTGACCGAGCAACCTACCACAAAGTGTTCTCCGGATGTACGCACTTAAACGCCGCCTAACCACGAATTACAATGAATTTGAATAAACCCCCTGCTTGAGTAGACGTTCCCTCTTGTACTTTTCAAAGGAAAAAAAAAAGGGAGAAAAAATAAAAATGATTTTTCGCGACGAATCCATCAATTCATTAATATTATCAATATTATTTTCAACTTTTCCGAACATTGAATTCGAAATTTTTTTTATTTGAGAAACGAGAAAGAAGAAAAAGACTGTGTGTGTGTTTGTGAGAGAGAGAGAGAGAGAGAGAGAGAGAGAGAGAGAGAGAGAGAGAGAGAGAGAGAACGAGATATTAATTAAGTATAAGAGGTCGAAAGGATGATAATTAATTAAGTCTACTGGAATACTATTTCTCATATTAAATGCCAATAAATGAACGACAAAGAAGAGAAAAGAGAAATAGAAATAGAAATAGAAAGAGAAAGAGAGAGTATTTCTGTAGCCGTTCGCGTGGGAAGCTTGTTTAGTACGAATCATCGTAATTAGTATTTTCTCTTGCTCGTTATTGCATATCCCGTCGCTATCATTAATGTATGAACATTTTTTAAATATTTAAAAAAAGAAGGAAAGTTCCCGACAAATGTTAAGTAAACGAATTATTTTTCGTAATATTTCGAAATATTTTGTTAAAAAACGATCGCGTGAATTATAGAGACTTTTCAATTATATAAAAAAAAAAAAAAAAAAAAAAAAAGTCAATAAGGTGAGCCGACTAATCGTGACGAACATGACACGCACCAATCACCTGACGGCTAAACTATTATTAGCTTTCGAATGTCGGTGTGTAGGTCACGACTCGCAAAACACAGTTCATTGTACTATCCATGAGGGAATAAAAAAAAAAGGAACGGAATCTTTACATTTTATATTCGTAGTTTAAAAATGGACGAATATTAACGCAGTTACATTGAATTACTTGATTTCGAATCGAAAAACAAAAAATTACTCTTTTTTTTTTTTTTTACGGGAACAATAAAGAAGAGACTCAAACTAACACATCGATTCGTACGAGATTAGCTTTGGACTATTGAAATTCAATAGTGACTATATCCCATCATCATCGTAGATAAAGCCAAAGTGTATCATCTATCTCTTGATTTTTCTCGGTATGGAAAAAGGCTAAGAGTTCGATACCCTCGTGAGTTCGCATAGCTCTCTATGTATATCTATTATTCCTGAAGAGTGTCTCTAGGTATTCGTATTGTGGTGGTAGCTCGTTAAACCGGAAGAGACAAGGAAGACGAACAACTCCAAGAGTTTCCATCGGACGCCTCCGTTCCCCCGACCAACCAACCAACCAACCCCATTGCAGAGTCGTCTTTTTTCTTGATCGTAAACTCGAGCGTGTTTGCATAATTAAACAACGTGAGGGTGATAGATAGAGAGAGAGAGAGAGAGAGAGAGAGAGAGAGAGAGACGCAGCTGTCACGCGATCAAAACACTACCGTGTCGTCTTCACTGTGATCGAGTAATTTTACGCTCAATCTCTCTCAACCCTCTGAGGATACCTCATTAAAATACCCTTCCTCTTTCGAAAGCTATTCTATAGAAAGCATACCCATAATATAGAAAACTACTGGCAACCCTACAGTAATTTCAAGACATCAAATTATTAATGTCCTAAATTTCGATAAAATATATTAAACTTGTTTGTCTCGACACAAAATTCTAACGTACATTTGTAACGTGTATAATAAAAATGAAAGGTTCATAAAAATAACAAAAACAAAAATAAAAGAAAAATAAAAAATAATGAGAATTCTTTCGTTCGAATGAACTATTAATTTATATTGTAAATTAATAATATAAGATAAAATAATATTGAAGAAAAGAAAAGGAAAAAAAAAGGAAAAAAAAACTTTAAGAAACATTTTTGCACAATCTGTTATTCGAAAAATATGATATTATCTATAGAACGAGTTTCGCGGCGGCGAGAAATTTGAAGATGGATCTTAATGATATTACGTGGTTTTTTTTTCTTTTTTCTCTTTTTTTTTTTTTTTAACCGAGAACGTTTCGTAAGAGGACAAAACAAGAATGCCAACGTGTGGGAGAGAAAACGACGGAGAAATAGTCTTTGTCTCTTCTTCTTCTTCTTCTTCTTCGCCTTCTTCTAACGAATCGAGACGACACAGAGGATCTAAAAATATTGTCGGCCATCGCGCAGCGAAGCTTATTTCCGAGCGACGATAGGCGTGCGCGCTCCTTTTAAAAACGACGCGGACATTTTCATCGAAATTGCGTTCGCATCGCATGGGGAACCAGCCAAGAAAGATCTTTTTCAAAAGCAATAGATGCAACGTTCCCCCGATTTATCATCCACATATACACACGTACGTGTCCAGTAATTATGAAAGTGGCGTAAGTAAAATTGTCGGATAAGAAAAGGAAAGAAAAGAAAAGAAAAAACAAATTCACAAAAATTTCACATATAATAATATGTTTTAGGATTATCTCATAATCACCGGTTTTCGTATACGCGATGATTTACATAAAATCGGAATCACGAATATATCAATTATTTTTAATTACAAAAAAAAAAAAAAAAAAAAAGTAAAACAATTCCTAAAAAGAAGAGAATAATATGCATGGAGATTGATACGGAGAGAATTTTAACAATTTTATCCGTAGCAATAAATTATTCAAATTATAAAGATCGTCGATGTTTATTTAAATGAAATTTCAATTTTTCTTTTTTTTTTTTTTTTCTATAAGGATTAAAAGCAAATCGATAGATAAATTAAGAACGTTCCAAACGAGTTTTTTTTTTTTTTA
>OU964965.1:5595371-5600371 GCA_918808275.2 Dolichovespula sylvestris
CCATATTCCAGGGCCATATGACACAACTCCTCTTAAGTAGTTATCCAAGAGAATCGTTTGGTGGTCACGTTATTTAACCATAAGTTGACGTTCGTCGCGACGGCATCTATGTAAAACGCATACGTATTTTCACTTTCCCTCCCCCCGCTACTCTTCCCTTTTGTTTCTCTTTCTGTTCTTCTTTGTTTTTCTCTCCTTTCGTGTTTTTTTTTCTTCTTCTTTTCTTTTCTCCTCTTCACACTTTCCCCCGACCAACAAAACTAAGAGAGACGTACGTAGGGTAGTTACGTACGTACGTACGCGCGCGCGCACGTACGTTCGTGTTTTTACGTTCTCGTCGTCAACGAAATTTTACGCACAACAACGTATCGATCAATTTTCAACGCGTACAATATTTCGACAGATATTGGATAAAACGGGGCAAAACTTTGTTTCAACAACACTATCAACGAAGAAAGTATTACAACACGTGTTATGCGGTAGGATTTATTATACTAATCTTCAGATATTTCTCACTAGGATCCTACGATTTTCCATGATGACAATAGATGATGATCCTCGTATTGATCCATTGCTCACGATCATCATCATCCCCCTTCTTCTTCTTCTTCTTCTTCTTCTTCTTCTTCTCGTTGATCCTCCTTCGATGTTCGTTCGTTCGTTTGTTTGTTTGTTTGTTTGTTTCTTTATTTGTCTCTCTATGAAATTCTTTTCTCTTAGAAACGTTCTGAAAAAGAAGAGAAAAAACCGAAACGAAATGTCAATTCACGTAGGAAAAAAAGAACCAATGCAAGGAAATACGAAATTAAGAGATGAGTAAGAAAGAATGAGAGAGAGAGAGAGAGAGAGAGAGAGAGAGAGAGAGAGAGAGAGAGAGAGAGAGAGAGAGAGAGAGAAGAGAGAGACGAAAATAATTATCTTTAGTCTATTCATTTTCTATTAATGGAACGGCAAAATACCAGGGAGGCTTCAACGTCAATGTAAAAATATCACAAAACTTTCTATATTTCTGTAAGACTACAACGGTTGCTACGATTTAAGGCTAAATATGACGCACGTCCCAACTGTCATAGAATGAAAATCTAATTTTGCGCTTCCTGCGACAAGTGTCAACGATTCGTGCCAAGAACGAGACGGGATGGCCATTATCTCGTGTACGATGCCAAAACTTTGGTAAGTGCCGATTTTACTGATGCCTCCTCGTCTTTCCTATTTATTTAACGACATGACCTACGTTCCTTCTCCTGTTTCTTTCTTTTTTTTTTTTTTTTATTTTTTTATTTACGTATCCGATTGGCCAATAACTAATGTCGACATTTTATTAATAACGTGCCGAGTCAAAAGTTCTCGAGGGATTTTAAAAAATCAATTAATTGCTTTTTCTTCGGACACTTCTTACGGCCGATCTCTTATTTCGCTTTTTTTTTTTTTGGTTCTCTCCCTTTCCACCCCGCCCCTCCCTTTCCAAAAAAAAAAAAACTCCCATGAACCAAGGAACATTTTTACAACTCGAAGAAGAAAAAGGAAAAAAAAAAAAGAAAGAAAGGGAAAAAAGATTGACCTTAAAAATCTCGTAACTAAAATACTGAACGTAATTGAGTTTGAAAATCGTCTAGGAACTTTTCGTCGGGCTTGTATTAAAAATTACGACATTAATTATTGATCGATCCAATATTTCCTTGTTTTCCTTTTCCATGTATCATCTCTACGTGTACATATATATGTTGCCGTACAAATGTGCGTTTTTGTTATATGTACGCGCGCTGATATAAGAAAACGAATAGCGTTCTTTTCTTTGTTTGTCTTCTTTCCCATCCTTCTCTCTCTCTCTCTTTCTCTCTCCCACACACACACACACAAAATCAATTAACGAATTACATAATTAATTCGCGGTACACTCGAGAAGATTACGTCGAGTGGAGGAGGAATGATTTAGCGAAAGGCGAATTGGAAGGAACGAATCGTAGGAAAGAAGAAGAAGAATCAAGCGTATACAAGGCGAGTTAGTTAACCTCCATGAAGCAAAAAAAAAAAGAAAAAGAAAAAGAAGGAACGAAAAGGAAGAACTCGGCCAAACCGCGCGATCGGTATACGGTCATATCAATTTGTTACTCGATAATATTCGCCAACGGAAATCTCTCTCTTTCTCTCTCTCTCTCTCTCTCTTTCTCTCAAGTTTGAAAGAAATAAACGCAAAATTTCTTCAATATCTTTAAAGTTGTACAAGAAAATATAATATAATAACCGTCTCGATCTATTCGAATCGCCAAACGAATATAATATAATTACGCCAAGTCAATGACCCGGTCGTACATATTTTTCGATTTTTAAACGTTTCGTTTACTCTTCCTTTTATAATTTATTTATTTATTTTTTTTTTTTTCTATAATTCGACTGATTCCTTGACGATCGATGTAACATTATTGAACGGTCTACCGATAATAATAAAAGTACAAACACGAGAACTAGAGACTGCCGTACTGGTAGTAAATTGAAAACAAAGAGGGAAAAGAGAGAGAGAGAGAGAGAGAGAGAGAGAGAGAGAGAGAGAGAGAGAGAGAGAGAGAGAGAGAAATAGATAAGGAAAAGAGAAAGAGAGATAGACGGTGAGAGGAGAAGGTGACATCGGTGAGAAAAATAACACGCGCGTGTTCGCGATTCGCGGCTTAGCTGTCGGTTCGAAACCGCTTAAAAAATACTTTATAGGTATTCCCATGTGTGCCTCGACGCGTGCGTGTGACTTTTCTCTTTCTCTCTTCATCCCACTATTGCATGTACATGCGCGGCTAGGAGTAGAACGTTCACGGCATATGACGTGTTTTCCGTGACAAGATCGATCCGACCGCCACTAAAATAAGTTCGCGTTCGATTCGATCCGCAGGAAAAACTATGGCTTTTACTACCCACAGAAAAAAAAAAAAGAAAAAGAAAAAAGAGAAAAGAGAAAAGAAAAGGAAGAGAAAACGGAAAGAGAAGGGAAAAGGAAAGAAAATGTATAAAACGCCTCTTTTTAGGTTAGATTTACTGCTCGATCACTAAGATTAAGAACGGTTTAATCGTAAGTATAAAAAAAAAAGAGACGAACAAAAACGAAGGGAGGGAGGGAGGGAGGGAGAGAGAGAGAGAGAGAGTAATAATAATAAAGGCAAATTCCCCACACCATCTCGCAAAGTCTATTTCTCTCGTTGAGGAGGCGCCAACAATCTAAATTCGTCGCCGCCACGCCTCCGCGACTTTTCACGTGGCGTGCATCAGCCGCGCGAGCCTGAGAGAACGTTCGCGTCCCGCGGGCATGGACCTATGTGCGGGGATACGGAAATTCCGCGTGAACGCATTATTCTCTTTCAACAAAAAAAAAAAAAAATAAAAAATAAAAAAAGGACAGAAAGGGAAAAAAAAATTAAAAAAAAAAGAGGGGGGAAAAGAAAGAATAAAAAAGAGAAAAACTAAATATAAAACGTCGATGTTCGTCTATCTCTCCAACGAGCATTAAACGAAATATGTATTCGCGTAAAGAAATAAAAATAGAACAAAAAAAAAGAAAAAAAAAAAAACACGTTACTGATTCGTATTTCGAATTAACAATTACAAAATTCGCCGACTTTTCGTTTCATTTTATTTTCTTTTTTTTTTTCATTTTACTTTTATTACTCGTTTCAACGTGCATTTGAAACATTTAAATAACGCTTTCTTTTATTTCGTAATAATAAAGAGAAATTAAGATACGAGTAGATATGGTAAGAGTGAAAAGGAAAGAATATGTGTTAAAAAAGAAAAAAAAAAAAGAAGTGAAGTAGGCCTCTTTTTCCTCTCTCTCTCTCTCTCTCTCTCTCTCTCTCTCTCTCTCTCTCTCTCTCTCTACCCCCCTCTGTCTCACTCTTTCTCTCTCTCTCTCTCTTTCTTCCTCGTTATCTCACACATACATGAATGAATTTCTCGACAAGAAGGCTCGCCTTGCTTTTTATTTGAGAGAAGAAGATTCGACGACTTGTACACGCCTTCTTCTTTCGATGACGATGACGATTATGATTACTATTAGTATTATTATTATAATGGTTATTATTATAATAATTATAACTATTATTATTATTATTATTATTATTATTATTATTATTATTATTATTATATAAGATAAAATTAATGCGTTCGTTGCTACGTACTAAATTTCAACGAATAAGGCGTAAGCGAGTTCCTCGTTAAAAGTACGACGTAATTGCATGGCTATGTGAAAAAAAAAATGCACGCATAGATGTATATATACATGAGAGAGAGAGAGAGACGCAGAGTTCGATAGCGATCTCATAAATTCCTCTCGTGTAAACCTTTGAAGGTCTTGCGAAGGAACAAGAGAAAGAAAATTCTTTAACCCTCAGGAGTGGATAAAAGTCCATGGTTTCTATCGGGTCAAACACTTTTGTCTGGCGCACGAACAAAATCTCGTTACAACGGAATCTTGTTGAAGAAAAATCCGATTAAAAGAAGGAGAGAGAGAGAGAGAGAGAGAGAGAGAGAGAGAGAGAGAGAGAGAGAGAGAGAGAGAGAGAGAGAGAGAGAGAGAGAGAGAGAGAGGTTAAAGAAGAACGATAGGCGATAGTTGAACGAGAAAACAAAAGGAGAGAAAGAGAGAGAGAGAGAGAGAGAGAGAGAGAGAGAGAGAGAGAGAGAACGAGCAGGAGAAACCCTTGCTCCGATCGAAGAACATCGAAGGAAAACGAACACTGACGAAGATTATTTTCTGCCTCTCTTTCTCTTCCTCTTCTTCGCGTAATCTACGTGCTATAAGACGAACGAAGCTGTTTACCTAGAATCGCCGAGTTAACGGTGGAAAAAAAAGGAGAGAGAGAGAGAGAGAGAGAGAGAGAGAGAGAGAGAGAGAAAGAGAGAGAGGGGAAATGGCGTGGGGCAAAGTAGTAACACAACACAACAGGTGTTTCCTCGTTACAGCATGTCGAAGAGATTTCTCGTTTCGCTGGTTACTCACGAATCTTTTAAAGTAATGC
>OU964965.1:5605371-5607871 GCA_918808275.2 Dolichovespula sylvestris
CGTATTCGACGTATATGCTAGTACGAAAATAGTGTGCGGCTCGTTCGAAAATACCGGACGCTAAAAATACAGTCAAAAATAAACGCCCACACGTGTAAAAACACGCATTAATATTCGCCGCTTCTCGCTCGCGCGTTCTTCGACGCTCGAGATATCTCCATCTTCTTCTTCTTCTTCTTCTTCATCTTTTACTACTTCTTCTATCTTCTTTTTCTTCTTCCTGCTTCATCGTATACGTAGAAGAGTTCGAAGAGGAAAGAAGACAAAGACGAAGACTCATGGAGGACTTTTTAAGCTTCCTCATGAGAATCGAGATAAACGTTTAGCATAAATTCTCGAAATAATTTAGATTTAATTTTTACTCCTTTTCTCTTTCCATTTTTATTAAATATATATTTATACGTGGTTTTATATAGATATTCATCAGAATTAATCAGCTTCATAAACTTGAAGTAAATTCATCGATCTATCCTTCTCTCTCTCTCTCTCTCTCTCTCTCTCTCTTTCTCGATTAAAATTTATTCACAGAGAATATATATATATATATATATATATATATATATATATATATATGCAAACTGTGCCCTCAGCGTGAAATTTAGGTCGACCAGGGTCAGTATGCTCCCTATATAGGGAATGTATTTACATGCTTTGACAAATTCTTTTCTATGCAACGATGTATATATTTGGATGCTGAAATAGAATCGTGGATCGATCGTTAATCCTAAAATAATCCGATGTAATAGTCTACATGCAAAGAGGTTCGACATGCAAATCTATCCATCCAAATTCAAAAAAAGATTAATAAAATCGATCGACGAGAACAAAACTTTCCACGCATATACACATAAATATATATGGTCGTGAGAAAAGAGGAGGTTAACTTAAAAAAAAAAGAAATAGATAGATAGATAGAGAGAGAGAGAGAGAGAGAGAGAGGAATATAGCGAGAGAGGGAATGAGAGTGAGTGAGAGAGAAAGAGATAGAGATAGAGAGAGAGAGAGAGAGAGAGAGATTAAAAAGATCCCAGTGGTAGGTCGAGACACCTGCAACAGGGTCTCTCTTCGAACCCTCCTTTTCGTCGTCCCCTAACAAGTATAACGTAACGACTAGTGTGAAAAAGATAGGACAGGAAGGTATTTAATGGACCTAAACGCTGACGACAGCTTCTTCGCGTGGGGGTCGGTCATCGAGAACGATCCTGCTAACGTGTTTATAATGTGTAATTCTTTGATAGTAAAAAAGAAAAAAGAAAAAAGAAAAAAGAAAGAAAGAAAGAAAGAAGAAAAAGAGAACAGGAAACGATAAAAGAAAAATGCGAAAAAGAAACGAAAAGGATAAACAAAGAAAAAGAGGGATGAGGAAGAAGTCAAAAAGCGAAAAGAAAAGAAAAGAAAAGAAAAGACAGTATTAACAGGTAGCGTGAAAGGAGATGACAACAGTCACGAGAGAGGGTTGCTGCCTTGTCACGAGGGTGTTTGTGTGTGTGTTGTTACTGTAAAGTAGAAGGGAATAAAGAAAGAACGATAGAGATAGAGAGAGAAAAAGAGAGAGAGAAAGAGAGAGAGAGAGAGACACAGATAGAGGGAGAGAGAGAGAGAGAGAGAGAGAGAGAGAGAATGGTAGTGGTCGTCTATTTATAGCATGGTAAGGTTTTTCGTGGGAGGATCGAGTGGGACGAGGAAGAACGGTGGTGTTAAAAGAGGAGAGAAGAGAGGAGGGAAAGCCTGGGTCGAAGCGGGAGGGAGGAGGTTCCTATAAATAGGAGACGGCACTCGACTCCTCCGGGGGTGACCTTTGCGCGCGTACTAACACGTCGACTCTTGCACGGTGCACGCTATTAGGCTAGGTTATTGGTTCTCGCCCTCTTCGTTTCCCTCTTACGTCTCTCCGCGTTCCCGTGACCAACTCTCCTCCACTCCCCTTGAACAACTTCTCCTCCCTTTACTCGGGCGCCACCACCGTCCCGGCTTGAATCTGGGTCATGTTTACTGCTCGCACCACCTCCCTTCGCTTGTTCCTGCATATAATGTGTATATATATATATATATATATATATATATATATATATATATATATATATATATATATATTAATATATACATCTGTCTCTTTCCTTTCTATCGCCTAGACGACTTATCAAAACTCCAGGATAAATTATATTTCATATCCTGTATATTTTCTTTACTCGTGAAATTTTTGGCTTATTTGGCCTTTCAATTTGATCGAATTACTTGGAAAGAAATACTATTCATATCAATCCTATTCATCGGTACCCTCGATTCTTTGAAATCGTTTCGATAAATATCGACCACCGAGTAAAATGGTGGTGCCCCGTTTCGCGGGAAATTCGAATGGTCCGTCTTGGTTATACGAAGAATTGATTAGAGTTAAAAACGGGGGATGATCAGAAAATCTAACGTTTTGTTTGTTCTTTTTTTTCTCATATAATTAAAAGAGAGAGAGAGAGAGAGAGAACGTGTATTAAATATACTTTGC
>OU964965.1:5612871-5677871 GCA_918808275.2 Dolichovespula sylvestris
GGGTAAGAAGAGAGATTTAAGGGTAGAAGGGTATTAAAGGGAGGAAAAGCTTGATCGACAAACCGATCGTTAAATTCTACGATGAACGAAATTAAATCTATGAGTTCTCGAGCTCGCTAGTGGTTGCTAATCACGCTAAAATCATTTAACCTCGCCTCGAGTAGGATTAATAATAAATCGTCTTTGGTCTCGGGGTAGCTTCGATTTTCCTTCCTTCTCTTGTCCGATTCTATTCTATACTTTCTCTCTCTCTCTCTCTCTCTCTCTCTCTCTCTCTCTCTCTCTCTCTCTCTCTCTCTCTCTCTCTCTCTCTCTCTCTCTCTCTCTCTCTCTCTTTCTCTCGCTCGTACTCGTAGAAGAAACTAAAGCGTCAATACGAATCAATTTAGCTCGTCGCGACGACGCAGAGAGATATAAAATAGACGGGAATTTATCCTGAAAGTTGACATGGACGTTCGAAATTGTCTCAAAAACCGCAGAGAATATAATAGAAAAATGAGAAGAGCACCGAAGAGAAATTGGTTAAAAAGATTTTCTATAAAAATTCTTATATTTTTGTTTCTTTATTTCGGTTCTTGTAAAATGATCGAATTATTGGGATGTGCGAAGAAACGTTTAAAAAATTTCGACGACCAATTTATGTTTCGAATCGATTCCTCTCCCTCTCTCTCTCTCTTTCGATGTCTAGTCGATAATTTTAAAAGTAGATGTAAAATTCGTTGGCTTATTTTATCAATCTATTGTCACAAAAGACGATTGCGAATCGTTCAGTCGAACGTTCAAAAATAATGTTCGATGTCAATTGTAATGAGAAATGTTTCGTACCAAACCTTTCAAAATAGTTTAACATTCCAACACAAATATTTATGCCCATTACCATCTATTATTATTAATATAAAATATTAATGCTTTAATATAAAGCTTTTATTTTGTGTTAATAATTTCTAAAAGATTCTTATTATTTTAATCCCATTCAAACGAAATTTTGTATAATTCCTCTTTATTATTTGACGGAAAGTTTAGGATAGTTGCTGAAATATTATTCACAAAACAGCTAACAAGGCTTTAAACGAATGAAAGAGTAAGAGAGAGAGAGAGAGAGGAGAAGATTGTGAAAATGATTACATTAGAAACGCATTCATTAAATGATTTTTGATTGTTATCTTGAATTATTATCGAAAAAAAGAAGAAAGAAAGGAAGAAAAAAAAAGTTAACCGCATCCGTTCGTCATATTCGACAAGCGAAAATATTAGAATATTAGATAATTTCACGATAAAAATTCAAAAAAAAAAAAAAAAAGAAAGAAAAAAAAAAGAAAAAAAGAGAAAGAAGGGAAATGAATAAAATAGCATCTTTAAAAAAATATTGAAAAAAAGAATCGAGTTCAGGCACCTCGTCGAGCATCGATTATTGGAAATCTAACGATCTCGTTGTGTCTAACGTACGACGAATCGCTTAAGATATTTCTACGAGTCTTTAAATACATTTATATAAGAGAGCAAAGGGAAGTTGGATTCACGCTTTATCAGGATGATCGCTCGTTCGCCGCGAATATGGAAGACGCAACTAGCGATGATTCGCGTATCAGCAGGAAACGTGTCCGACGTCGAATATATCCAGCGTATCGTCGCATAGATTTTCATAATCCAGCCGTGTAAAGAGAGAGAAAGACCAAGAATGTATATACGCGCGCGTATGTGTGTGTGTGTGTGTGTGTGTGTGTGTGAGAGAGAGAGAGAGAGAGAGAGAGATCAAGTCGCAGCAAGCGCCGAGCGGCAATGTGCACGCATGCATAATGCCAAGCATAACCAAGTGGTTTATTTATAACGTCGCGGAAATACACTCGGTGCCTTTATTGTAAAACGTTGTGTAACGCTCGTTGTGTAACGTAATCAATGATACTCTCCGTCCTGTACGTCTACAAACTTACGTATGCACGTACGTACGTACGTGTACATAACCTATGTATTTATGTATGCTAATATGTTCAATGCGTCCAATAGTGAAGATTTCTTCAAATTGCATAAATAAAAAGAAAGACAAATAAAGAAAAGAAAAACGACAACGAGCAATGGGAATAGATAATTACGTCAAAAATGTGCATCCTCGGGAAGACACGAAGACGGAAAATAAATAATTAAATATATTCATCGTTTCGAACGATTCGTTATTTTTCTGACAAATCGTAATACGAATGGGGAGGGGAGGGGAAGGGGAGGCGATAATTTTATTTGTCTCGAAAGGACACCGCGCTACTAGATAAAAAAGAAAGAAAGAAAGAAAAAAAAAAAAAGGTATTGAAACGTCGATTGTTTCGATCGATCGATGCTATTTTGCATTGAAAAACATGGCTACTGTTTTCAGAGGAAGCCACGCCGTTTTAATAAGAATTTTCGATAAAATACGTCGAAATAGATTTGATCACGTCGCTTTACGGTCTATCGGAACTCGTGCTAGGTGTGAAAATAACGGGAAGAGAATTCGTATATCTCTGGGTGTCCTCCTCACAGGTGCAGCCACCACCTGTGGATCCATTTTGTATTTCCTCGACAGCTCGGTCAAGGCCACCGCCCTGCAAGCCACTCCACCGAGTTACCCCTGGAAGCTCGATGGTTTTTTGAGTTCTCTCGATCATAATGCCGTACGAAGAGGCTGGCAGGTTTATAAAGCGGTCTGTAGCGCTTGTCACGGTATACAATTCGTTCGCTTTATGGATTTGATCGATGTATGCCATACAAAAGAGGAAGCTGTTGCTATTGCGGCTGAATACGAGGTAAGGTATTATCACCGATCCTTGACGAACGATATATAGAGATCGTAACCTATTCTTTCCTTTATTTTACTTTAATTTTTATTATTATTTCTTGTAATCTTTTAAATAGATCGACGATGGACCAGACGAGGAAGGAAATTATTTCAAAAGACCTGGAAAACTACCCGATAAAATACCATCGCCATTCCCGAACGAGGAAGCAGCGAGAGCTGCCAATAACGGTGCTTATCCGCCGGATTTGAGCTACATAATAAGTGCCAGAAAGAACGGACGAAATTATGTATTCTCTTTACTTACTGGCTTCATGGAGCCACCTGCGGGTGTTACCTTAACGGAAACCCAACAATTCAATCCTTATTTTTTGGGAAGTGCTCTCGCCATGACGGAGGTATATTATTGCAAGGAGAATAGTTGTCGTTGATGTTTCCTCATCAAAAACTTTAAATTTTCAGTTGCTTCACGATGGCATCTTAGAATACGATGACGGCACGCCACCTACTAAATCGCAAATGTCAAAGGACGTCGTAGAATTTCTTTCCTGGACGAGCGCGCAAGAACACGACAAGCGAAAACTTTCGACTATAAAAGTCATCTGGATCGGTATCATTACTTTATTGGCGGTATGGTATATGAAAAGAAATACGTGGACGACCGTAATGAATCAACGGATTTTCATTATAACCAAAGATAAATGCGAGTAAAAAAAGAAAAAAAAAAAAACAAAGAAAAAGAAAAAATAATAAGAACGTTTGCTCCTTCCTTCATCTCTCGACGGAATTCTTTAACGATACGATCTCTTTAACGTAAGTGCCTACTAATAATAGTTTCTAACGATTGTACAGTGTATCATATGTAATTACCGTGTAATCGACGAAGCAAAAATAAAAAGAGGACGCTCTAAGAAAATAAAACTTCGTTTGTATCTTCGTTCCTTTTTTTTGTTTTTTATTTTTTTATTTTTTTTTTGCTATCGCATTGACGTCCCTTTGTGAATAAATTATTCGTTTCTAAATAGACATTTCGTTCCGTTTAATCGTTGAATCACTTTCAACTAGACTCTTATCGAACGTATTATCTTCTTCTATTACGGCGACCCTCTTTTAAACGTATCGACGTCTATAAATCCTTGAAGCGTTTCGTTTAACAGATCACGCGAAATAAGGAACGGGTTTTCAAGCGGAGCTATTAACATTTTCTTCTCTTTCTCTCTCTCTCTCTCTCTCTCTCTCTCTCTCTCTCTCTCTCTCTCTCTCTCTCTCTCTCTATCTATCTATCTCTCTCTTTCTTACAACACATCGGAACACTTGTTCGAGGACGAAAACGTGGAAACTTAGCGCGCGTGGAAAATTCAAAGAGAATAGATTAATCGACCTCCTTTTTTCTTTCTTCTGCAATCTTTCTCACTCTAACTTCCTCTATTTATCCATCACTCTGAATCTCCCCCCTCTCTCTCCCTCTCTCTTTGCTAGAACTCTAAACGTGTGTCGTCGATAATCGTTTCGCAATGCGGCCTTGACGTTGCCGTATACTCGATCGGACCGGTTAAATATAGAAAGCTCGAGGAGGCAACAAACATTAACGACGTTTCTTACGAGTCGTTAACTCTGCAGCTACGATCGGATGCTTCGTGATTCTATTTCGGTATGCTCCCTCTATCTATCCATCTCTCTTTCTCTCTCTCTCTCTTTCTCTCTCTCTCTCTCTCTCTCTCTCTATCTATCTATCTATCTATCTATCTCTCTTTCTCTTTAACGTTCTTTTTAAAGAACCACCCACGTGAAACGCGTCATTTTTTCGTCACATTCCTTTAAGCCAGCCAGTCAATATCGAAGCTTCGATAATAATTAGCCGAGTTCGTTTTCGAACTTTGGCAGCTTGTCGATCTAGATATAGCAACAAGTGTGGTTACGTTAAAGAGAATGATAGAAAGATAGATAGATAGATAGATATATTAAGAGGAAAGAGAGAGAAAGGGAGAGAGAGAGAGAGAGAGAGAGAGGAGAGAGATAGGGAAGAGTGTATATGTTTGTATGTATGGGCGTGTCTGTGTGTAAGGGTAAATCGAAAATATACGGAACGATGAATGAAACTCCTGACTGACGTCGGACTATCTGGCGCGCCAATGCGACATCAAACACAACACGCGAACGGATAGAACGTCGTTGAAGCGTCAACGTACTTGCCGCTTCGTCGAACACGTTGCTGGACCGAGAGATGCGACGCTGAATAGACGACGAAGACGATGATGAAGATGAGGATAAAGATGATACTTTACGCGTTTATGACTATAGAAGAAGGAATAAGATTGGTAGAATATTTATTCAATGAATAAGAGAAGAGAGAGAGAGAGAGAAAACATCGTGCCCAGCAAGTACGATGAGTTAATGTTTGAATGAATTTCGAATTCAGCTTATTGACGTCATTAAAACGTTCCATTGCTCGTTATCTAACGAAACGCTTGTTTTTCCAATCGTGCGAACTAAGAAAGTGAAGGAGGAAAAGAAGTGAGAAGAGGAGGAAGAGAAGGAAGAGGAGGAGGAGGAGGAGGAGGAGGAGAAGGAAGAAGGAGTTTAGACCGCGACCGACACCGTTGCCAGACGCATCCGCATCCGAAAGGTTACGTCCGAATCTCGAAATAGAGGAACGCCCGGCAAAAATAGTTTCCCGCGTCTTCGATATATCGTCATCGCGAAATAGACTCGAGCTGGGACCGGAAGGCAGTGAAAACAACCAAAACGTACCTTCATATATACATGCATGCATACATACATACATATAATATAATATAACATAACGTAATATATTGAGAAAAGACGACAGTGATTGAATAATTTGGAATACGTAAAATTAGAATGAACGGTCGGTATTACGAGACGACATCAATGCTCATCTTTTCAATAAGATTCATCAATTAAACTCGTTTTTCAAACAGTCGACGACGACTCGTTAACGATGTTATTACGTGTATTGTAGAGGAAACAAAAAACCAAGAAAAAGAGAGAACGAAAGGATACATGAGGGTGGGGGTGGGAGATGGGGGAAAGGAAAAAAGAAAAAGAAAAAAATTAAAAATAAAACGATGATCTTAATGAGATGTTGAATAGTTTGATATCTCTGGTATATGCGAATTAATTCATTAAATGGAAAAACGATGATGACTTTGAGCTGTCATCGAACGTGGCCGAATGCCCGCAGGAAATAAGATATATATATATATATATATATATATATATATATATATATATATATATATATATAAAGAGAAAGAGAGAGAGACGAAACGATCTAAAAGGCCGCTATTATAAAGTGCCTTCTGGCGCGTTTTGACAGCAAATTCCACCGACTTCCAGATGCGGAGGTGTCGGCCTGATAAATAAGCGAGCTTGCCGCGAGACGTAAGCGGTGAAATTTGCATTTCCCAAATTTCCTGGCAATCCTCGGTATGCGGAGCCTCGTTTCTTTGGCGTGAATCTCAAACCGCTAGCCTTTCAAAAATATATACTATCTCTCTTTCTCTCTCTCGCTCATTTTGTCTCAATCTCGAAATTCGTTAATGATTGATAAAATTGAAAACTCTCTGTCGAAAGTGAATTAAGAAAAGAATTTTTTTTTTTCGAGAAACGAATAAATTACGTTTCCGAAGACAAAACATGGGAATAAAAATAAAAACAAAGAGTAAATGTTTTATATAAGATTATATAAAAAAGAAAATAATATCTTGTTCGTTTTCTCGAAGAGTACACGAGTTCTTCCCGGCACGAGCCACTCTCAACAACTTGGCACGACACTTTCGATTAATAATACTCGTAAATGTCTCTTTCTGTCTCTCTCTCTCCCCACCCCCTCTCTCATGCGTATCGTCGGTCACTCGGACAAATGACTTATGCGTGTCATGTAGGTGTATATATATCTATATATCTATATCTATATCTATATCTATATATATATATATATATATATATATATATATATATATATCGAGAATGAAACGTATAACACTTCACATTTTATCTACGAATTTAGACAAATTATTATCACTAAAGTGACACGCAATAAATACAACAATAATGAATGAAAAATTATTTATCCAAATTATGATTAATTTATAATTAATATGTGGTGAAAAAAAAAATGTTACAATCAATTAAATAAAACGATATTTTCATTTTGTATATTTTTATATAATATTATTATTAAATAAATTTGATGGTAAGGACGAGATAATTATGTATTACATTATCATTAATATTCACAAAAGTTGAACGACAAGATTCGCTTGACATTGAAAGTATCCACCCGGAAATTCTTTCCTTCCATCGATCGATCGATGGTTGTGATCGTTCTATCCGTGGAACTCGTTACACATGACATTTTTCTTTTTTTACCTTTATTTTTTTTTTTTCTCTAAACTAAGGATAATCAAGAGGTAGTCAGGCGCGCGCGTGTTTCCTAAGGACGCGATAATATCGTTTGCCTTCTAGTCGGTAGCTAATTAACGTCGCTCCTGAGACGAGAAGGACGTTATCGATTCTGTTAACATTCTCATATTTTTTTACTTATAACTTAACCGCGATGTAAAAGGCCAAGAGAAATATGTACATAATGGATCGGAAAGATATTTTGGTGTCTTTACCTTTTCGTTAAAATCGTGCTCGATCCAAAGGACAGGTTGAACGATGATGGCCGCCGATCGATCGTCCGAACAAAATACCCATACTACGTTATCGACTCACGCTGAAATTCAAAACGTATACAATGTTATTTTTCGATTATAAAAAATATTTATCAAAAAGTTATGATCATGAGCGAACGTCCAATTATAAATTCTATAATTGCGAACCAATTAAAAATTTCTATTATAATAATTCCGTGGATAAAGTAGTAACGAAAGAAAAAAAAAAAAAGAAACAAAAAACAAAACAAAAAAAAAGGAAAACGAAGAATAAAGAACGACGAACAAAAAAAAAATTACGAACCAACTCTACATAAAATAATTTTCATTCTCGCATTGAATATTTCTCATGAGCTACGAACCGCTCGAAATGTCTCCGCGTATAAACGTACGTATAAATATAATGTACATTACATATGTACACACATACATACATATGTATGCATGTAAAACGAAAGAAAGAAAATACAAATCGTTCCTTTTGAGCCAAACACGTTGGCATCGGTAAGCTGCTTGTTCCTGGACCATTTCGAAGGATGTTGCATCGTCGCTTAGACATTTTTCCCTCCCCCATTCCCCTCTTCCCATACTCCCTTACCACCTATAAAACACATTGAAGTTTATGCTTGGCACCACAAGAAAGGAGGAAGTTTCATCCTCTTCCTCTTCTACTTCTTCTTCTTCTTTTTCTTCTTCTTCTTCTTTTTCTTGTCGTTCGAATATATTTTTACGTTCGTATATCGGCCAAAACGCCAACCAATTGCAGAAACGAGTAACGATAAGAAAAGAATATTTATTTTCTATATATAAATGAAATACACAAGTACATATATCGTGTACAGATTATAGATAACAAGATTAAGCAAAGAATGTTCAATCTAACATCTCATAACTAATATTTGTTGACACACACACACACACACACGCGCGCGCATACATCAGATAGAACGTTATTTATGTTAAAAGTAGCACGTATTATTCCATTAACTTTTAAAAATTAGTATAGAAGAAAGAAAGAAACTCGCATCAACCAAGAATGGTATTCCAATGGGATCGAATCGATCGTTCTAGAATCGTCGCCTAGATAAATCAGGATAAAACGGGGATAAACGGAGTGGAAAGTGTCTCGACAACGCACACCCATGTGTACGTGCGTGTGTGTGTGTGTGTGTGTGTCTCTATAATCGTCGGGATATTCCTAGCCTATTTATGCACGACGACGACGACGACGACGACGACGACGAATAAAACTCGTTCGAGCACGAAACCAACCCCTTAAAGTTCTCGTTCTTCGTGGAAACTCGAAATCTGTATCTATTTGCCAAGACGATTTTATAAAGAAGAAACATATTGAAACGGAGGTATATGGATACGTAAATCAATTTGTTTCTCGTTGCTTTTCATTCGTCTGTTTTATTTTTTTATTTTTTTTTTTATTTTATTTTTCTATTTTATTTTTTTTATTTTTTATTTTTTTTTTTGTACCCTTCCCTCTCTTTCCTTCCTCCAAAAAGTCAGAACGACAAGAAAACCGAGAAGATCTATTCTAATCTATTCGCGATACGGGTATTTCCAGTTTTCGATCGACGAGAATAGCGAGCTTGTAAATGTTGCTGCTAGGCAGGATTATAACGCTTAGCATGACCCGGCCGCGATAAATGAATTATCGATGGACACACGGAGTAGTACCTATTTACGGACTATATCACCTGAACGTATACATCTACTATATCAACGATTTGCGTCCAATCATTTGATTCGGATGATTCATTTCGTTTCACTGTCTTCCATCGTATCCAAGGATACGTACGTTAATAAGGCGTTTCATACATACATACACACATATGCATATGTCAAGCTCGAAGAAAAACCAATTACGTTTTCTATGAAATTACGTATACACTTTAAAAGCGATACGTATTAATGACACAGAATATAAGATATCGTTACTGTCGATTTTCTTTTTTCCATTTTTTGTCGTTATTTTTTCCTTTTTAAATTCATTTATTTATCTTTCTTTATATTTTCTTTTCTTTACTTTTTTTTTTTTTTAATTTTTAATTCTTTTCCTTTCTTTTTTTGTTTTCTTTAATTATTTTTTTTTTCCTTTCATTGTTGTCATCCGTCACTGGCCTCGGCATTGTTTTCATATCGTACGTTCATATGTACGATTGTACGGAGAAATAACGCTTATGTTTACACTACCACACATTCCTATCAATCGTGACGTAATCCTTCGTGTTGTATTTTTACCTTAAATACTATTCCTAACAAAACGCGTAATTACATACGTCAAATAACCGGTATTACATTCGTATTGCTATTACAACACGGTTATTATTATTATTCTTATTCTCATTATTATTATGACTGTTACTACTACTACTACTACTACTACTACTACCATTACTATTAGTATTACTTCTATTACTACTACTATTACTATTATTATATTATTATTATTACTATCACGGCTTGTTCTCTATGTATACATTACTCTTTGTTTATTGACATCCATATAAAATGATATAATCGTCCGTAAGAGTATTCATAATGAATCTGATATCGATTTATCCATTTACCGAGATGAACGAATTTAACTGAGATGCACCGAAAAGAGCCCTAATTTTAAACAAAACCAAAAAACAGAAAAAAAAGAAAAGAAAAGAAAAGAAAAGAAAAGAAAAAATGTTGAAGATTAAACGATCGAACGTAAGATGATCTTCGATGAGAACAAAATGATGTTCGACAGTAAAGAGAAAGTAAAGGGGAGAAGAAAGATAAAGATACAACAGTTGGTTGTCAAAGTATTATAACCACGTTCTCCATCGAGAACTCACCTTACGTTGCAAGCTGCCACACCTTCGTGTCGAAAACACGATCCGTTCTTCCGATTCTCATTTCTTCCTCTCTTTCTCTTTCTCCATCTTTAAATATTTATTACAACTATGTACTTTCCTTTCGAATCGTATCGCTGTCGTTGCGGAAAATTCGAGCGATCAAGTCACAGTTCACGAAAAAACAAAGCACCGGATGTTGCTTGGATATCTCATGCAGAGAGTGAGAAAGAGAGAGAGAAAGACAGAGAGAGAGAGAGAGAGAGAGAGAGAGAGAGAGAAGAGAGAGATAGACAGACACGCTTCGAGACGCGAGCCATTCTCTGCATACACGCTCGCGCGCTCCATCGTAAAAGAGAGGGATGGAGATAGAGATGGTGAGGTGGGAGATGGAGGACATAAAAACAATGCGATCGTAATGGTCACGAACTCGCGAGAAGAGAGAAATTTTCTTCCTTACCTTGTCAACGAAGTTTCCTCTATCACCGAAAAGAAAACAATCGACGAACGTAATTCCATATCACTTCTCTTTCTATCGCGAGATTGTCTTTCGATAGTTCCCGGGACACGATTATTACATGTATGTTCTCGAGTGTTTACGAACTCGAAAGCCGATACAGAAACAACGCGCGACGTAAACGATGAAAAAGATGACGAGATGACGATGATTCTTAGCGTCAACCGGAGTATCTCACTCGATGTTTCTTCGTACCGCAGAATGAGAAAACGCCATCTATTGGACGGCCAGTAATTTCTTTATACCACAGTATCGTATGGTATTCGAATATAATATACATTTCGTTCTCCAATTAGAGAACGGTTCACATTTGAGCGCGTTCGTTTGAATTTTCTAACGCGTATCATGGTGAAATTCTTATCTCGTACGTAAATACATGTGGAATTTTTAATCTGTGTACATTTTAAAATTGTTTTTAATCATTTTAAAAGTGAGATTACGAGAAATATTATATAAACGTTTAATCGATAGATATTATCGTGAGCGAAGCGCTATCAATTTCTTCCTTATCATTTACCTTGAAATAAATGGCGTCGCTAGTGGCGAATAAGTGTATGCATAGTAAATATATATATGTTTTTGAATTGATCACGGTGTCGTCATCTTACAACACTACTTTGACTTTTGACATATGTGTCTCTCTTTGTTTGATGGAATCGTAATTTTTAGAAAACTATTGGACGGTAATGACAAGAGGTTATGATAGATAAGAACAAACAAATTTTATCAAGAATTTCTTCGACTCGCTAAAAGCAGTTCACTACTAAAGGGAAACGTAGAATGGTTAGTTTTTAACGAACCTTTAGATCGTTGTCCCTATTCTATTATTGTTTTTTTTCAGTTTTAACACGTGAGTAATGCTTTATATTTCTTTTGTTAATTCAACGAGAATATTCTATGACGTATATATGTACGGTTTATAATTTTCATAGAAGATAGTCGCATTAGCATATTGACATGGAATGCACTTTTTTTCGATACTATGTTTATTACCTGCATAATTTACAATAATTATTACTTTTCGTTTCTTTCTTTTTTTTTTTTTATCAGTCTATTCAAATTATTTGCAGACAATGTCTTGGTTTTTTGGGAAAAAGAAACATCAGAAGGAATCACCAGTTGAATCAACTGAAGATCTTACATCTACTACCATAGAAAATGATTTTGAAAACGTTGAAAAAAAAATGTATCCTGTACCTCCAAATTCTCAGGATGGAACACCTTATCCTGGTGGTGGCCTATATCCGCTCATAAGTGGCGCTTCAACTTATCCTACACTACCTACAGATTCAGCTAAACAAAATCAGCAAGGGGATACGCAACATTATTTAAGTGGTGTACCATTCAAATTATGTAAACAATTAGAGAGTAATATGAATAATGATTTTGAGATTGACAGGCTACGTGCAAATGAAATCTTATCTTTTATCCAAAGAATAGAGAAGCAAAATTTAGATTATGATTTTTCACATGAAAAGAGTGTCATTACAGAAATGAATAGCACTAATGATGATTAATTAATAAATGTTATCTAAATATTTATAGGCAAAAAGTAATTTTGTTCTCTAAATATACAAAACAGTAAAATATCCTTTACTTATTATCACATATGTTATAATGAATTTTGATATTTCAATATTGTTTAAAAAATACACTTTAGTTTAAAAGTAATTGCTTTATATTTTCGACATTATTTTTTTTTCTGTATATTTATTGCTTATACATAATTATGATGTAATTCTTTGTGAATTTGAAGTAGATAAATTTCCAAGTATATGGCTCTATTAAATATAATTAAAATAGTTTTAACTAGTGACGATGTATGTCTTAAGAAATGTTTACAAAAGAGTATTCACATATTAATTGTATGTTTAAACCATAATTGTACTGCCACGCTTGCAATGTTTGATGGTACTTGTATTTCCTTACGTGCTCAGGAAGAAACTTGTAGGCAGATATATGACACAAACTGTGCACAAGGATGATATTTAATAGTTATATAAACAGCATGTGTCATTGTAAATATTGTTTACAAGTTGTATATTTATCATTGTTGATGATGATTAAATGCCATTACTTGATGTAATCAAATATATATAAAATATCAAAAAATAATTTTAAAATAAACAATTAGCTTGTTGCAAAGAATTTAATTATTAACCTTAATATGAGATCAAATCAAATATTTTAAGAAAAGCGTTAAGTATTAACATTTTAGTATTTAACTTACTGCAATCACAAAACTTTTTTAGAATTAAATATTATACATACATATTTACATATACCTTTTTTGTAGTTTAATATTAATTTCTGCAAGTATACTAAAAATGTAATAAAAGAATTACAAACCCTTACTTACAATTCTAGAATTATCATAAAATTCTATATATAACAAAATTACTAACATTTATTATTATTTATCCAAGTGTTATTATAATTAATAATATAAATTATAGATTAAAAACTATATCAAGAATCATTATAATGATGACAAGTGTAAAAAATGGCAACCAATTTTTGAGAAAACCACAAAAACTGTAATAATGAAAATGGTTTATTAAAATTTATAGATTAAATAATATCTACTACTAACTAATGGTATTTAAATTTATACTCACTTTACGTATTTTCCTTTTATCAATATAAAAGCTGCTAGTTTTACCATATTCCAGTTTGTAGAATTATCATAAGCCATTAAATTTAAAGCTTTCGCAACATGTGAGTGACAATTATCGAAAAATAAATTATGCTAAAAGATCGGTTAAATGTAATGTGATAATAAAAAATAAAAGAGACTGTAAGTTTAGAAATTTACCATCCTGGTTTTATAAATTTCACTGGCCTCTGATACTGCCATATCCCATCCTTGCACACCACCTTTGGCTTTTGTAGAATGAAGCTGCCAATATTTGATAGGTTTACCAAATGCCATGTGGTCTTCAGCTACATGATAAGGGCCAGCAAAATCCCTGATTACACCAGTTGATGTGCAAATTCCCATATGACCAATAAATGGTATTAAATAACTGTGTAATTCAAATCATAAGAAATATTTTTCTAATGTCACAAACACTTCATTAGATGCGTCTAATACTACGGTTATTATTATTAATGCAATATTCATTAATAAACAATATTGTATTCAATTTATTATTGAACCTATTCATTTCATCCAACATTAACAGATATTTTAACCGGTTAAGACTACAAAACTATGAGATATATATATATATATACATATATACATTTTAATAGAAAATTAAATGATCAACAGAAATATTGAAGGTTAAGTTTCTATCGTAGAACAACTCACGTTATAATAGGTAATGGAGTCCAAACGATGCAAAAGGGAAATCTCTGTCTTTCTGGATTTATAGTGAGATCCATTTCTGGCGAACTTGGGGTCGATTCGGATATTACATTCGTCAACAAATCAGGATTCATTATAGTTTACTACAGCCTGACGTTCAAACGGCTTTAGACAGCCATGAACCATCGCGCTGTATATTCGATACTAAAGTTAAATTCTTTTAGATCGTAATTAAAGCTCAAGGATGTTTATCTGTCAACTAGATAGTACGATGTTCTTTTTTTTTTTAATATTTCATATTTATCATTTCTATTTTTGAAAAACGAATACAGATATTATATACAGATGTAAATTCTACGTTATCGTATGTCACCTATCTCGTTTGGGAAATAATAAATTCATTAACGTTTCTTTTACTCGTTACATAAATATCAAAGTTCATAATTTTTACATAAGAGGAATCGATTTTCAATGAAGGAATGTCCTAATATCCATCAATGTTAATCGATCCGACGATTATCCCGACACTATATTTTCTCTATATACATATCTAATGTCCAACTTCTTACGTAGGGCTATACCATTATGTTATACTTACGATAAAACTGTGAGAGAAGAGTATGCTAGTCGCGCAGAAGATGCCGTAAAAATGCCTTTATACCCTAATAGGACAGTACGTAACAGAGTTGCGAGCTAACGGAATTATATGCAATCATGTCGGGTTTCTTGCCGGGCAGAACGTTTCTTTCCGTTGGACGAATATGTACCAAGTTCGATATGGTAAGTCCTAAATTTATTTTATTACAATTTATTACGTCTTCGACGTACGAACGTTTGTACGAATTTCAAAAGAGTATTAGCGCGCGTAAATGAAAGCGCGGGAAAAATCGAATAGAAATGTTTCAAAAGAAGCAAGTTTTATCGACCGTTCTCATTGAAATTATTCTTTTTTATTTTCTTTTATTTTTCTCAAATTGAAGTGACGATCATCGTATTCTGCTGGTTCACCGTGATTTACGGTAACGTTGTGAGGAATGAGGATATTTGTGGAACACACAATGGCAGACGTCTATATCTCGAGCTCGGGGAAAAGGGTATTCTTTATGCTAAAAATGTGTCCTTCATAAAAAATGCACCTAGACAACAGACATCACGAATTTATGCGACCAATAGTTCCCATGATCAATGCAGCCTCGAATTAGTAACCTGTCCGTCATGCGTTATAATAGTTACCTTCAAGAATATTGCATTGTCGCATCATTGCGGTGATGGTGGTGTTATGATGGATAATCCATGCAGGTATAGAGATGATTTTTAAACATTTTCTTCGATTTTTCTTTCTATTTTTATTTATTTATTTAATTCTTTTTTTTTTCAACGACAAACCTTCTCTATACCGACGAATGATCTATAGATGTGATTACGTGTGGATTTCCGAGCCACCATATGAAGACGTTTCAGGCACACCTTTTTGCGGTTTATATTCACCTATCACGTACAGATCGAGTACCAGAACGTTATCCATCACTTTGCTCTACAGTCAATCGCATAAGCATGCTTTTACACTGGAATATACGGCCGAAAGTAAGTGCTGGATCACGGTAATCCATCCTGTTATAAAGTAATATCTTTGTTAAAGAGATCTAATATATGTATATATATGTATATTTTTTTTTTTAGGAAACAGATTACATCTTAAAGGAACGGAAATGATGACAGCAGTTACGAAAGGTTTGAATAGTACAGGTGGAGGTATTCTTACGTCACCGTTTTTTCCAGCTCGATATCCCCGAGATTTAGGTTTAGAATATCTAATAACATGTCCTTCCGAAGCTCCATCATGTCGGGTCAGATTATTGTTCAGTGATTTTCAATTAGCTACGGTTTCTATCATGGAAGTACGTAAAGTACTATTTATCATTGGACATCGAAGTTGTTCAATCTTAACGTTCCATATTTTTATATCTCATGTGACCGTAGTTTTACGATTGGAACGGTCAGCGACTTGATGTCAGTAGTGGTGCAAGATTTCGTCCGCCGGTAATAGTAAGTTCCGGTCCTTCTCTTTTGATAAGATTCTACGCTAATGGTGGTACCGGCCTGGGATACAAAGCCTTTTATTCCTTCGTTATCGGCCATCTTTACGACAAGTCGATTCATCCTATAACGGATTGTGGAGGATACGTGGAAAATTTGGGTGGGGCTATCACTATGATGGATATGGTAGGTCAAGGTGTAAAAACTTACGATTGCGTGTGGCTTATCAGACCACCTAAGAATTTCCTTCACATGAAGACACATATGTATTTAAAAGTGGTTGCCTTCGCTGACATGGGTAAGATATTTGAAATCTAATCTCATTGATCCTAATATTGAGAAAAAAAAAAAATTACTTGTCAGCTGGAAACACGGAATTGACTATAAAACAAGGGCCAACCTCAGCTCTTTTACCCTTGGAAGTTTTAAGACATCCTGTGAGCCAGCTACAACCACTTAGACAGAGAGAACATATCGCTCCTGTTACCAGTGGATTTCACGTAAGCCTTCGTGGTACTTTTGGTTCTACATCGCATCTAGCTATAGCCTACACCGCCTTCAGTTACATGGGTACGTTTATTTCGTTTTCTCGAATACGAAGGAAACGAAGAAGAGAGGAAGAAAATAAATATCGATTGATTTATAATAAGTAGACTGCTTCACGGGCTCCGACTTTCTGTGTCAAAATCACAGATGCATACCGAGCCAACTTAACTGTGACGGATTTGATCATTGCGGAGACAACAGTGATGAACCGGCTACGTGTTACAGAGGTAACATCGACTCTGGTTAGATCTGGTTAGATCTGATTATATCTTTTAAACTAATACCCAGTTTTCTCAAAATATAATCGTCTGACTACAGATTGGGACGTTGAACCACAAGATAGAAAATGGCACACGAATAAAGCGAATTATTATTTCCCAAAGATCGACCGTTATCCTGATTTAAAGACAGCTACATTGGTCTTCGTTGCAAGTAGTCTTGGCTTGATCGTTTTGATATCGGCCCTTATCATACTGCTATACAGAATGGGTGCCAGAGCTAGACAACAGAGAGAACTGCAATCTCGTTTACAGACTATTAGCGAGCTCCTAGGTACGTGTTTGATGATTACCCCGGCGGCATAGATAATCATTTATGTTACTTCGAGCAGTCTTTGACATTACAGACGGAGCAAGGATCGATGAGATTTCAGTGGCGGATGATCCACCGGTTTACGAAGCGCCACCTGGATACGACGAAGTCGTCAAACTAAGCTTAGAATCCGACGGTATTAGACAAAAGAAAAGAAGCTTCAGTCGCGAGTCACAAAGTAGAAGTTCGCCAAGTCGATGTTCGTGAGTTCGTCGTCGTCGTCTTTTTGTGTTAGTTCTTGTCTTCCTTGACATTTCACGGTTAACGTTTCATTTGTTACGTTTATATTCGAGACACGAGCAAGAGCCGCAGTCATCCATGTATCTGGTAGTAGAGGGAGCCAGTACAAGTCGTGGTAGTCAAACAACTCCAACGACCTCTACTACGAGGAATCCAAGGGTTCCTGAGAGTCCACCACCACCGTACGTCACTCCTCCGGGATCAATCGGGAGAAGTCTCAATATTTCAGAGATACCTTCTTCTTCTTCGAGGTCGGGTAAGTTTTCAGCTATGTTAAAACTTGACGAATTGAAAAGAATGAAGCTGATTGAACGAATTAATTATTGAATAACGATATATATATATATATATATATATATATATATATATATACACATACGCATATAGCTGAAATTGAGATTATTGGAAGAAAAAGATGTCGCCGTGCCTGGTTACGAAAAAGTTGTGAATTCTCTCGATCCCAGCCATCTAATAACGAGAATATAACATCGATGAAAAATCCTTCCTCATCGCTCGACGCAGAAGTCCTCGGTGCGTATCTCCAGGACTACATTGCTTCGTGTCAGAGCTGCACGACCGACTCCTCTGCTCCACAGCCGGACAGCTCTCAGAATGCATCGACCGACATCAACGGAGACTCGCTGGAGACAGGAGAAGACGTAGGAATAGAAGAAGGCAAGGAAGATCGAGTCGAGGACGTCGGTAATTCGCAGAGTGGAAGTACCGACGGGTGTTCTTGCGAGGGTGCCTGTGGATGTGCCAACAATAAGTCAGTTTTAATGAACGACATAACGATCAAGCAGGACGAAGAAGAACTCGAAGTCCCGATGGTGAATGAATTATTCTTTTTCCCTATCTATTTATACAAATATTTCATTTTCTCATAAAAAGAAAAAAATACTAATAATTTTCTTTTAGAACGAAGAATTCGAACAAACGGCGGACGAGCCAGGCACGAATAGGAATAGGGAACACGAGGAAGAAGAATTATCCCATAAAAATGCTATTATCAAACTTCTCGGTAGCAGCTGTTCGAGGCATAGCAGATCATCGTCCATAAGTAATGTAAATTCGACGACAGCTATATCCACAAGAACCTCGACTCCTTGCGGTACATTAGGAAGATCCTTTAGAAAAGTGTCCGTCTGTTCGCGTGACAGTTATGCAACTAAGATCTCAACCATCAGCGTCTGCAACAGTTACGAAAAACTTCACGACGAGTTCCAATTCATATCCGAGGCAGCAAGCGTTATCGGGGCTACCAATCCAAGCACTATGGCTAATACACCTATTAGCACACCAAAAATCATCAATATTCAACGTAGACGAGCTAGAAGATACTCGAGCTGTGATCTCGATAGTTTTTACGAGAGTATCAAATTCTTGGATTCTTACCTTGCACATAGAGGAAAATCTAATCAAGGCCGTAGACAATCGACCGTTGCTGTGATGCTCTTTGGTACACCTGAACACTCTAGAAGACGTCTAACTCGCATTTCTAGATCGGCCGATGGAACGATACAAACTCGTACCCGAATTTGGCGTTCTAACGATGATACCTTGTTCAATTGATCTTCCTAAATATTACTTGAAGAATTTTCTTTCTTTCTCTATTCGTTAGATTCTAGATGACAAAGAAATTTGCAAGTTTTATCAACATATTCTCGATTATTATGAAATAAAAGAATGAAAAATGTGTCTATAGACTTTAATATAAAATAATTATTAAACACACACACACACACACACACACACACACACACAAGGAGAGTGTCCAGTATAATTAACTAACGTCTTGTTCAAATCAAATTAAATCATTTCGTATATTCACTTACTTTTGTTTAATCGATCGAAATGTAAATGGTTATCATGATTTGTGATAACAATGAGCATCAAGAAAAATAAAGAAAGTAAGAAATGTCGAAATAATCGTTCAAAGATATTATTGATTTTTTCATTATATAATTTTTCTTCTTATTTACTTTCTATATGTATAGGCGTCGCTTATAATTAGATCATACGTACGCGCAGATCTTTTTGTATAAACAGAGATTGCTCGATATCCAACGCATTTTGATTGTGATTTTTGTGGTATTTGCGTTGTAAGATCAACTTGAATTTATTTAAACGTTTAAATGCCACGGAGCGCGAGCACACCATTCACATTTTATGACGTCAAAAAGTGCTAAAACATCGGGTCGTATTGCGCAATTTTATCTATCGAAATGCGTTGGAGATTTTTTCAATGACCCCTGACATCCAAACGATTAATCGTTGGATTTACTGCTCTTTTATATAAATTCTTTTATCTCGTCACTATTACAGGCACACAATAATAGTTTAACGAATTTTGCTTGTCGAGTTACACTTTTTGCAATTATTACAGAATGAATTTTTAAACTTGTTTATATTACATGCATTCAGGCCAGATTAATGTAAAGCTTACTTATTGATTGTAATAAAAAATATGTATATATATATATATATATATATATATATATATATATATATATGTATGTATACAATATATACATGTATGTACATATTTCAATAGGTACATAATATAAGGATGTACATTATATGCATAATATATCCTTCGTCCTAATATATGTAAAATACTTCTCTTTTCGGACATGGACGTAATAAATCGTTAATTATGTACAATTTCTATACGTATTTATACATTTAATTATATCCATCTATCTATCTATCTATCTATCTATTTATATATATATATATATATATATATATATATATATATATATATCATTTGAAACGTAGAAAAAACTTTTATCATAATTTAACTGTACACAGTCATACTATTTATAATCTATCGATCAGCGTGAATAAAGAATACGATTGTTCATTATGCGATCATAAAAATTGGAAGGAATTACTAAAAATAAATTCGTTCAATATTAAATAATAAACTGAAGAATAATTTAAAAATAAAAAGAAAAGAAAAAAAACAAAAAATATTTTACCTATAGATACATGAAAGTGCTGCTTCGTTTCATAAACCCTTTTTACAATTCTTCGTTCAAAATTGGCACTTTTATGTATAATACGTGTTTAATCACAGCTCAACAGCTAGCTCAACGAGTACGTGATATGTAGAATCATATAAAGCTTTATAATTTTAAAATGGAAAATGTTCTGACTTATAAAACTTTCTTCAAACTTACACACACACATACAATCTCGCACGCGCATACACGCGGCAAGACAAACATCCTTCGTATTAGTTTTTTTTTTTCTTTTTTTTTTTTTTTTTTTTTTTTATTAAGATATGTAGCATATTAAGATAGTGTATTCGAGATACAAAGCTTTTTTAAATCATTAATTACTCGCATCGATTGACCGGTGACGCTATCACTATGACAATATTTATACTGCGTAATGACGCTATCAAAGTTTCCAACAAAAAGATGATTTATGACATATTATTAAGAACAAGAAAATAGAACAGAAAGAACCAATTTATCATTAAACGACTAAGCTGCATTTTATGAACAGTATGCAATCTCATTTCATCTAAAATGAAAGAGAAAAATTAACGTAATCATTGGTCCTGAAGATATTTTCAATTCGAAAAATTTTGCGAATCATAATATATATCATGTTTCTTTTATTTATATCGCATAGCCATTGGAGTATATAAAATCGATTGATACTATTTACATTTATAGGCTTCGTTTCAAGGAAGAATAGAAAAGGGTGATTGCCGGAAAACATAAAAGATAATAGAAAGAAACTAAACTTAAGAAATTATGATCTTGTTGAATTTCGAACTTGGCAAGTGTCGATGATATTCTAGCATTGGATCCACGATTATCATCTATTAAGCCTTGCTATTGTTTTATTTTTCTTTTTTAAATAATTTAAATTATTCATGCCATTTGACTCGAATATATCGGACTTAAAGCCATTGCATTCTGTAATATCATATTTCGTTGTATTGGCGCGTCTAACGTAACTCGAAAATTATATTTTTCTTTTTTTTTCTTTTTTTTTTTTTTTTTTTTAAGTATTTTGTAAACCTATTTAAGATACATTTTCCCCAATTTCCATGCGATAATTCCAGGTAATAATATCTATGACCTCCGTACATTCCTGAGCCTTTACGTAACTGTTACGTTAACGTTTACTAACACTTCTATATATTGGAGATTTGATTAAGACTGCACACACATGTATGTATGTATGCATGCATGCATGTATGTATGTATGTATGTATGTATGTATGTATGTACAAGATAGAAAAAAAATTACAATCGAAATCTTTCATGCTACTTGACGCAATAACAATATTGTTTCATACCATGATTCAAACACTTGGCACTCGTAGCATAAGGATTAATCCTGCTCACTTCATGATCCGACACGGTGTAACTAGCGTTGCTATAATATCGTACGGTGAACTCAAATTTACCATTTCCTGGGGTCACCTGAATCATACAGAAATATTCTATGCTTGCTGAATTTTTATCATTGAAATGTAATATCTGATCGGCCCGATGTATTTTCTTCAGTTGCAGTTTCGCGCACAATCTTTTACCCTTCTTATCCTTGTAATCCTTCACGACATTTTCTATATGATTTAAAAAACTCTTCACACCACCGATTACGATTTTATCATTTATACTAGCTGTTCTAAAAGCTGTACAGGCACACCAGTGAGGTGCGATTGAAGCATCTTGACACGATCTTTCCCTTGGTACCGGCTCGAACAGACTGTAACAGCTTGGACAACCTGAAGCCGAAGAGATTATATTTTGACCTTGATCTTGACAATAGTTTTAATAGGTGTTGACATTTTTTTAGATACCTGGAGAAACATCAGCATCTCCACCAGCTGTTAGCAAAATATCCCTGAATGTTTCGTAGAGATCAAACGGAGAAGTCAGACGATTTTCATTTAATTTCAGTGCCTGATAAGCATCCGGATTTTCATTACGGAACCAATCTGGTAGCCATATATAGATGAAAGGTAATCTTTCCTCGTACCAGCCAACGAACGTCTCTCTAATGTTACCCCAACGCATGCCTATACACAAAAAATATATTCTACTCTATATACTTCGATCGAAATCATTTTCTGAAACTCAATCGATTCGATTAGATAAAAAAAATTTACGTAGTGTACCGTGATCACTCAAGAACACGATCATCGTGTCGTTAAGAACGCCTTCCTCTTTGAGAATTTGCAGTTTTCGGAACATTTGGGAATCCATTAAGGATGGTCCATTCACGTTCTCATGGCTTATCGAATTAGTCCAAAAAAATCCAAAATACGGTACGTTCACGAACGTTTGAGCAAAGTTCATAGCATAATTAAAGATTCTATCGAAGCTCGTTTCGGGGCCGGTGCAATACTTGAGATTAAATCTGATTGTAATAATGGAAATAATCAAATCATTGTATAAATTATTTATCCATACTTTCTTCATATATTTAATAGAAGCCTCATCTATTATAATTAATATCATTTACATTACATATACCTACGTATATATACATATATAAGAATAATTACCTGTTCTTAGATTTAAGAAGCTTTTCGCTTGCCAACATGTAAGGCCGTAAATAATAGTCCGTTGGTGGTTGCACGAAACCTACTTTTAGATAATTAAATGTGTTCAAGACGGTCTCGTCCTCGCCGTATGCCGTGATGTATCCTGCATTGCGGAAATTATACCAGAGAAAAGGACAATGATCGAGTTTATAAGCTTCCGAAGGTTTACATCTCGAGTATGCCTGTTCTTGATTCTGACCGGTTAAAATTGCCATCAAGTTTGGAAAAGTGTTGTCGCCCATTTTGTTGTATCCCTTCAAACCGATCCAACCGGTCTCACGAAGATACCTTTCCGTCTTTGGCATACTTCTTTGAAAGTTCAATCGGCTTACACTGTCGATACCAAGAACGAGAATACTGAGTTTTCTCGAGAGACCATACGTCACGTTGTTATTCGTGACGTTCTCCAAACGATCATAGACTTTACGTGGATTCAAAATGGCATGAACGTTTTCATATATAGTTTGCGTCTTTTTCTTTTTCGATTTAGTTTGACAGTTTACCAAAACAACATCCACGTCATCCGGTATCGTTGCTTGCGCTTTCAAACTTTCACACTGTTTCACTCTACGTCGAATTGATCGTACGAATAAATTAATTGCATACCTATTCGATCGAATTTATTCATTGACTGAACCTAACTCAAACATTACTTACGTTATCGTGGAATCGAATTTGTGCTTTCTCGGATTATCAAAGTTCGGTCTAATTACCGGCGACCAACAACAAAACATATTTTTATGAGCGGCCATGAATTTTTGATCGAGGATAAGGATCACGGTATCGTTTTCCCCTTTCGATATTCGCGTGTAAAGGTTTCCTTTAAAACATTCCTCGAACTTTTCCCTTTTCACAAACTTTACGATCGATGAATCTAAGGCGTCTATCGATAACATATGACACTTTGAATTCCACACGAGAAAACCGTCCATCGTACCTGAAAATCGTACTCTTATAACGAAATATTTTCCAATCCTCCATTTCTCACCCCTCTTCACTTTCTCTTTTCTTAATATTTCTTTTTTTCATTTTTACAAAATATAAAAAAAAAAATAAAAAAAGGAATGTCCGATTTCTGGCGTTCATATCTTATCAAAGGCTATGAATCTTATCATAATTTTATCAATTTTGTCTGGGGACAGGGTAAATTAACTATCTTGAACATTCGTTATTTACTATATCAGAAATCGGATATTATTTAGTACAAAGTAATTATCCATTACGGACTCACCGTTCGTGTCGTTGTAGAATCTGTAGGACGGATATTGATAATTCGTATAGATGATGTTTTCTTCGGAAACAAAATATAATGTCGCAATGACGAGACACGGAAGGAGGAGTAAAACTATAACAGGTCTTCGACAAAAGCACTCCGCGAAGCGCGACCACTTTGCCTTGCACGTCATCATATTTTTGTTAAGATCGCGCTTCTCTCGCTGAACAATCAGATGTCCTTCGAATTGGGCTCACATTCCCACCTGTTCTTCCAATTGGAAGCTATCGGCAGTGGTATCGGTGGTGGTACCGGCATTTCCAAACCCTTAAACGTTAAAATATCCCTTTCCCTTTGTTCCACCACGTTCTCTTTTCTTTCAAATCTATGATCTTCGCACGAACGTTTATTCTCTTGAATCTCCTCGTGTCTCCCATATCTTCTTTCTTGCCAAAGCAAACCAATCATTGAGCGATCCTCTTCGACGATAAATATTTCCTGTTTAGAATTTTTATCTTCTAGCTCTTTCTTCGAACTTAACGAACGTCTCTTAGGATAACCTACTTGTACAATAAAAATGTGTACAATTTTATTTATAATTCAACTTAATTATATGAACAATATCGAACGATATCGAACGATATTTCATTATTGGATATTAATATTTTGTCTCGTAGGTAATCTTTTCGTCATAACCTTGGCGTTATCCTCAAATAAAGTAAATAAAAATAAGGCGCTATTATATTACGAGGGAATAGAAAGATTTTTCTTGAACGAAGGAAACTCTAATAAGTTGTTATTATTATTATATTATAGTTGTTATTACTTATTATTTATAAGTTGTTTTTGTTTGCTCCTTTTTCTTTTTTTTTTTTTTTTTTTTGATACCTCGTAACGTTAGTTTGGAATCCGGTGATGTGCCAAATATGATACTAATGTAAAATATTTTCCTACGATGCGACAAATAACGAAAAGGAGAAACTTGGTGAACATAAATGTATAAGCGAGGAGAAAGTAATAAGAAAAATACGTGTTGGTAAGGGCCTAAACAATGAAGGCTGAAACGTCACCTACTCTTCTTAAAGTGGCCATGCGTTACGTTGCAATGCATTGATTGCATAAATGCACGAATGAAGCCGGTCTTATCTCGATTGAGATAAGGACGAATGATTTGGTTTTTTACTCTCTTCTTTGATTCAACGAAAGTTATTCACGACATATGCATATGTTTAATTTATTCATTCGTACGTGGATACATAATAGCTTGATAATTAATACCTACCATTAACGTTAAATCGATATACTCGATATAAAATAATAACTATTCGTTTATACGAAAAAGTCTCCGTTGCTTTTAACTTTTGATAATATGAATAAATAATACGAATATATATGCCCGTTTCATATGTGCCTAACGTGTACAAACGTTTTCTAGAGTTTCCAACTTACCCCACATTCGCTATATTCGATTATACATGAAGAAATAATATTCTGAGTAAACGTCGAGGAGAGAAAAAGATAAAATTCCTGTGTGACATCGACTTCTTCAAATAATCTCATTAATCTCTCAAGTTATCAAAAGTAAACTGTCACCAGTACCACCACCACTACCACCACAACAAACAGTTACTCGTTGAACGAGGTGAATTGATGACACTCTCACTACACGTTATACGATACGTTTAAGGACTGATCAATCATGCCTTATAACATCTATTATAATATAACGAGATCCAAGAAAATGATGAATATTTTTCGTCGCCTCCCGTTCCAATAGATTAACGCAAAACTCTCTCTTCATATATGCTATATATACATATTTCATATATACATATATACATATACATATATACATATATATACGTATACACACACATATATATATATATATATATATATATATATATATATATATATGGACAGGTAGATATTCTTTTAGAGTTATGATTATTATGCTTTCGATTATTGACGAACAGAGAAACTCGTAGATAAAAAAATATTGAAAGAAATTGTGACGAGGCACGAGTCGAAAGAATATTAACGAAAACGTCAACAACAATGGCAAGAAGTTACGACGACGAAGTTCCGTTGTCGACTGACGACTAAATGTGCGCGAGAACGTCGACGTACTCGCTAGAAGCCGACGTCGTCGTCGACGTTGCTGTTTCGATACTGCGCCGGTCGATACTCACGAGGATGCCGATCCAACCACCCCTTTTTCTTTCCTTCCTCGTTGCATTCCCAAGCAATAAATACGATCGTCGTGGAATTTTTCAACGCATTATTATCTCATTAATACGATTGTCATCGCCGATCAATATTTGTTTAAATCTAAACAAGGATAAAATTACCTCTTTTTATCTCTACTATCGAACCTCGTTTTTGTTCCTCGTAACAATTCACTTACAAATTGTAGATATCATAACTGTTTCTTTTTTTCTTTTTCTTTTTTTCTCTCATATTTTCGATTGGGTAACATCGCTTAAATATTTGATTAAGATTCGTCGTATCTCTTGGAAAAATCTTATTTTACAATCATATCAAATTTCATTTCGTCAACGTCAAACATTTCACGTATTTAAAAAAAAAAAAAAAATTTATTGTATCGACTTAAATTGAGGTTATACGAATGCTAATTGCAAGATGTTTTTTTATAAGTAATAAAACGGTTGTCAAGGGACAAGATATTGTTGCTAGTATGATCCAAATATTGACGAGCAACAGATGCAATCGCGTATGGTAGTGCATTTTGTTCTTTCATTTTTCCTTTTTATTCGTTTTATCTCTCCCTCGGGAAATAACCATTTCCACAATTTCATTTCTAACTAACTACTAACCACTACTAACCACTAACGCTAATGAGCGTCAATTAATAAAATTACCTTAGAAATTATTTCTATATATAATGGATTCTCAAAAATTGTTATTTATTTAAAACTAAATGATCCAATAAATTGACAAATAACAATGCTCTGAATTACGAAAAATATATTGTATTATGTTCATTATCGACTGCTTGACGTGAGCCCGTTATCTATTTTTTGGTTTTTATATTTTTTTTTTCTTTCTTGTCATTTCCGTCCTATTGTGACTTATGTATGTATATCTTTATGAATGTACTCGCTTCTATTTCTATTCATCGAATATATAGACATAACCTTGCAATCCAGACACACTCGGCCATAAAATTTTACATAAATGCATACAAGTGATCTCATTTTTGTGAAACCGAAGTAAAATTATCTTCGAAGCATCCGTTACGTTCTTTGCAATCCTTGTCAATGTTGATTTAACGATATATCATCGTTAAAACGATGAAATATAAAAATGTTATATTTATAGTCCATACAACGAGACGAATCAAGAAACGTGCTATACGCCTGATATATACTGTACATGAGACTGCACCTACTTGCTGGCGAACTATAGTCAATTGTTGAATAGAGAAACGAATTTATATAGATCTATGTTAGAGCTTGCATCAACTTCCTACCCGAAAACTATTAAAATATTTGAGGATTGTGAAAAAGCCTCTGACACGATCACGATCATTTGTATTTTTTTTTTTCCCCTGAAAAGTCTTCCGAGTTGTCTCGTTGAACGGAATATATATATATATATATCCATTTTTTTATATATATAAAATACATATTCGGATATTATTTAACTTATGACTAAAATAATAAATACACAAATCCTGTTGAGATTCAACAAGCGACGAATTCAAGTTTCCCACCGTTAAAGATTAACAATGGATTCATTAAATTCGAGCTGGCTTAAAGGATCTTTGGTCATATACTTCCTCCCTTAACATGTATTCAACAGAGTTCCTGGATCTTCCTCGTACTCGAAGATATAGGTACATTAGTTTGATGATTTACTCTTACATTATTTCCATTATATTTCTCAGTCTCTTTTCGTTCACGGATTTTGCATTAAATCAGACTGTACCGGCACATTCTGAAAACGAGTGAAACGATAACGAACGTCCTGTCATAAGAATCTACGTACGATAATTTATCTTTTTTAACAAGCTCACATAACACCTACGTTAAAGTACGTTTACTTTATAGTAGTTACGACTAAAAATATCGACGCGTCGAAGTTATGCTCGTGTACGTAGTCGATTGAAAATAATGATAAATAGTTACTAAGCGTGTCTATTAATATCGATAAAAAAAAAAAAAGATAAGGAGAAATAATGTCTCCTTCTCTATTAAATTAGATAAGTTAATACTCACTACAAACGGAGCAATGTTGTTCGTCGGAACCATCACCACATCCGTCACGTCCACTACAGGCAATCGCATCTGAACGACATCTGCCATTATCGCATTTGAAAGGACACGTTCTAGGTGCTACCCTACCACGATATCGTGTTCGACAGGCACCTCTAGGTTCGTCGCTACCATCCCGACAAGATACTACTGCATTGCAGAACTCGTATGCCGGTAAACATTGGCCATTGTTACATCTGAATGATCCCTCGGGACACTCTGTCGGGGAGACGTGTAAAACGATTCATTTTGAAATCTATCGAGAAAGGGAAGAACATGAATAGATATGCTGATGTAACTAACTTCGTCGATTGTTGCAATCCTTTTCATCCTCGTTGTCCGGACAATCTCTGTTTCCATCACAAAGGCCTGCTCGGGACACGCAAATGCCACTTTTTGCGCATTTAAATGCTTGAGTAGGACAGCTACCCTTGGAACACTCCTCGTCGGAACCGTCAACGCAATCCGCACGGCCATCGCAAACGAAGAACCAACTGATGCAATTCCCTGAGCTTCTACATTGGAAGGTACCCGGAGTGCAACCACCTTTCTTTGCATTGCAAGTTGAATTTGAAGGGAAATTACAATCACAGATTCCGTCGATACATCTCGAGTATGGATCCGCCATTCGACATTCTAAATTCGATATGCATGGGAGACCTAAACTGACGGGTGTCGTCGTGGTTGGTTCGTGACGATCCGTTTTGATGGGAGCTATAAACAGAGTCACGTGAACAACTGTAAAAAGGGAAGAAATAATGAAATAATTCGTAATTACCTGCGGTGATTGAAACTATCGTCGTTTGAGAAAATTCCGTAGGCTCAGCCTCGACGACAATTGCATCATCGTCATCGGCAACCTCGGTAGTACCTGGTCGATGTGGTCTACCAGTTACAAAACTTGGTCTGGTCACTAAATTAACAGGGATTAGTTGACTGTTCGTTGTCGTCGATAAAAGCATTGTTGCATTCTTCAACCAAGATATCTGAACTCCTGACGATGAAACAGTAAAAAAAAAAAAAAAGAAAAGAAAACAATTAGTAACATTGCGAAATCATGTAACCGGAAATCCTCTCAAAGGGATTCATTAAGGTCATGCCTTCGAAACTTCACGATCTAAGTGAAACATGTTCACCTACTCTTCTCGCGAGAAAAGGGGAAGCAACGAGAAACAAAAAAAATAAAAAACAAACGGAAAGGATTCGTTACAGATTCGTTAATGATGTCGTTAATTAAGCCCAGGAATGGACGTTTGCATCGTTAAATCTAGTCAAGTACTTCAAAGTACACGCATCGAGTTAATCGACCTCGAAACCCTCACCGAATTAATGGAATCAATTCGTTACAATTGACACGTCATAAAAATCGAACGTTCCTTTTGCTTTGAACATAATGCAGAATGTCGTACGTTGAATAGATACTTTTTAATCATCCTACCGGTGCTATCCTGATCTTCAGCGTTCTCTGGCTTCGAAGTTGCCATTAAAATATCTGTATTCTCTTCGTTGGTCTCCATGGTCTGTTCGGTTATTGTCTGTGAATTAATGTCTTGATCCAAGGGTAAAGAAGGTCTGACGAGATCGTCGGGACTGCAGATGTCACCATCACGACGCATAGGAGCTGTGCATTGACAGCGTCCGAATAAATCAGGAATAAGAAAATCACAGTGTGTATTTGGATCCCATAATCGGCAATGAGCGTGTTCGTAACACACCTCTCCCAATTTTGCAGCTGCAACAGATTGAACTTATAATACTTCATGAAAATTCAAAGGAAACGAACTCTATTAAAATCTTCCGATCTCGCGAGCGTTCCTTCGTCCGTCGATCTTTCAAATTATACACGCTCGAATTATGTGTGCCGTTAACCAACGGTATAGACAACGAAGTGTGCCGCTTAACATCGAGCAAGATTTATTTTAATCGTGTGCATCTGTTGCCTCCGAGTGTTTCATTAAAGGAAGATATAGGAAAAAGAAAAAGAGAGAGAAAGTCATAAAAAGGAAGAAATATATACATACATACATACATACATGCATGCATCATACATACATACATACATACATATATATATATATATATATGTGTGTGAAAAGAATTAAAAAAAAGGAACGTTCTAAGGAATATAAAAACAATCGAATAGAATTAATTGCTTACGTCCTAAACAGGTGTGTCTTCGAAATTGCAAATAACCTTCGACGCATCTGCATGCTCCTTCGAGACAGCTGCTGTATGCTACCTTTAACGAGCACTGTTCGTTTACGATACAGTCGTTACCCAACAGAGTAGCTGCACAGAAAATAGAAACAAAGTAGTCTTCATTTTCAACTTAACTAAGAAAATCGAAGACACAATAGGGTCAATGAGTGAAAGGAGAGGAAGAGGAGAAAAAAATTGTTGCCGACTTTGGCTCGATAGTTTCTACGGTAATGATGGTAGTGCTCTCCTTTGTTAATCTTGATCCGCGCTTGGGTCATCGTATCTCCAGTTAATTAGATTCCCTGAAATCTTGTTGAACGTTCTATGCATTACATCGAATGAGATACTATCGTTATACTGTCTCCTATCGCTAATCTCTTTTTGATCCCTCCTCCTTTCGATGAAAAGAAAAGCGTTCTTTAAAGACAGCTGAGAAGAGTATCTAACAACGACGGAGATGAAAGAAAAGAAGAAGAATTCAGAGGTTACTTTAAGAAACTCACACTCGAGGCAACGTGTTCCATTGTGTTCAGCGAAAAAGGGTTGACACCGACAGTAACCATAATAGCAATGACTGTTGGCGATGGAACTCTCGCAATCTCTGTTCCTGTTGCATTCATTGCCGAGCTTGAGCTCCGTAAGTATTGGAGAAGACGTTGTCGAGCGCTAAAACAAAACCAAAAAAAAGAAAAATGAAAAAAATGTAGAAGAAAAGAATGAAAGATTAGACGAAGATAGATAGATAGATAGATAGAGAGACTTCTTTCTTAAAAATATCGTTATGAGATATATTTGAACAAACCAACGAGCCAACTTGTATCCTATTTGTATTTATTTAATCATCTAGCAAATTGTGTCTCCTACCTAACGAGAGATATTCTATAAAGAGTAAATCCGCGGGAAACTCTCAAAGGAATAGAGACAGATCGAATAGAAGCAGCATCCATTGAAAGTCGAGATCGTTAGTCGAGTTCGATCGATAGAAAGATAAGGATTGTTCCTTATCGAGCGATCGCAATGTCGTTGAGCCCGACATTATAAATTCTTATCGGAAGCTTAGGACTTAACTCGAACGTATCGATTCAATATAGAGGATTGCTGGTCGTTAAGGTAAAAACTCCTTTTGGCTGATTGCCCTAAAGATGGTACGAGTCGGAAGGATCTTACAGAATAAAATGAGAAAAATAGAGGGAGAGAGAGAGAGAGAGAGAGAGAGAGAGAGAGAGAGAGAGAGAGAGAGAGAGAGAGAGAGAGAGAGAGGTAAAGTAAAGGATACATAGGATACATAGAAGGCTTAGAAAAGAATCACTGACGTCGAAGTCACCAGTTAACGGTCTATCCCTGTCTCTTTCTTCGTTTCTCTTTCTCACTCGTCACCTCCCGTCCTTGCGATCTTCCTCCTTGCATCCGTTTCCGTTTACAAAGGGTTACTCGCGTACGCACATTGTTTGCCGATCGTGGGAATAGCTCGGAATGCGATTAGGAAGAATAGAAAAGGAAGAAAAGCCGTATTTTTGACATTTTCTCGCTCGGATTCCCCTTCATCACTGGTATGTATTTCAGCTTAAGGTATATTCATCTAGTTAGTTACATTTACAAACGTATAAAAATACATAGGTACATAGGAAACCTCACACATCGCTTAATTACATCTAACGAAGCGAGCCAATTTAAAAAAACGCTGCGGAAGAATTACCGCCAGTTGCTACCTTCAACACATCATCATCATCATCATCATCATCATCATCATCATCATCGTCGTCGTCGTCATCATCGTCGTCATCGTCATGATCATGATGATCATCACGTACCATCATACAATCCTACTACTTTAATGACGCTTCTCACGCGGAAACTCAACTTTTACTTCCGATATCGCGTACTCACGGAATGCACCAGCAAGAATGAAGAAGAAGAATAATAATAAGAAGAAGAAGAAGGAGAAGTAAAAGAGAAGAGTTTAAAGGAGAGCGCGTAGGAAGGCATAGGGAAACCACGAACGGTTTCCCATTCTCGGTTCTACTTCACTCTCTCGACGCTTTATGGCGATCGTTAAATTATGCTTCGGTCAGCCGTAATCACGGACGTTCCAATGGCTTTCGAGGAATCCACTGAAGATGCTTCTTCGCGACTTTTTCCCGTATAGGTATACGCGAAATTCCAATTCACGCAAGAACTTTTCTCCGATTACATTTGAAAAGAGAGTTTTGCCGTTTCTTGCAATATCTTAGACGAACCCGTAAAATCGATTTCTCGATTTCTCGAATACCGTATCACAACCGTACTATAAGAAAAAAAAAAAAATATATATATATATATATATACATATATATACATACATATGTATAAGAAAAGAGTTTCATCAAGATAAGTTTTCACTTTACTCCCTAGACATCTTCCCAATCATTCAACGTGTTACCGGTACTCATAGAACATAGACAGAGTCAGTACTATTTCCGGACTATGTTATCCGATGAGCATGGCTCTCGTGCGAGATTACATATTCTCAGACTTATGAAATTATAATTTCCATCTCGCATTAGCGAAGTACAGTGTAGCGTGCAAACTTATAAGAAATTAGTACCTACGCTTCGTGGAGTTTAATCTGACGATCGTCCGTTGCCCGGTATTCACGTATGTTCCACGCTTTAAAATAACGTTACGAAATATTATCGAAATATATCTTAAAATAATATCAATAATGATGATGATGATAATAATAATAATTATTATTATAGGGTGCAATAAAGTGGACGAAACAATACAGAATTTTTTATCGCAATCTAAATGCATTACCAACAACCATTTGCTGCCGCATTGCCGATGGAAAATAACCGAACACCGTTAACCGTACAAAGTCTATGCATTTTTGCTTAATATCAAAACGAAAGTAGGACGATGCAATACGACGTAAAGTCACTTCCAATACAATCGAGTAACGTATAGTTCGTTCTTCGAGTTATTGGTCGTGGGGTCTTAATGTTTAATTCAATTCGTTACGCTTTTCATCGTGCCTTTTGCTTGATATATACACATAGATGCAAACGTCAATGTAAGGGTATAACCGTTAATATCGATTCCTTCCTGTCATAATCACTGTTATACCATCAGAGTCGAGTTATTAGAATTCAATGTGCGATCATGCGAACGTAACTCGAATTCATTTCCTGTCATGAACGAAGAAATATTCGGTGACAAGGCACCCTTCTCTTCGTACTCGAAATGTTTAAATACTATCGTCGTGAAAACCTCGACAGTTATATACGATTAGACGGTAATAAAAAAAATAAATAAAAGGTATAAGGAAGGTAATAAAAAAAAAAAAAAAAAAAAAAAAGAAAGAAAGAAAGAAAAAGAAAAAAGAAAATACTAAAAATAAAGAAAATGTAAAGGAAATATATGTATATGTAGTTATAAAAGGAAGAATCGGAAAATAATTCTCTATGGGCCGACAGTGCATTCCTTTTTAATGTTGTTTGCATATTCAACGAGAATGATGCCTTTGCCATGCAAGAACCAGCGGCGACGTCAAGTGAGAATTATTGTAATTCTATGTGCGAGTAAGGACCCCGACAGTCTCTGGAGACGTTGCGTGTACATACTCAATGAGGCGTCGATGAAACGTTAGAGAATTTACGACCACCTTGTTAGAAAATTCAACACGCGACGCGTCCCTACAAACAATAACAACGTGTGTATATTTTTTTTTTAATTTGTCAATAAAACTGAATATTTAATTATTTATCAATTCTATATAAAAAAAAAAAAAAAAAAAAATACACAAACGCGCGCGCGCACGCGCGCACACACACACACACACACACACACACACATTTATATACGAAATTTCAATTCATTGATATTTCAGTTAATGTAATTGAACGTTCATATAAGATCTGTCTCAAATATTGTGATAAACTATTGACGTTTGTAATATACTTCTTAAATACTTTACAATCGATAAGACGTTAAAAATATCAATTTGAAAAGCGAATAAATATATTTCATTAACTCACCAAGTTAATAATAGCGACGCATGCGAGTAATATTGTTGCGCGATATTCGAGCATTGTATCACTATCTCTTTCGAACTTGATTAAATGAAAAGAAAATTAAAAATAAAAATAATAATAATAATAATAATAATAATAAATTTTAAAAAAGAAAAAGAAGAGAAAAAAGAAATAAAGGAGATTTCACGTGGCGAATATACGTCAGTGATGACTTTTCACAAAACACAGGGGGTTCGAGAAATGCGCGCTGTTTACGCACGCGCGCTAAGATGACTCAAGACGGACTGAACGGCCCTCCCTGAATGCGCTTTCGTCCTCAGCTGAAGTATCTCGAATAGAAAAGCAAGCAACGGGCATCGGGCCCCGTTCGACTCCCACTTCTTCTTCTTCTTCTTCTTATTTTCTTCTTCTTCTTCTTCTTCTTCTCACTCTTTACTTCCCTTCCTTCTATTCTTCTTTCTTCAGCTTCGATGCCGTTCTTCGAACATTCTGAAATGAGGGATCGTCGATCGTCGATCACCGATATTTTATTACAGCTATCAGCGTTCCACTACTCCAAAGGAATTACTATACGTGTTCGATGAATGAATAACATAAATAAATATCTCCTTGGACTCGTTTAAACGTTCAACATTTCAAGAATTATCGCGGACAAACCTTTCTAACGGTATAAAACGAAGTTTCACAATACGTTTATATACCTGTAATCAAAAACTAGTGCAACGAGTTCCAAGATTTTTTATATTTTTTTTTTCTCGAGATTTCATCAAATTCAATGAACACACAAAAGAGGATACGTAGGGTCAAAGAAATATTCTACGATAAAACCGGTCCCCTTTTATTTCGTTAGTTGACATGTGTATTTAAAGAATTGCAGACGTGTACATGATTCTTATCTCTTCTCTCTCTCTCTCTCTCTCTCTCTCTCTCTCTCTCTCTCTTTTCATGGCGCTTTATGTAGTAAAAGAAATAATACAGAAAACATGAAGTTACCCTCGAGATATACATATGTTACAATTCAAAATAACAAGTAACGATGTCTATTCTCTTTCTCGTTTCTTTTCACACACTTAACTGCTTCACGTAATCGTCAGGACATGGTAAAATTTTCGAAACGAACGAATTTCCTCGTTGATCGATCGTATCCATTTGAAAAAAACAAAAAAAAAACAAAAAAAGGAAAAGAAAGAAAAAACGAGATAAGAAAACGCCAAGCTCGAATAATCTTTCTCGAGGCAGTTGGAAACGTATCGAGAAAGTTGGGATAGCGGTTACGGTAGAATAATCCAATGATCATTCGAAAAATAAATGTAGCCTCTTCATCTTTGCGGTTGATCTACACCGTACGATTTATGTGCACGAAATCGGATACACGCCGTTACGTTTCATCGAATAAAACGTTGTTCTCGCATGTCATTGCACAAGGAACAACAACAACAACGAAAACGACGACGACAACGACGACGACGACGAAGAAAAGAGGAAAAAAAAAACGTCACTAATACTTTGCGGTTAGATGACTTTACGAGCCGTGACTTTCCGCGCGCTCTTTCATTTAATGCATTGACATTGGCTCTTCTTTATTCGAACATGCGTAACGACTAACGGCTAATGTCCAACGAGTGTAAGTATCGGCGTTCCACGAGAAAGTCTATCGAGTTTAAAAAATTTCTTTCTTTTACACCGACGATGCACTCCCTTCGGTGTTCCCATTTAATTTAAAGCCATTACTTTACTTAGTACCTTCACGTTGTCGTTCCTTTTTAACGATAAACTCTACTTTTAATTATCTTACAGATTAAATCCATTCTTTAATGGAATTAATCAATATTTACGTCGCCAGTTTTTGTCGATCGATGTGCAAATAAATGATACGCGTTAAAAGTGTGCAAACTATAACGGATTTATAAAATCGATTAAATTTAAGTAACAGAATGGATGCTAAAGGATATCAATGACTATTTGCTAAATTTGTCATCCAATTCTTATAATCGAAATCCTTTGAACGTTACGAAAAGAACGTTAGAAAGAAACAGGCGAGAAAGATGACCGTAATCAAGATCATCTATTTTTTATTATATGTATTTATGTGTCATCTTTCTTATTTTCTATCTGTGGAATTATTTAAGTAGCTGTCTCGACAATAGTATTAGTAGATATAAAAATAAAGAAATAACATAAAAATGATTAAGACTGATTGGAACAACGACATGCAACGGTTAACGTTATGGCTCTTCGTACTTGCAAAAATTTCATAATATAACACACCCGGCACGAACTTTCAAAATAATAACAATTCGATTTATACGTATGCGTACTTTTGCGAAATTATTTTTTCTTTAACACAAGAGGATAAAGATTTTCTTTATCTGTATAATTCTTAATTTGTATAATAGGATGATAAAAAAGAAATAAATAAGTTAAAGAATAACGTATTAACGTAGAGATAAAATTGACTTTAAGCACGTTTTCAATGTGCGACGAAAACCAATCGGGTAGAAGCTTAGCAAATGGAGTACTATCGAATAAGCTGATTGGTCGAATGACTCACATTCCGAAGCCTCGAAAATGAAATGTAACTATATATTTATTATATAAGTGTAGAACTTTCTTAAACCACATGCTTTTATATTGGCATTAACACATGCAAATAGTATTGCAGACGATTGTTAAAGGTTACCGAAAATCATGGCATTTATCTCTGTACGAGAGATTGTTAATCCAGGTAAATTGCAACAATTGATAGATGATATTTTCGCCACTTCTTTTTTTGTTTTCGAATTTTTAATATACGAGCAGTTGATCATTTTTAATTTGTTTGCCTTTAGTTTTCCAACAAACAATCAGACAAATACATCTTAGTCGGCACATTGTTAAGTATGTAAGTAAATATGTAATTTAATAATGTAACATGTATCGATTTACTTATGAATATATGACACAAATAATATTATAATTTTGCGTTGACAGCAACAACATAACAAATTATGTAGCCGGTTACTATCACCAATTATAACTGGTCAAAGATTTTATGCAGAAAAGAAAGTCTATAGCAGAGATAAACCTCATTGTAATGTTGGAACAATAGGTCATGTCGACCATGGAAAGACTACGTTAACGGCTGCTATCACAAAAGGTTTATACTCTAATATAATATAATGTTTTACATATTAATTTAAATAAATGATATTCTAATCATAAATTTCTCAGTTCTTTCTGAAAAGCAATTGGCTACAGCTAAAGGTTACAATGAAATTGACAATGCTCCTGAAGAAAAAGCTCGTGGTATAACTATCAATGTAGCACATATTGAATATCAAACAGAGAAACGTCATTATGGCCATACAGACTGTCCAGGTCATGCTGATTATATTAAAAATATGATTACGGGTACTGCACAGATGGATGGAGCTATCTTAGTTGTAGCAGCCACTGATGGTACCATGCCTCAAACTAGGGAGCATTTAGTTCTTGCAAAACAAATTGGCATTGAGCATATAATTGTTTTTATCAACAAGGTAAAGATAACTAAGACTTAAGTTCTTAAGTCTTTTTTCACTTTTTACAATCATTTTACATAGCACTTAATATTATGTGTTGTATTCTGAAAGGTTGATGCCGCTGATGCAGAAATGGTAGAATTGGTAGAAATGGAAATACGAGAATTATTAACTGAAATGGGCTTTGATGGAGAAAAAATACCTATTATTAAAGGCAGTGCTCTTAGTGCTCTTGAAGGAAAAAATCCTGAAATTGGTTCACAGGCTATATTAAAACTTTTAGATGCAGTAGATAATAATGTACCCACTCCAGTAAGGGATTTGGATAAACCATTTTTATTACCAGTCGAAACTATTTATTCAATACCTGGTAGAGGTACTGTAGTCACTGGTAGATTAGAACGAGGAAAGATAAAAAAAGGAATGAACTGTGAATTCATTGGATATAATAAAACTATAAAGAGTGTAATCACTGGTATTGAAATGTTCCATCAAATATTGGAGGAAGCACACGCTGGTGATCAATTAGGTGCTCTAGTTAGAGGTTTGAAAAGAACAGATATCAAAAGAGGTATGATTATGTGCAAGCCAGGTTCTATGAAAGCATATGATCATTTTGAAGCGCAAGTATATGTATTAAGTGTAGAAGAAGGAGGTAGAAAGAAACCTCTTGGAAATCTTGCACAATTGCAAATGTTTTGTAAAACTTGGGATGTGGCTGCACAAATTAATTTACAAGATAAGGCAATGGTTATGCCGGGAGAAGACTGCAAGTAAGTTCAAATTATTTTAAAATAGAATATTTTTATATGATTATTAAGCATGTAACATATATCATTAATTTATTTCATCCGCAGATTTATAATTAAATTAATTCGCCCTATGGTATGTGAGAAAGGCCAAAGATTCACATTTCGCGATGGATCTACAACTTTAGGAACTGGTGTAATCACGAATATTCTACCATCTCTAACAAATGACGAACGTACAAGTCTTTTAGAAGGAAAAAAGAAAAGGCAAAAAATGGAAGAACAATAAAAAAGTTTTAAATTAGTGTAAATATCCGCATTCTATTCATCCGATTATATTATGAAATACTTACTGTATTCATAGGACAATTCCATTCATGCTACAAACGAACATATAAACATTTTTATTATTAGTCTATATCTCATATATTTACTTAAATCCCTTTGTTTACTTCCTGATTTACAAAGATTTGCATTTTCTTATATTATTAAAGTGTTTTATAAGCTGAATGTGAGACACACAGTATCATGTGATTTGAATTAGATTATGTTATAAAGATGTAATATTAAATAATATTTTCACTAATGTACTTTAAATTCTCATATATTCATTACTCTATCCTTCAATGAACCGGTTATATAAATTATAAATTATGTAAGTGTAATTATTCATGGTATTTCCAGAAATTCTTCTGTTAACACTATGCATACAGACCTTAATAATGTAAAAATATTATCAATTTACTGATAATTTTACACCATTGCAATATAGGCAACTTCTAAAACTTCCACAAAGGTAGGTTTATTAAATTCATACAATTAGCAGTACAATCTGCTTTTAATGGGTATAACACTTTCTTACTAATAAATAAGACTGTGTATACATTCTCCTCATGACTATAGTTTTTGTCCATACTTTCAGACACATTTATTTCCAGACAAGTTTCATTAATAGGAACAAGGGACACAAACAAACAAATATTCATACGTAGAAAAGGAAAACACTGTTTATATAATTTAAGTTGAACAAATCATACATTCACTTTCTCTTACAAAAATAGTAAACGATCCTCGTTAACGCAAGCAGACACAAACTGTTTCATTCCTGTTAAAGTATTTTTCCTATTGTGATGGGACTTCATACTTGAAACAGTCTTCAAATACCATTTCTTAAAATGCTTGATAATATCAAACACTTCTAAATAAACAAATAAAATATATTAGAAAAATTATTTCTGTAATTATTAATTAGTTTTAGTTAAATCTTGGATCATTGTGAGTAATGATATTAAATATCATTTTCATTTTAATAAGATAAAACACACTACCAGTAATATAATTACAAATTATTAACAAGAATGATTAAAGCTTTTTCTTCTATTATTTGCTTGATATTATCCAACATTTTACAAAACAGAAAAATATTGGAGAGTTAGATTCGCTACATGGATCAAAAATTTTTCTACTTCCATTCTTTTACCTGCGATCTCTCTCGAGCATTTGAACATCTCACGTAAGAAGTTTGCACACTTCAGAAAAATTACAAGTACACATCTTTGCAGCCGAGCATTCGCTACAACATACATCCGTTAAAAAAACTAGCAGTTCATTTTTCATATTTCATAACAAGAATGTTGCAACAATATAAATAGCAGATTGAATGTCTTAAGTATGCCTTAAAGTGGGTTCAAATTTGAAACTTTGATTTCAGGTTTTCCGATTATATTTATATCTATTGGATGATGACAATTATAGGGTTTATGTATAAAACTTATTTTTATCATTTAACGCCTAATTTTGTAACATTTATGTATCTTATTTATGTGTGTTTTACGTATCTTTTCAAAACATTTCTCACAATTTGAAATTTTGTTTTCATTATAAGGTTTACAGCAGTTCTTTATGATGGAAATTATAAGGGAATGAGAAGATACACCTGTAGAAAGTTGTAACTAATGTTATATTATGTAAAATCACGTACTCTGATAGTTCTTATACACATGTAGATGTGCATGGATGCATAACAAATAATAATTTGTTAAAATCTCCCTCTTTAAGGCAATATTTATGGTATATGAAGTCACAGAAGTATTTCTGGTGATTTGCATTAAGTATCAAATTAAGCTCTGCATGCAATTATTTTTTTTTTTTTTTTTTTAATCTTCATATATGTTAAACGCCCAAGCTGCATAGTACCCAAGGTACACTCGCAAATCTTTCTTCCATAAGGACCATACACACAGTGAAATAACCTAAAGATCTTCATCATCTTCCGGCAAGGCCGTTTCTTGCGCTTCTTTAAGATCCTTTTCAATTTGTTGCTGCCATTGTGGATCCATTGTAACTTCTGGTGGAAGTAATGCAGGCATAGCAACAAACTCAAGATTTGGATCTCCGATCAATTTACGTGCCAACCACAAAAATGGTTTTTCAAAATTGTAATTGCTTTTTGCACTAATATCATAGTACTGTAACATAAATTATAAAGGACAACATAAATATATATACATGAACATACATTACTATACATTAATGAAGTTACAATTATTTTTTGTAAATTTAAGCTCAGATTAGAGGGACAGAATAATGTCTTCACACTAATTAAGAATTCTGATTCATCATGGCTTACTTTACTTAAAGTTAAAATTTAGTTATTTTTGATACAAGCATAATCTTACAAGTTTAAAAACAATTTAATACCTGAAGATTCTTCTTCCTATGGAAGACGATACTTTTGGCCTTTACTTTCCTATCCTTAATATCGACCTTGTTACCGCATAATACAATAGGTATATTTTCGCAAACTCGCACCAAATCTCTGTGCCAATTGGGTACATTTTTATACGTCACTCTAGACGTAACATCAAACATGATTACAGCACATTGTCCTTGAATATAATAACCATCTCGCAAACCACCAAACTTTTCTTGACCAGCTGTATCCCACACATTGAATCTTATTGGACCTCTATTTGTGTGAAAGATCAGTGGATGTACTTCTACTCCTAATGTCGCAACGTATTTCTTTTCAAATTCACCAGTTAAATGACGTTTGACAAAAGTTGTCTTTCCAGTACCACCATCACCAACAAGTACGCACTTGAAGGTGGGCATATCTGGTTCTTGCGCCATTTCGATGATATTTTAAGCTATATCCAAGCAATTTATTTATAAGAAAAGATCTGAAAGATATACGTAAAAAATTTTTAATCTAAATTACTACGCCATAAGGCTGAATCGTCGGTAATTAACTACATGTTACTGTTTATATTATTACACGTGACTTCAATTGATACATATATATATATATATATATATATATATATATATATATATATATTTATAAACTAGAGAACACGTTATCTCCAATGCGGCAATCTTATATGAAAAATAAATGATAGATGATTCTCGCCTATATTAAAGGAATTTTTACTTTAATAAGAGTGAATAGTAGAAATAAGGCAATTAAAAAGTACAGAGATATCACAAAACCTTTAATAAAATCGGTTAAATGAACGCTTCTTCGGCCAACGTGTAGCTATTCTTTTTCAATGTTACTGGAAAATTCGTAATCACCTTCAAATCACGTGTCGAAAAAGTGATCGATAAATTTAAAAGCGTGTTAATATCTATGATATTTCAAGATATATAAAAAAGAAAAAGAAATACAGTCGGAGATTAGTCCGTCGATTAACTCGAAAAAAAGCCGGGTGGATCAACGTCCCGCACTCTGTTTCTCCTATTCTATATCTCTCTCTCTTTCTATCTTATACCCTCAACACGCGGAGACTAGAATTTGCGTTTCACGAAGAATGGCTCCCTCCGTTATGCATACAAGACTTTTTTTCACTAACGTACTTAATATTTCTCACCTATATTTCACAAGAAAATATATGTAATATATGAGTGAACCTTTATTTTTCTTCGAACCTGACAAAATTCGCCGACGTTCGTACAAAATTTCCCGGGAAGCAACGATGTACGTGAAAATGACCGATAGAACTTACCGTGCGGCACAGTCGTTATGGCTCACAATGGCGTTCCTTTAAGCTGACGAGCGGTGCCTCCTGTCTTCCTTGTCATTCGTTGAACGATGTTAGATTGAATTTGTGAAAAATTCTTCTTCTAATCGATGTAAAAAAATCTAATTTTAATTTTCATTCGATTAAATTGATAAAATAAAATACGATATAATGATATACGAAAAAAATGACTATGAAATGAGTTATAAAGAGGCGACATCTTCAAAAACGTAACGTATACGCCTTCAAGATGAGTGGCCGTAACAATATAGTGTTCATTTTGGATATATATATATATATATATATATATATATATATATATATACATATATATATATTATATAAAGACAAAAAAATTTTGTAACACGCATGCAATCGTCTTCATTGAACTTTTCATAAGTTAACGATTAGAATATAATTCTAATAGATATTCAATTAATATTAAAACAAAACATATTAAAAAGGTAAGATAAATTTCATTTATTTTCGCAGTGACATCTATTATTTGAAGTTACGAAATGTTGAATAAAAAATTATTCCTTACACATGACATGTTCTATGTTTTTCATTATATTGCTTATAATCATAAAGTTTATACTCTATGTTCTATATCTGTAATAAAATTTAACTTCAAAGAGCGTTACGATATCGAGCAATGCTATTGGTCAGTTTCAATAAGAAACACCATTAATATACAACTCGTACTTATACAAGTGTCCAACTTCAGGTATATTCATCGTCTTGCTACGCATCAAACGAACCAATCAGAGCCCAGCATTTCTCAGGTACTTTCAACTATATAGTACGCGACAACATTCAATCATTTATGAATATCCTTTCAAATCGGAAATAATCGAGAATTATTTTCAATTATTTTTTTAATTCGTTAAAACATAATTAATGTAACGATCGTTTTTCAAACGAACGATTCATATATATGATACAAAAGTGATCGTAAAAACACGACGATGATTATAAAACGTAATACGTGATTTCCAAGCAAGAAGAAAAGTTTCTTAAAAAGATAAAAATTTCATGGGGGGGGGACAAAAAAAAATCAAAAAAGAAAAAATATGCAGTAGATTGAATGTCGTCGAATGTTAGAAGTGGGCACCTACCGTCCCGAAGTACGTTCCTATCGCGTGCTGACGTAATCGGCGCAAGCGCACGTCACTGGACGGCACTGCAGAAGCAGGCGAGTTCGCGAGTATATCGATTTTGCGATCGTGTCTCTCGCGACTAGTGCGTCCGTTTCCTTTAGTTTTTAGTGGCCGTGCTCGTCGTACATGGATGAAATCGTGAATGGGATTACCCACTAGGTTAATTGCACCGTACATCCGTTGATTCGCAACGCCTCGTCACCCATCAGCATGACCAAGGATAGATTAGCAGCTTTAGTCGCGGTGAGTGTGTTCGTTCGTATCTAGATATATATACGACGAGAAGTATTCTTAAGAGAGAAAGAAAGAGAAAATGAGAGTAAAAGAGAGAGAGAGAGAGAGTGAGAGAGAGAGAAAGAGGTAAAGAGAGAGAAAGGAAAAGAAAGAGTGAGACTAACGAGTAAGAAAAAGACGAGAAAGAGAGAGAGAGAGAGAGAGAGAGAGAGAAAGCCAATTGAAATTCTTTTCTTTTCGTTCGTATCTTAACTTTTCTTTTTTTTTTTTTAATCACCTTTAAATATCCTATAAAATCCATCTCCTTCACTTATTCTGTTCTCTTTCTTCGTCGTTTTCTTGGCACGGTGGATCTGTCATCGAGCACGCATCTCTCTCTCTCTCTCTCTCTCTCTCTCTCTCTCTCTCTCTTTTTCTTTCTCTCTCTTTCTCTCTCTCTCTCTCTCTCTTATTCTAGGCCGGCGTACGCCTTTGGCACAAGCCGAAACAGGCGTTTCCGCTTGCGGCGAGTCGTAGACGCCGACGATGATGACGAATTATCACGATGGTGACGATGACGATGACAATGACGATGACGACGTGACTCTGACAGTTCGTTCTCCCCTTGCGTTCTTCTTCCTTTTCGAATACGCCCGATATCAAGTATTATACTATCAAACGTCAGTAACGTGATTACTCTCTCTCTCTCTCTCGAACTGTCACAACGATCGTTTTTCTAAACCTCTCTCAAAGAGATTTTCACTCGTAACATTTCAATGAATCTTTCTTAAACTCTTCGGATTTAATTGTATTCCAATTGATCGATTTTTCTTTTCTCTTTCTTTTCTTTTTTCATTTCCTTTTTCCAAAAATATCCATCGGTCCAATTTTCTCTAACGCATTTGATCTTTAGGAAAAAGAGAACAAAAAAAAAAAAGAAATAGAAATGGAAAGATCTTTATCTTATCGTCTTTTAAAGGAACTCGTGCTTTTCATGATATCAAGAGAATCAATTTCTATTCGAGTCATTTGTTCTTCGTTCAGAATGATTCACCATTTATGATCACGCGTGAGAATTTCAAAGAGAATAGGGAAAGAGGGGGGGGGGAGAGAAAATCGACACAATGATTATACATCTTCGATTCCGTCATTCATTGGTAGCTGCGTGAAGGATGCGTTTGCGTCAGAGTGACGGAATCGAAGCACGGTACTATAGTTCGTACTTAACTCTCTCTCTCTCTCTCTCTCTCTCTCTCTCTCTCTCTCTCTCTCTCTCTCTCTCTCTCTCTCTCTCTCTCTCTATCTATCTATCTATCTATCTATCTATCTATCTATCTATCTATCTATCTATCTATCTATCTCTCTATCTCTCTCTCTCTTCTCTCTTTTCCTTTCTCATATTCTTCATTTCGAGAATGACAATTACGTAAAAACAATAAGTAAAAAATTAACAATAAGTAAGAGACAGAGAGAGAGGGGGGGGGGGGCAGACACTAATAGGATCACATGCAATTCACATTTATATATTTTTCTTCGCTCCTTCACGCAGGATATTTAAAATTTCATGTCGATAAAGTAACGTTGATTAACTCTCAATGAGTAACATAATCAAATACCATTGCCAAACATTATTGTATTTTACTTGTTTCAACTCAACAGTTTCGATAAGACGTCTGTTCATTTCAAGATTTTTGTTATTTCTAACGAAGGTTATCTCTACTCGTTATTGTTTCATCAAAGTATTAATATACATGCATAGATATATTTACGTATTACATATGTATATACGTACATACATATGAACGATTGTTAATCATTTCGTTGGTAGTCGTGAATCTTCAAAGTGACGATAAGTATCACTAGCATCGTTACGAATGCGCATCCGTCGTCTTTTCATTAGAGGATTTCTCTATTCGAACATAGAAGATAAAGTATGCATCTATATTTCTATTTACTAAACTCAAAATGTATGTGTGTACCGTAGAAAAAAATTAAGAGGAAACGTTAGAACGAAATCGAGAAGATCAAATTTCGTTTTGGAAAAGTTGCACAATTCAATTGCTCTGATGTAATGTATGCGATAAATCACGTGTGTGTCTGTATTTGCGGTTGTGTGTGCGCGTGTGTGCGTGCGTGCGTGTATGTGTGTATATATAAGCTAGTTAACACGGTACCAACACGCAACAAGTTCCTCTTGCTCTCTTCTCTTCTCTATCACCTCTCTCTCTCTCTCTCTCTCTCTCTCTCTCTCTCTCTCTCTCTCTCTCTCTCTCTCTCCCTCTCTTTTTTTCATCGTACACTTCTTTGCTTGACTAATTCGAAAGTTTTTCCATCTCGATCGGTCCGATAATCCTTCGCTAGATGAATTTAAACTTTATACTCTTACTCTCTCTCTATATCTATCTATCTATCTATCTATCTATCTATCTATCTATCTATCTATCTATCTATCTATCTATCTATCTATCTATTTATCTATTTATCAATCTATCCATCTATCTTCCATGCTTTTACATCCCCTTTTCAGTCTTTCTTTTTAATATCAAACAATACGATCGTGGTATATTAATCGTTATCGATTGGTATTTAACGACGAATTCTCACTTATTGATATAAGCGAGCGTTTTTTAATGGCTCAAATGAATTTTCGCGCGCAGATTTCGCCTGGTGTCTACAGGCGAGAAGTATCGATCGCGTGTGGTCGGCCGCCTTACCGACCCCCTTTTATTAGACTGTATTAACACGTCTGATGTCTAAAAGTGACTCTTGATTGTATGCAAATATAGTATTGATCAAAGCTCAGGGAATCCGTCGATGAAAATAAAGAATAAATTTCAAAAAGTTCCCACCCGAATTCCTTTAAACGTTAACTCCTACGGTCTATACCCACTTGAATTTTTGTCTATTATATTGACGATTAAGAACGAGCATGATTGGGTAACAAACAAATAAAAAAATGAAAAAGAAAAGAATAAAGAGTAACGCATAGTTCGTTAATTGGGACGATGAAGTCAAGTGTCTCAGGTTTTGTGATTATCGTTTCTCACGGTTTTCCACGATTCCTCCTCCTCAATTCTCGCTAACAGCGAAGGCCGTCGTTTAGCGACGGGTCAAGTACGCGGCTCGTCGAACGATAATACGATTACGTCGTGTTACACCAGAGAGGAAGGAAGTCTTATCGGGGATGAGAGAATGGCACGCACTGTGCGTTCAAATACGTGAGAGAGTTTGAACCGCACGACTAGAGAACAACGAGGACGGATGATGACGACGACGACGACGACGACGACGACGACGAGACCCTTCAAAATCGCCAATCACATAACCGTAGAGAAGAATAAAAAACCTCTCGACCTCGGGAAAAGCTTTCGTAATCTTCTAACGTTAAAACGAAAGAGAATAGAAAAATCGATAGGGCAGCATGCGTGAGAATCGTTGACACTAAAAGTTATCGTCGTACTTCCCGATATATTGTTCTATCGATCATTCTATATTCATCTTCTCTCTCTCTCCCCCCCTCTCTCTCTCTCTTTCTCTTTTTTTTTCTTCTTTCCTTCTATCTCAACAATTATTCGATAAATGTTATTTTTATTCATTACAGGCCCAGTCGGACGAAGATGACGTGGCGGACGAGGTGTCCGTCAACGTCGGCGGGCCGGATGACTTCATGACGGAGTTTTTTGCGGAGGTGAGTTTAAGCTTTCGCTTTCATTTCTTATTAATAAGTATTCCCGTCAGATAAGGTTCATAGATCGATCATAGAGATCGACGGCATTGAGAGCTTTTTTTCTATGTGCCTTCACTCGTCTAATGGAATTATTCTCCTTTCTTTTCATATTTTATATATATATATATATATATATATATATATATATATATATATATATATATATTCTATACACGTTTCAGCATACTAATCTTTCTCAATGATTTTCTTCGAATTCGCTTGTGATTCGTAAAATTCAATATAAAAATATTACAATAATACGATCTTATTGAGAAATTTAAAATACCACCGCTCGTTCAATGAGAACGCAATTGCTCGTTTAAAATAAATGAAATAATTATTCTCCCCTTCGAGAATTCGAGTAACCAATCTCTCGATGAATTCAAATTAAAAAAACATTGAACTATCCGCAAAGTTTAAGGAATCTAAATTAAGATTCGAGCTTATATATATATATATAGTATAAGTTCGGATTAAAATCAATCAGATTAGTCGTCCTCGTGATGTGACGAAGAACTGATCGAACGAGGGAAAACTAAGTTGGGTTAGATAATCCAAAATGAATTGCTGGACTAATTTAGAAAAGAAATTGTGATTGGGACGGACGTTATATTCCGGTGCTATGCTTTTAACGATTGGAACTGAAAATTTTGTTAGGTTGTCAAAAAGTTTCGCACGTTATTGTTCTCAATTCTTTTTTTCTTCCTGTTGACTTGTTAAACTTTTGAAAGCTCTAACGCTTATTCTATTCCATTTACACGCTATTTTAAAAATGTTCCAAACAATCTCTTATTTCTGTACCTTCTATTTCTTTAATTCTCAACATTTTTATCGTCCTCTTAACAGTTTTTCTACCCCATTTGATCGTTGTAAAGTTAATGATTCTCATTTCTTCCTTTTCATCCTTTCCTTTTATTCTTCTCTTTCATTCTTTTAATTTAACGTTATTATATACAGAACGAGCCAAAAGTTTTCAGATGATTTTACAAATCTATTACCCTTTTTCGAGACTTTGTAAGGTTATTCATTTCCTTTCTTTTTTTTTTTTTTTTCTTTTTTTATCATTTTGGAAAACTGTAAGACCAACTTCCAAAATTACACTCCTAATTATAAGCCTAAAAGGTCTCGAAAAAAAGTAATAAGACTTTTAAAAAATATCTAGGAACTTTTGGTCTATTATATATATATATATATATATCTTCGTGTCTTCCGGTTTTCCTCGTTTCCCGTTTTGTGCCGCTTGTCGTTTTATTTCCGATGACGACGACGACGGTGCGATTCGATGGCGCGATTCGGCGTTCGAAAGTAGGTTAAACCAGTATCGAAGAGAAGAGAAAACTCACGAGACCGTGCACAGCTCGAACGAGCTAGCTATCGGTCTTGGACTTTTAACGAGGACAATGTTCACCTTCTTCTTCTTCTTCTTCTTCTTCTTCTTCTTTTTCTTTTTCCTCTTTTCTTCTTCTCCCTTCTCTTCTTTCTTCCCCATATATGTGTATTGTCCCTGATAAAATACCGTCATTCTTCTCGATTCAACCTCCCTTCATCATTGTCGATCATCTTACTTTTCTCCTTTCCTGTTCCGTTAGCTTATGACAACGAACCGAACACGTTTATTATATACTCGGAGGGGTGGCCCGGTCATGAGTCATATTCGATACTTCGACGTCCTCGATATGCGGGGTGAACTCCCACACAAAAAGCTCCCTATTTGGTAAATAGATCGTGTTGGGTAGGAAAAAAAAATTCTAACAGAAAGATCGATGAAAATAATATTACGGTATTTGTTGAAAAATGGTTAGACGTAAAGCAGAATAAGTTAGTTGACGCACGCCTTTTTTTTCTTTTTTAATAAAATAATTAAGTATTTATCAAATATGAATTATTCAGAATAGACAATTGTCATTAAAAAGTATATTTAAAGACTAGACGCATTTATGATAATATAAAGAAATGTTAGTAACTGTAACGAGATATTAAATATAGAACACAAATGCCGTAATGAATTTTTTTTTTTTTTTTCTTTCTTTCTGTAGTACTTTTCTACCTACCCTTTTTGACACGTTCCGTGCCGAGCCGTTTCTGCTCGACTTTTCATTCAGGCCATTTGTTGTTTTGTCTAAAGATTGATATATTGTCACAAAATATTTCATCACATCATCGATCCATAAGTAATTAGCTTGTATATAGTAGTTATTACATCGTGTACCATTGTTGGTACACGTGATGTTGCAATCAGTTTTATATATTTTTAGCGCATTAAATAAATATGTCAGCGTCTATCATCGTTGGGACACGTGGCACGGAACAATCATTTTTAAAAGTCAATTACTTTTTCTCGAAACTTTTTAGGCTTATAATTAGGAGAATAATTTTAGAAGCTGTAGGCTTGTAGTTTTACAAACTGATACAAACAAAACAAAAAAGAAAAGAAAGAAAAAGTTTATAGTCTCGATAAAGAGTAACGAGTACCGTGTTTTTAATGTACACGCAGTATATCATTAATTACGAGTTTTCAGAACATATTTTATAGCTGTTCCTTAAATTTTGACGTCATGTTACGTGATTCCAAACGTTATAAAGTTTACCCATCCCTTTTAATACTCTCGAAACTCGATCTCATCATCATCCCTTCGTCTATTCATTCTGTTTTCCCTTCTTGATCTCTCCAAATGGAACGCTCTTTTCGTAAGATCATTATCGTACTTCGATGTTTATCTCTTAATATGCATCCTCTCCTTCAAACGGATCTTTCCTCTCGTTTTAAGCCAGCTCTACGTCGTCGGATTTAAGTTTTTCTTGCGAGAGAGAGAGAGAGAGAGAGAGAGAGAGAGAGAGAGAACACACGTATTTTATCGCATCCCTATCTTTCTTTCAAAAGTCCTTCCTATTCAAGAATAACGGGAAAAATCTCCCTGGATTGTCCTTAATCCGTACCACCGATCGTGACGCATGTTTCGAACGCTCCTTTTAACGTTCACTCCACAATTGCACATTTTCCCACAGCGTGTGCGCTTTTATACCTCACGGATTTTCACTTTAATTTAATTCTTTCGTCCTGATTTTTCTTTCTTTCGTTTTGGTTTTATTTGTTCATTCATTTTTTTTATGTATTTTTTTTTTTACAAGAAACAAGAAAATATCTAGAACATTTTTTAAAGTACGAAAAGAACGTTTACAACGAATGTAATCTTTATAAAAAAAAAAAAAAAAAAAAAAAATCTAAAATAATATTAATAAATTAATCTACACGAAAGTGTAAAAGACACGCGGGATAATGATTCCAAAGAATGAATCATTTACGCGATAGTATGGTGTATATGGCTTCTAAACAAACTCTGTTCTTTCATTAGACATCTTTGAGCAGCAGCCTTGAGGAGACCACTCGCAGGAGTAGTTTTGAGTTTGTGATATATTCTGACACTAACGAGGCTTACCCTGGAACTTGAAATAGCATATTATCTACGCCAATATGTGTGTGATAGAAAGGGAAAGAGAGAGAGAGAGAGAGAGAGAGAGAGAGAGAGAGAGAGAGAGAGAGAGAGAGAGAGAGTGTGTGTGTGATGATAATAACTGTCCCTGTGTATCCGTTTTCTAAATGAATTCATTTCGAGTGGTGTTCCTTGTTAATTTTTCCAAATAAACGACTATTAAAACGAATAATAAAGATATTTCATATACCAAACGAACAATTTTCAAATAATATGTCGTATATAATATTTAACCGATTTTTAATTACCTACAATTTTAATCCAACGAATTATTATTGTTGTTATTATTATTGTTATTGTTGTTATCGTTGTTATACGCTTCATTGAATCGTCTTACAACAGGCTAAACCGCTTCAGAATATTCTTATTTCTCCTAGCCGACCTCTCACACATATCGGGTTTCTATACTCACGTGTACGTTCGATTAGACGTAGCTTTTACTACTTGCACGGACTCTGGTAGTCCTTTACGAGCGTGACTGACGACACTACTCTCTCTCTCTCTCTCTCTCTCTCTCTTTTTCACAGTGTCGACTACTATTCCTCGAGTGTGACGTGATGCATGCTTCAATCCGGAAAGCACATTACAAATGTATATGCATAATATATGTATATATACATGTGTACGTGCACGAGAAAGCTCGATTAAATCGGGTTCACTTGTAGCGCACTCGCTATTCACTTTTTCTTCCCCTTTTTACGAGTGAAAGAAAGTAAGAAAAGAAAAAAAAAAAAAAAAAAAAAAGAAAGAAAGAAAAAAAAAGAAACATTCGTTTTATCATTAATACGAATTAACTTATTGTCTTTGTTTTCATGTTCCTTTTTTATTTGTATTTTTTATGTTTTTGTTTTAGGTGGAGGAGATACGTGAAATGATAGATAGAATCCAGACGAACGTCGAGGATGTCAAGAAGAAACACAGCGCCATTTTATCGGCTCCACAAACGGACGAGAGTGAGTCTAAATCCTTCTTATATCTCTTTACTCTAACATAAGTCTAATGGTGGATGGTTAGATACGTTTGTAAGAGAAGAACAAACGTTATGTACTGAATACCAACAACGGTTATAACGCGCATACTCGTACGTCCTCGAAACTTTCCGTGATTCTAAATGCTCGCGTTTTACGGAGAAAGAAGGAAGGAAAATAAGGAAAAGAGAGGAGGCGGAGGCGGAGGCGGAAAAGGAGGAGGAGTAGGAAAAGAGAGAGAGAGAGAGAGAGAGAGAGAGAGAGAGAGAGAGAGAGAGAGAGAGAGAGAGAGAGAAAAGCAAGAAAAAAATCAACGGTAGGATTTGTTAAACGAAATCTAGAAAGGCAGTAACGCTCGTTTGACTCGATGGCTTTCGTGGTGAAAGGCGATAAATGAGCCTTGATATTCTTCAGCTCGGCAGCCGAATTCAATAGCGAAGCGGAGCGAGGTAACCGTTAAGTTCGAAAGCGAGGGGGTTGCAGAGAGAGAGAGAGAGAGAGAGAGAGAGAGAGAGAGAGAGAGAGAGAGAGAGAGCGCAGAGGGTGTCGGTGGCTGCTTGCCCGTCCCACAAGGGAGACGGAAACAGGGCTGGGGGTTGGTAATCGTCCTTGCCCTGGTTGCCGTTGTAGCAGCCAGCTGGGGTTGGTTTATCATCCTCTACACTTACACCATTTCTCGCGCATACGCACGACAATTCTTTTTCTTCCTCTCTCTCTCTCTCATATTTTCTCACGTACCTTCTATCGAAGCGATGATTTCGTCTTTCTTTCTTCTCTTTTTTTTTTGTTTGTTTTGTTCGGAAAGCCAACACGTCTGTTCGTTTCTTTCGTTGGCTAGAAAAGCGTCATTATTTATCTTCCTTTTCTCTCGCTTTTCTTATCCTTTCATTCTCCATTCTTTTAAGTACGATTCGCGTCAAATACATTAAGATAACAAATTCTCATCGGGGAAATGATTATTCAAGTACGGATACATCGGGAGACGCATAATCTATTATCTAGATATAATAAAACTCTGTTGTGTACGTCCTTATTCTCTCTCTCTCTCTCTCTTTCTCTCTCGTTCGCTCTGTCTATCACTCTTGTTCTTGTTCTTGTTCTTCTTCTTCTTCTTCTTCTTCTTCCACTCGGCAAGTTTTAATGCTGGCACAGCTAAGCTCCAGTTATATCAAAGGAAGCGTCAGAAGCAGCGTACATAGCTTTTGTGTGAAGATATACGCCTGACACTTGCGTTTATTATACCGCATAGTTCTATGAGCTGACGAAGAGAGAACGGGACAGAGGAGAAAAGAAGTGAAACGAAGACAAAAATGAAGCGTTACTTCCAATCAAAGGGACGTCACGGTGGAAGGATACGTCAAGCGAAAGAATCGAATGTAATATCGAGTTAAAATCGTCGATTTTCTTCTGAGAAAAGGAAATAAAAGAAAAGAAAAGGAAAGGAAAGAGAAGAAAAGGACGGATATTATCTTCTATTTGTCATTGTATTATGATGACAATCGTATAAGTGTACTATACACACAGTAAATGATATCAAGAACTTTCTCTCTCTCTCTCTCTCTCTCTCTCTCTCTCTCTCTCTCTCTCTCTCTCTCTCTCTCTCTCTCTCTCTCGCACATGTGTACGAGATGACATTAATTTAGCCTCGTAGCAATGTATGGATATCAGAAACTTAAAAGGTACGTTTCTGGTATATCTCACAGCCGGCTTGTACATCTCTCACTCCCCTCCCCCCCCCCCTCTCTCTCTTTCCTTGTCGAAGAACGTAATATTAATGACGTGAACTGGAAACCGTGTCGCATTTGTCTCTCGGTAGCTCGATAATCGATTACTCTCACGCCACTTGCGTTTTCCATGAAGCTACAGAAGTGTAATCGTTATATATCCAATGTATGTATGTGATAAAGCAGCGGAATATGCTTTACTATATATCCATTGTTCGATTATACGCATAAGATAATTACGCGTACTGTGTTATTAGTATTCAGTATTAATCATAGATTGGACGATGTTTATTCTTATTGTATATACAAATAGATCGTATGTACGGTCGCATACTTAGGTGCATAGTTCTGGATTACGTGCGTCGTGTCTATCAAACGTTCGCACGTGTGTGTACACACGATGATCGATTTAGGCTGCTTATATGACGTAAACATTTTCGATCGAATACGTTTAGTCTAATTGTTAAACCCGAAATGGATTACTTTATTCAGAGATTTTTTGCAAGATTTTTCAATGGAATATAACTCGTTAGATTTTCAAAAAAAAAAAAAAAAAAAAAAAAGAAAAGAAAAGAAAAGAATGTTATATTATAGCAAAACGCGTGGATGTTACTTGCAACAGGTTGACATTGATGGATGTAGAGGTCTAAGCAAAGTCCAGTCAACTCATTCTTTCTATCGTGTTCTATCGTTTTCGTATCCGTTCGTTATCACTTCCTTTTGTCTCTCTTCTTGTACATACGTTCCTTTCAATATGTATTCGTTTTTGTATTTCATGTATTTCATTTTTGTTCTATGTCCTTTATAATGAAAACATTTCTAAAAATAGAAAAAAAAAAAAAAGAAAAATAAAAATAAAAGGGGAAAGATAGAAACCAATGGAAGCGTTTTATAATGCAAAAATCAACAAGGAAAATTTAATCACGCGCGTAGGTAACAAAATCACGCATGGGTGTAGGACGAGATGTTTACTAAAAGGATTAATTAAAGCAGTGGGTGTTTCATCAAAAGCCCACGTATCACCTCGGGTAAAGATGTGCCTTTTGATCTTTGTGATATTTGCTTCTGGCGATCCTTTAAATCACGATTATTATTATTATTATTATTATTATTATTATTATTATTATTATTATTATTATTATTATTATTATTATTATTATTAAGAGCTTCTTTTACGCAAAAGTGAAATAATTCCATACAACGAAATAATTTGGAATTATCCCGAATCGTTCGAAGATTATAACTTATCTATGTTACTAAAGATGTTAGCTTTAACTCATTAATCGTACTTATCAGATTTTTAGGAAGGTTAGGTTACTTATTGGACCTTGACTATCTCCGGATTCGAGGGATAATAGTATAGCGTGTCTGATTGACTTGCTGCTTTTAGCAGTGGTAAACCGATGCTATTGATTTCACTCTACACAACTGGTAGGTCCTACTATGTATTCAATCCAAATACCAACCACGTTCTTGTTTCGTTGTCGCCGTCGTTGAAACGTTATTGAGCATTTTAATCGGCCCTGAAAAATAATTATGTCAGGTGGATCCTCAATTGATTCGTTCGAGGGTGTAAACGAGAAAATTTTGCAGTTTACACGAGTAGCCTACCGACGGTATTCCGCGATTTCGCTGCGTAAGCATAAAATATCAAACTCAATGGAGTCCAAAGAAAGTTAGGTCAGCGGTAAGAGGTAAAATAAGCGATGCGCTTCGCCTTTCCCCTTTTCTTTTTGAACACCTTCGTTTTGATGACTTATTTCATTCCACCTATATTTTTGTGCAATTTCCTTGAATTGATTAAAGTTATAATTTACGAAAGTATTTTTCGAATGAACACATAACTCGTTTGAATTTTTGCATTAATTAAAAAGAAGATCAAATACGTTTTACGGTTCGGTCCATCTTTTCTATCTTTTTTTCTCATCGAGATCATCGAGAAAGCTCATCGGCCTAGTTCTTTCCGAGTACCTTCGTGATCTCTTTCTCTCTCCCCCCCCCCCTCCCCTTTCTCTCTCTCCCTTACTCTTTTACTTTTTCCTAGAGTATTGAAATTGACCTTTGAGGCGCTTAGAAAGAAGATAACACGAAAAAAGTAAAAGAAAGGGCTCTAGGGAAAAAACGAAGAACCGGAAGAAGTAGTGGGCGGAGAAAAGATTTGTATCACAGAATCAGAAATTGCTTCTAGATATCGTAGAAGGGGGAAGGAAGGGAAATGGAAAGGGAATTGGAAAAAGAGAATGGATGGACTGTAGGAAGGATCGTGGTAGGAATGGAAGACATTGAAAGAGTTAGAGAAGGTATAAGATAGATGGAGAGAAAGAAAGAGAGAGAGAGGGGGAGAGAGAGAGAGCGAGAGAGAGAGAGAGAGAGAGAGAGAGAGAGAGAGAGAGAGAGAGAATAAAAGCGTAGGAAGAAGTGGAAACTAATATGCACTTACACAGGGCGTACACGTTCTCGAGAAAATCGAAGTTCAATTATAGAAACTAATTTATTAGACATGCTTTACGTTGGCACCTATTCCTACAGCTGGGTTACCAACGCGTACCGTACATTGAACCAAAGATCGATCTGTCGTTCCCACGGAAACGCTTCTGCCTTCTGACATCTGTCTTCCCTAGCGAGATACGGAAATTTATTCAGAACGAGTCGTAGAAATAACTGCTGTCGTTGATGTCGGTGCTGATCTCGATGCTGATGTCGATGCTGCTGATGCCGATGCTGATGCAGATGCTATTAAATTCGAGGAATCGAAAGAGAGCTAGCAAATGTTCTCGTCTATCGTAATTGACGTTTCTATGCTTGCGTATGTTCCATGAATGGACAAGAGAGAGAGAGAGAGAGGGGGGGGGTGGTGGTGGAGAGACAGAGACTTCATAGACATGCACATATCTCTTTGTGTCTGACACTGAAGGAGCGCAAAGCAGTATTCGATGCAACAGGCAGTTAGCTTTGGTATAACGCGTGCATGATCACGAACAATGTGGCTTCCTTATCGAACATCGTTTCCGCTAACAACTATAAACGGCGATGACGCGGCGTATCTCTATGGTAGCGTTTTCATAATATTCCGTTAGAAAGATCTTATTCTTTTTGCGTGTAGTAGATCCATCGATAATCTTAACTTGATCGATTTTACGAACTATAAGGTTTTTCTTTACGAGATCGTTCCTTAGTTTACAGGAGTAATTGAATATTTCATTAATAAAAGATCCGAGACTTTTAATCTTCAAAGTGTGAGAGAGAAAGAGGGATCCTTTCTCTCTTGGGACTAATGAGGCAGGTTGAAACAGTAAAGTACATAATATAGAATAGTCGATGGGTATGCGATGGGGATTCGAGGATGGTAGCTTATCTAAGGCAGATTAAATGGGTCGCGTTACCGGGACGAGGGTTAAACTATAAATTCGTATCGACTATACTCCCCAGTATAGGATTTCATTGAGATACTTTATGGAAATGGCATAACCAAAAGAGGAACGTTAAAGAACACCGATGGATTTTTTTCACAAAATGAGGAAACTTTATGCCATCATCTTTATTTCCATTCATCAAATCAAAATCAAAATAGAGAGGGCGAGGGAAATAAAAGAAGGAAATCTTAAAATATTCATTTCCTCTCTGTGTTGACTGTAATCTGATTTATTCTTTATCTCTATCTGGCTCCCCTTCCCTCTTTTATCTCCTTTTAAAGGACCATCAAGAATATTTCCACTCGATCTATTCGTATACAAGTCGTTTCTTTAAAGAAACCAATTGGCAAGCGAAGGAGAACGATCAAATCGAGAAAGCATTTGAATCGTTAAAGCTGGTTTTCCTTTATGATTTAAAGTAAAAGAATGACTCAATAAAGTTTGCTCTTCGTCTTTCTCTCTTCCATCATTTTACAATGCAAACGTATCGTTCAATTCTAACTAAATACATATTTACGAGTTTACCTCTTACCTTATGCTTCCTCTATTCTTCGCTTTCGTCAAACCACAAAAAGAATGTCCAGAACTTTTCGGCTTCGACTTTCGAGATAATTTATGTGTAGAAGTAGGTTTGGCACGTTTCCATTTGGCATTAACCTAATTTTTCTACTCCAGCTGCTACACACGTGCGAAACGCACGTACAAGAATTTCTATTATTACGTGTAGATTCGATTTAAGGTTAACGGACCTGACGGCACTTTCTGTTCCATCTTGAAAATAATCCAAATCGATTATTTTTCTCCATTTTAAGAAAAATACTGCTTATACGTGGGAGACTTCGTAGGGATTGATGGCCGTATGAACGTCTCCGTCCTATCGTGGGGAACGTTAGGACGACGAATGGCCAAATCACAATATTATGTTCGTAACGTATGATACGAAAATTTATCGTCTGTTTTTCTAAGGAAAACAAAAGCCGAGTCGATAACACGAGGTAGGAGGAGAGATCCACGATGTATGTACGATTCGTGTAACTATAATAACTGAAAGCTTCTGGAGTCAATGTCAGAGATTTTATTTACGCTCGGACTATCTCCTACCATCGCTCTCTCTATCTTTTACGACGTCCTCGTCCTTCACGATATATTATCCGTTTGTTACGCCGTAATTCTAGGAATAGTATCCATGACAATAGTATCTCTGCCTTCCGTAATTGTTTGGCATCAATCCAAGTTTCCTAATATCTTCCCAACTTCGATGAGTATTCCTTCTTTTTCTTTTTTTTTTATCTCCGTTCTTTTTTATTTCCCTCTTTTTTTTTCTTGTCTCCCTTTACGATCCATCATAAAGAAAAATTAGAATACTTTTGTTAAGGCCTTTACCGATATGTTTATAATCTGTCTCGAATAATCGCGATAAAATAAGAAAATATAATAAATCAATCCGCAAGGTAACAATAACAGGAGATCGTTTCAAGTATAGATCTTTCAAAACAACTAAACGAACGAATTTTGGAATATAGTTTGATCGAGGAATTACGAAAGGTTAGACGTCTTTTTCATTGCAATATTCTCGTCAGCTTATTCATAAGTCGTCTCTACGTAGCCTAGAGTACAAGGTCGACATCACGGGTTCCAGTTCACTGGATTCAGTTGCGGTTAAAACCCACCCTAACCCTCCCGACTTGCTTCGAGAGAGGGGTGGGAGTAAGCGAGGGAAATGGGAGGAGAAAGAGCTCGCTGCTCTCTCCGCAGGTGGGAGTTTTCGGGTAGTTTCGTGTAAACGACCCCCGATTTGTTGTAGTTCTCTCTATTCTAACACACGTCGACACGCTGATATCGTTCCCTGGCAGAGAATTAATAATGATCGAGCACGATCCTATTATCATTTTGCAACGTGTTTCTGTCCGATGTAAATCTTCATGATAATTTCATAAGTTTTGATTCATTAACCTTTCAAAAATTTGTGTAAATAACAAAAAAGTTGAATGACAATAAAATATTTCGATATTACTGAAAATGGTTTTCAAAGTATTCGAAGATAATCCATAGGTATCTGTCTGTTGCCAGGATAATCTGATTAGGGCTTCTTCGTACTAAGGCTTCTACATCTTTTTATTCGTTGATGGTCGCTCGTTGAACGATGACACGCATCAAAGAAACTATTTAAAATCGAGATACTCTTGTAGGAATGTAGTAATATAATGATGTTAAATATTCGCTCAAAAGGGATTTGAATTTTGTTGGAATTTGAAGTAAGATCGAGAGAATGGTACTACATATAGGATAACAGTTTTACTATAAATCTGTGGACTGCAGCAATTTTCTCTTCTTATCTTATCCTGTCTTTTCTCTCCTTCACTGCCCAACCCCTTTTATTTCTGACAATGAACCCTCTTATCTATCTTCCCTTCGGCAAGTTGCCAAATTGTATTCTTAATGGCATCTATGTACGAGACATAGGTAGATTGTGATTTCTAAGTACGCTAACAAAAAGATCTTCTGTCAGGATCGTTGTACATATGTAGCTCGATAATACTGTTGAAACTCGGGGTCACCACGGGATATCATCATGGACAATAACCATGCTATTCGGAATATTTGTGTGATGAAACGTAGAGGGAGTGAAATGTCAGCTAAATGTATCCCGTACGTAGGCGTGAGCATTTCTATGTTGTCGAGTGCCACGCATATAGGAGGTCACGGAAGGATATATTAAAACTTGATCTTCCGAGTGCTCGTCGAATACCTTTTAAATAACACTGGCGATATGAAAATACTTTCGACAACTTTTCCCTTAGCATTTAATATTTAGTAATACAATGTACGTCTATGCGTTTCTATATATGCATAGAATATAAGATGAAAAGGGCGTCTAATGGGAATCCAGGACAACGATTTTTAATACCGACGAATTGACCTTCTTCTTTTTCTTCTATTTTTTGTTTTTTGTTTTTTCTTGTAGAGGTCAAAATGGAGTTGGAAGACTTGATGTCCGACATCAAGAAAACTGCTAACAAAGTCAGGGCTAAGTTAAAGGGTAAGTCGTTTGAAAATCGATCGAAGTTTGTTCAACTTATCGAAAGGTTATTCCTTTTATCTCTCGTACTTTTTCTTTCTTTCTTTTTTTTTTTTGTATGTTTTTACATTTAGTGATAGAACAGAATATCGAGCAGGAAGAGCACACGAACAAATCGTCGGCGGATCTGAGGATACGCAAGACTCAACATTCAACATTGTCTAGGAAGTTCGTAGAGGTGATGTCGGAATACAATCGAACACAAACCGATTATAGAGAACGGTGTAAGGGAAGAATACAACGACAGCTCGAGATCAGTAAGTAAAAATCGCGATGAGTAAATCGCATGAAACGCAACGTGATCGATAATATCGATTACACGTGACATTTGTGTCTCCGTATAGACCGTCTCGTATTGGATCTTTTGGACTTTTTCTTTTGAGATCGTTTTTCTTTAACCCCTTTCGAATATATATAAAAAAAAAAAAAGATCTATTTATATACATACGTATTTGCTTCGAGTGGCGTTATTATAGGCACGCATATTTCTTGTTTTTTTTTCTTCTTCTTCTTCTTCTTTTTTTTTTCCTTTTCTTTTCGTTGGAAAAGCAAGCTCTACTTGGCCCTCCTTTCAACCCTCTTTTCATCGACCAATAAAGGCTTCCATTTTTAGCGGGGAGGACGACCACTAACGACGAACTCGAAGAAATGCTGGAGCAAGGAAATCCAGCGGTCTTCACGCAAGGGGTATGTTCCTAAAAATTTATTGATGATCTTATTCCCCTTCTTATATATTCCCTTGTATTAGTCCGAAAGCAAAAGTCTTCTAAGCAATTTCGTTTAGAACGGATATAATTATAATAATTATTTGAGGATGTATCGTTGGAAGCAGCCGTCGAGGATAAATGCTTCTTTTCTTCTTTTCAAAAATATTCTCAGATCATCATGGAAACGCAACAAGCCAAACAAACCCTTGCGGACATCGAAGCACGTCACGCTGATATTATAAAACTCGAAAATTCGATCAGGGAATTGCATGACATGTTTATGGACATGGCTATGCTAGTAGAAAGTCAGGTACGTTGTCAAGCGTTACTTTGACATTATTTTCTTTGAAAACATCTACATGTTTTATTTGTAATTAATCGAAATCGAACTTTCATTGTGTTATACAGGGTGAAATGATAGATCGTATAGAATATCACGTGGAACATGCGGTCGACTATGTCCAAACGGCCACGCAGGACACCAAAAAAGCACTCAAGTATCAAAGCAAAGCTCGACGGGTAAGTCCTGTTAGAATGTCATACTCGACCAACGACGATACTATTATTATTATTATTACTATTATTCTTATTATGTGTTTATTATTTTCTTCCCATAGTTTTTTTGTTTCTATCTCTCAATTCCGTTTCTCCTCTGACACCTCTCCTCTCCCCCGTTTGATTTAACCTGCGTTTGATAACTTTTATACGTACCTCGCTCTCCCTTCCCTCGTTCTTCATGCACCTTCGCTTTTTTGTTAATAATATATATATTGCTCACTCTCTTACTTATACAAGATATCTCCTACCCACGACGCAAATTATCCAAGGACTATGACGCTTTCTTGTGTTTTTCTCTGTATGTATCGCTGATGACATGACAAATATTCTTACTACTACTACTACTATTACTACTACTACTACTACTACTACTACTACTACTACTACTATTACCAACAACATAACAGTACAGTCGATGTATGTACATATGTGTACATATATACACGCGCATTATATGATATATTATATATATATACATATATACTATATACTGTCTGTGTGTATCTCTAATTGTATCGCTCTATCCTGTCGAACATGGGTGTGCTAATTGTGCCTCTGTCCATGAAACGCTCTGTCTATACTCTCATACTATATATTAACTTTACATACCAACCTGCGCTGTCAAACTTATTGCGTTCTATACGTGATTGTTTAGTGCGTGCGTACATATATATATATATATATATATATATATATATATAAATATATATATAAGTATATTGATATGTATATACACACATAAACACGCGTTTATATTTACTCGTTGTCTTCATCCACTTGTACGAAAATTTTGTTTTGTATTAATCAACCAACACGACGTCTACAACATGTCCCTTTATTAACTGGGATAAATCTCTACGTGTCCACTATGATTGTTTATTTTTACCATATTCATATACATATATACATACATATATGTAAAAACAGCATATAGTATACGTTAGTTACGCGATAGTTAGTTACGTCTGTCGTCGCGATATTCGGTTACGTATTTTGTGCATATACTTACACGTACGGATATTGTTGGTGTGTCATTTCGGATGTTATATATATTTCCATGATATTAGTATGTGTGCGTATGCGTGTATTGTACATGCAAACGATATTATTTCACTCCCCCCGCCTCCCATTCATCAAGGTGGCAAAGTTTGTTTACAATTGATTACGTCGTCGAAACGCGATTCATCTTACGCTGGATCCGATTATTTTGGATGCGTTCTCCGTGAAAAGCTGATCGAAACGAAGATTTCACCGTTAGTCCGAATCGAGCTGTCGAAGACGAAGAGAACGTCAAAGCAAGCTCGTAAGGTAAATACGTTCTAACGAAAAGATTATTTTGAACGTCGTCAGAACACATCTGTCCACTTTTTTACGAACTGGAAGAAGTAACATTAATACGTGATAGTTCCTTCTTGTCCGACGACGTTCATACATCAAGGATATGCAGCAACAGACGAACGAAAAACGAGAGCAAAAAGGAATCCCTCTATGGTTCGTATATCGCGAAATTATAAGTTAAATCAGGGGTGGGCAACTTCTCTGCTGCAAGCCGCATGGTCCTCGCCAACCAATCCTCATCAATCAATCCATAATCCTCCATTACTTAAGTCCGCTAACCATCGATCCATGTACCTTATTAAAAAAAAAAAATAAAAGCCGTCCAAATCACAAGGCACGTGGAAGTGTCAAATATTAAGAATCGTTTCCTTCTATTTTACTGAAACAGACAAGTAGGGGAAAGAACTACGTGCGGCTCGCGAGCCTCCAGTTGCCGCCCACCCTTGTCCCGATTACAATTTTGATAAAAATTTTCTAGTTACAAATTAGAATCTCACATGAGATAGGAAAGAAAAAAGTTATTTGGAAAATATTAGTATCGTTTTTAGGGTGACCAGATATACACGATTATTAATGAACGCACAATACCCCATTTGTTTTAATTATAATATTATTTGCCTCTCTTGTAAAAATATAGAGAAATATACGAATTTGGTGGACATGCAATCTGGTCAGTCTAATGATAGTTTGCATTTATTTTTCTCGATCGATCTTAGCTTTATCATCCTTTTTGCTGCACTAGGATTTTCTTGATGTTTTTTCTTTACAATATTTTTTTTTTTTTTTTTTTTTTTTTTACATATAAATATTAACATCGTTCCTTGCATTAACACTGCTTCATCGTGACTTCTCGCCATGACGAGCGATCAGTTTGTTTAATGATCTAGTATATCACATCGTTGCCATATTTTATCCTCCTGCACGCGTACCCACATATTACCATTTTCTTCGTAGAATTTCCAAGGTATATTCCGACATATAATCTCGAGATCGAGAGATCGTTCGCGTTCGTATCAGCTTTTTTTTTTTCAAACGATGGTACACGGCAATATATAGATGAACGACGTATCTTATCGCTCGCATTACTCGGCGTAATCACTATCGTAAATATCGTTAGCGAAGTCTTTTTTTTTTTTCTTTTCTTTTTTTTTCCATTAGCTGGCATTGTGCATTAGTGAATCGATTCGCCGCGTCGTCTCTTTCCGTTTGTTTACTTAAAATCTAACAATAAAATCGCACAGCACCACAACACGGTAGATCGCATAGAAGCGCAACTTCTGCACGTTTTTGCAAGCAATCTTGATTTCTCTAGTTTACGTTTTTAAGATATGCCTGTTTCCGCGTGTGAGTGTGTACACTTGGGCGTGCGATTGGGTGTGGGTGTGTTTTTTCTCCCCGTAAGTAGATGTTCTCTATCCTTAATTAAAATAACTTTTGCGCCGAGTATCTTACACTAGCAAAGCACAAAGCGACAAAATCGTTTCACTTTTCAACCGACACGAACGTTCGCGTTGGGAATGCGAAATATTTCCTTTTTTAAAGTGGCATGC
>OU964965.1:5680371-5685371 GCA_918808275.2 Dolichovespula sylvestris
CAATAGTTTATTTTGTCGAAAGAAAAGAACAATTAAATGAGACAAACAGAGTTATCTGAAAAAAGAAGATGGGGGAAGGAAGGAACGGAGAGAGATAGCTTAGAATAGATTAGTCTATTATGCCACTCGAAGTTACTACTCCAAAGACAGCATTTAAACGAAGCTCAGGATTTTTTCTTACTCAATATAAATAAAACAATAACAAACACTGATTCGATGAATTTCGATATATATATATATATATATATATATATATATATATATACACATCTCCTAGGATTACACTATTGAAAATTACGAAAAGAAGGAGATGGAAAGGAGAAGGAGGAAGAAGAAAAGATTAAAAAGGATTAAGGGAAAAAGGAACAAAAAAATTAATTAACAAACAAACAAATAGCTACAGCTATCCAAATGCACAATAAAGTACGTCGGAATAGTTGTTATTTATTTCGACGCGTTCCTTCGTGTTCGAACGTATTTTCACTGCCCTTTTTCTGTTCATTTTTATTATCGTTTTCCACGCATATCACCGTTCCTCGATAGACGAGTAAGATAGAACATAAAAGACTTTCTAGGTAAAAAAAAAAAAAACCCGGATTAATAAGTATTATTCATTGTGTAGAAGAAGATGAAGATGATGAAGAAGAAAAATAATAAAAAGAACAAAATATAACACAAATATACAATAGTGGACTTTCGGTCGAATACAGTTTCGTACTATACAAAGAACTGGACAATTTAGTCACGTCTCACTGGTCGAAGCGTATTAATAATATTAATTAATGCGAATTTACAGGATACATCTCTTGCCGATGTCACTTTTCTTTTTTTTCACGTTAATCTCTTTCAAACTTTGTTTTCTCCCTAGAGCGAGAAATTGAATATGATTAGTGAGTTCGTTGTTTGATTTAATTTAATGATCACTTAATTATTTAATTAATTAATTAATATATATATATATATATATATATATATATATATATATATATTGTATATACACAATACACTCCTTATAAATAGCGATAAGTCATTTTCGTCTTCGTCAAAGTAGACGGAAAATTTTCGTTCGTGTCATTGCATTCTGTAAATAATTGCAATTTGTATAGAAAAAAAACGAGAGAGAGAGAGAGAGAGAGAGAGAGAGAGAGAGAGAGAGAGGGGAGTGAAATACTGAGAGATAGAACGAACAATATGTTCCTTATTTTCTCTTTCATATTTAAACGCTCATCGTCAATTAACGTTAACGTTAATTAGGTAATTAAAAAAGACAAATAACGTACAGCAAGTTACAGACAAACGAACGAACACGTGTTAATGTACAAGAAGATCGAAAAAGGAAGAAACTTGCTTTGTGGTAATAGGGTGATAAACAATAGGGAGACGATGTAGGAAAGAAGGAAAGAGAAAGAAAGAAAGAAAGAAAAATAAAGGAAATATGTTGGATTTATCAACAAGGAATGATATGGAGGACGAGGACGTTTATCGTGTAATGAAAAAATAATTTCCGAGAGTAAACTGCGAAAAAGAGAAAAAGAGAGAAAGAAAGAGAGAGAGAGAGAGAGAGAGAGAGAGAGAGAGAGAGAGAGAGAGAGAGAGAGAGAGAAAGAGAGAGAGTGAGAAGATGATGGATATAAAATGCAACAAGACGGTATTTTGATGACGAGCATCCACTCCGGTGTAATCCAAGGTTAGTTTACAAATTGTTATCCGTGTTTTTCTTCTATTTTTTTTTCTTTCTTATTCCTTTTTAATAAGAGCATGCTCGCCAGAGTATTAATTTGTTTTGCCTTCGAAGAGTAATCTTTTTCAGTATTCGCTTGTATATATTCATATATATTATATATATTATATATATATATATATATATATATATATATATATATATATATATATATTTATTACACATACGTACGTATATGTTAGAAAGAGAGAGAGAGAGAGAGAGAGAGAGAGAGAGAGAGAGAGAGAGAGAGAGAGAGAGAGAGAGAGAGAGAGAGAAAATTTGTGTTCAATGCACACTAGTCTCTATGAACATACAAACAAACGGCATCATGCATGATTTAGACGCACATTATCGATACCGTCCAATCTCAATTATTGCCGATGCATTAGAAGAAAAAAAATGATAATAAAAAGAAAAGGAGGGGTGACTGAACGAAGTTTTCGTCATCTTTCCTCCATATTTGCAACACTGAAACACGCGCGAACACATTTTATTAAAGCATATCGTATAAATTATTTTCCTTTATTACGATCGTTTAGAGAAAGCTTTACAAGTAGTTGGACATCTATCGTTACCACTACTACTACTACTACTACTACTACTATTACTACTACTACTATTACTATTACTACTACGACTACTATATTATGACTATTTACTATTACTAATATGATTATTATTATTACAAGTATCGCTAGGAATTATCACGATGCTCCTGATTGTTGCATAATTTGAATTTAGTGAAACTTGTTAAATGCACGTTAAATGCTAATTATTGTTATAAAATATTTAGCCGCTCCGTTCGAACGGCATTTGATTATTTTGTAAAGCAAATACATATTTTTGTTAATACATATTGTTCTCTTTATATCTGTGTAAATACCTTTCTTAAAGAGAGAAAGAGAGAGAGAGAGAGAGAGAGAGAGAGAGAGAGAGAGAGAGAGAGAGAGTGAGAGTAAAAAAAGGAGAGTAAAAGGAAAGATAAACATCGATGTTTTATGTGTGAATGCAAAACCTGGTGTACCTGATTCGTGTCGAGTTTCCCATTCAATTCATCGAATCGATCGATTTACTTAATCTCATACGTTGACTCTTATGCAAATTTCGATATACGAATCTCATTTAAGGACACGATTCTCGAGTACGCTTGGTACATCTCGTAAGATCAAAGTAATATTTAAAAAAAAAAAAAAAAAAAAAAAAAAAAAAAAAAAAAAACAATAATAAAAAAATATTATGTACTTATATCGACACTTTTACGCAGGCCACCGAACACGACGAATCACATCCTCAGGAAGCTCGCCTGCCGACGTACCCAGACGCAATCTATTCTTTCAGGTGCCCCGGGCAGTGCTATTTTTGTTCGTTTTAACGGCAACGGATAAAGACAAAGAAAGGTGGAAACGTTTCAGCGTAGTGTTAAACAGGAAATAAAAATACGAATAAAAAATATATAGTAATAATAATGGACAGAGGCGTTTACAATTCTAAGCACACCTGTGAGAAACTCGCAAAATAAAACGAAACAGAAGAACAGAGATAAGAAGTAAATAAAAAAAGAAAAACATTGGTAATCGTCAGGACCAAGGATACGGTGTGCATGCGTGGGTGTTGTATATGCATGCGTGTGCGTGCGTGCGTGTGTGTGTTTGTGTAACATCGAGGAAAGAAATACGCGTGTGTGATACATAACGTGAAGGTAGGAAAAAAAGAAAGAGAGAGAGAGAGAGAGAGAGAGAGAGAGAGAGAGAGAGAGGGAGAGTGAGATAATTAAAAGATGTAGGAAAGTTGGAATGTACATTGTAATCGATAATCCGATTTTTGCTGACCCGCTAACACCCGCCGAGTGCAGAAGAAGATCATGATCATGATCTGCCTCGCCATACTCTGCGTCGTCCTGGCAACTACCATCGGTGGATACTTTGGCCTGTGAACACCAGAAGCAGGTATCGTAAATAGAATATCAATATCGATGTCGTCTTGATATTTCCCAATCGTAGTTACTTTCGCTTGTAATGTACTCGACAGAAATCTACGTTATATTTAAAATCGTTGAGAGGGAAGGAGAGCTGTGTAAAGTAGCGAAAGAAGAAAAGAAATGAAATATAAAAGGAAGGAGGTCAAAAGAGGGGGAATAAAAGAGACATAGATAGATAGAGATAGAGATAGAGATAGAGATAGAGATAGAGATAGATAGAGAGAGAGAGAGAGACAGAGACAGAAAAATCATTTTACAAAGTAGTCATTATTTTATGCAGCTCTACGTAAACTCAAACGGGAAAAAAAAAGAAATAGATACGTCATACGTTAATCGTAAAATATAATAATATGTATATTTATTGTCTCTACACCGAGGTGAAACCACCACGTTTGTCCTTTCAGGAAGGTACGAAGGAGACAAAGGCGAACGTCCGGCACTGTATATCTAATTTGACAAAACTCGCCGGGAGCAGTCATACTTCATGCATATCGCCCCGACAACAAACGAACACACAAGACAGACCGTCAAGAAAGCAATTTCAAGTTATGATCATCTCTAAAAAAAGAAAAAAAAAGAAAAAGAAGAAACAACAACAACAAAAAGCTCTCTCATCTTATCCAAAAACACAAGTTCTTCGTTCGAGTCGACGTTCGGTAAATAGAGGGTGAATGAGTCCGAAGAAAAAGAAGAGAGGAAGTGGAGGAGGGTAAGGTAGGAAAAGGGAAAGGATGTGCAGTTATTTTGAAGAGGGTCGTCGCCATCGTCACTATCATCGCTACTACCACTCATCACCATCAACGAGCATACCTTTTTACGTCAAGCTTCGAGCTAGTTGCATTCTGTCTATGAGAACAAAAAAAATCGCCTGTTTTCTATTAAAGAGTTCTTGGAGAAAGAATGACAAAAGAGTGTGAGAGAGAGAGAGAGAGAGGGAGAGGGAGATAGAGAAAAAGTTCAGCACACTTATCCTGCGACGAGCGGCGAGAACGTGATGTTGTATCGCGATCTGTCTTGTTTTATCTCGAGGGAGAGAAGCTAAAAAGAGATCCAAAAAATTTAAGAAAATTGCGACGAAATTTATCTGAGAGAGAGAGAGAGAGAGAGAGAGAGAGAGAGAGAGAGAGAGAGATTAAGGGAACGAGTAGGGGTGGTGTATTGATGAGATTTAAAAAGGGAGGAAAGTTTTAACAATCGTTTCTCGGAGTTCCTACGTGTTTCTAGATCGAGATATCGTTTGTAATAGATCATCGTAGGAGCGACGGATCGTAAGGCTAGTCAATCATAGCATTTTATCGA
>OU964965.1:5690371-5802871 GCA_918808275.2 Dolichovespula sylvestris
AGCGCAGCGCGCAGCGTGTAGCGGTCATCTTCGTATAATAGGAATTGAAATGATATACGATATGCATGTATATATGCATAAATATATATGTATACATATATACATTCATATACATATATATATATATATATATATATATTTATTTATTTATTTATTTCTTATCGTTACACATTATTATTATATATACATATATATATATATATATATATATATATATATATATATATGTATTATATAAGTTCTGCGACGTAAATGTAGCATCGATCATTATTATTATCAATACGCTGACGATCGATCGCGCAAAGCACGGGTTTGGCCTAACAATAAGAGAAAACGAGAGCTCGTCCTCGCGATCGATATCATCCGTATAAGCCACAAGGGGAAGGAGAAGAAGGTCGAAAAGCCAAAGAGGCCGATCGATATTCAAAATCCGAAGTCCGTAACGTCGTTATATTTAGCGCATAGAATTCAAAAGGAATTCCGTACGTCCTCTCATTCATAAAAGCGCGCGTGAACCTTTCCAATTCGAAAATAAGAAAAAGGGAAAATAGGAGAACGAGTTCGTTTCGGGAATAAATGCAACGAAGAAAAGATCGGAAGAAGACCAACGACGTTGACGATCAAAAGATGACGAACGTTTTAAGCGTTGTTCAATTTTAACCGAAATAGAATCTTTCACGTCTACATTGAATTTATAAGAAAGTTTATATTTTCGCACCAAATAGATGAACCGTACTTTCGAGACATTCCAAAAAATTATATTGGTAATTTGACGAGTCCGTTTAGCCATTTTATTTCGTTGATAAAAATATACATGCATATACATATATTGCAAAGGTCGATCTTTAAAACGCCGTTCGTCTGTTCGTTCGTCACGTACAGCGACGAGAAATTTAAAGAAAAGGAGAGAAGTGACGTGGGATTAATTGATATGGAAAAGAGATCTTCATGTACTTACATCAGCCATTTCCGGATATATAAATAAAATAAACGGGGTGAATAAGAGATTAAATAGATAAATAATTAAACAAATAGTCGCGTGTGTGGAAGATGAAAGAGAGAGAGAGAGAGAGAGAGAGAGAGAGAGAGAGAGAGAGAAAATGAAAGGACAGTTAGATTAGTGTGGAAAGAGTTCAATGTATGTAAATGAATGTTCGTGAATCGCGTGCGAATGTCGAATGAATGACAGTGAAAGAGAGATCGATAGGGTGTGCTGTGTTAAGTATGTATGAGAAAGAGAAAGAGAGAATCTAAGCAAGATCGTGTCACGTTGGTGCAATTATTATATTGAGAGGCTATTTCAATAACCTTATAAGTGTCAATTCCACTTTCAAACGTAAATCGTAATTAATGCGAAAATATTAACACACGTAGAGAAAAAAAAAAGGAAAAAAAGAGAACAAACGAAGCGACAAACGACGATAAGAGGAAAACAAAAAAAAAATAAGAAAGTCGTAAAGAGTCGTACGCCGGCGATTCCTCGATCGTTCAGCGATAAAAGTGAGATTATATTGATAAATTTAAATTATTGAAGTAAAACAAAAAAAAAAGAAAGAAAGAGATAGAGCGAGAGAGAGGGAGAGAGAGAACGAACGAGCGACAGAGAAAGAGCGAGCGAAGTATATATAAAGAAAAAAAAAAAAAAAGAACAACACATAGCACATGCAAGAGTAACAAAGATATCAATACTTTTTATTGTAGTTATTTCATAGGTGAGATTCATAAAAAAAAAATTAAAAAAAAAAATTAATAAAGGTATTGTATTAATGATCACTTATATTACATGAATCAACGGTGTTTTTCTGCCTATACGTATTTACGTCTCGTACTTTTATGCCAGACGAGCACTATAGACTTTTCTCGTGTAAGAACAAGAATGATACGAATATATTTCGTTTTCGTTTTCTCTATTATAATGTTATTATTAACACTGTACAAAGTTGGCAATAATGTTAAGAATACCCTCTTCTATATAATCGTTACTTGCCGTAATAAATGAGAAACCCTTCGCGACTTTCGGTCGTTCCGAACGATCGCAAAGGGTGGTTTCAATTAGCATGTAACGATTATTACTGCTGTAGAGCTAATATGTGATCAAGTGAATGTGCCCTTTCATCGTGTAATCAAGCACAAAGGAAAGTTTCCTCTATGAGTATAACGGTAGGCCTCTAGTCCGTTTATCTCCGATTCTATAGAGATACGGATCGCGCGATAACGATCAGTCGACCAACGAAATACGAATCCAACATACCCCCTTTGGATGGAAATCTTTTCTCACACACCACTTGCCTGAGATGAATGAATAATAAAGATCCTTATTCGAACGTAAATATAATCTTGTGCGAAACGATATTTTGATTTTCTTTCCAAAGGATTCCGTTGGATTCGTCTTCTCGTATAATCTCATCCGAAGAATACCGACGATGTAAGAATAATTTTCAGGCCACTCATCTACGAAAGAGAAAAACATAAAAAAATAAGCCAAGCGTTTACTGTACAATTATATTCTTTTACGTTAACGACTTACTATTGAGTAGTCGGGTAGTATATTTTACATTACTGATATATAGTAGCGTTACTTATCTTACCCTAATTTTATATATAATTAAAGATAAGTATCCGCAAGAATTATAGTCAGCACTGCAGTGAAGTTACTATACAATTATAGATAACGGCCCATGAAAAATAAATTTCAAAAACCGACACGATGTTCAATGTATTTAATGATCTTCTCGAACGGTGAAGAATATATGATATATCGGGAATACGAGGTGTTATTTTTTTTCCTTTTCTTTCTTCCGCTCCTACCTTGAGAAAGGAAAAGTAGGAATACCTCGTTAGGCATGTATAACAATTTATTAAGAAAATAATGTAAATTTTATTACAGAAACAGCGCTTTAAAATTAATTTTACTATCCTAAAAGCCTAATTATTAAAATGCTGAAAGTACATGAAAATGAATCTTAAATGTAAGGTCAAATATTAGATATAAAACATTCAAAAAGTCGCACATATTGTACTGTCAAAAATGAATGGTATATTGTGATCACGTAAAAAATCGCATATCGATTTTTAATAGGGACAAAGTATGGAATCATCTTTATCGAAAACAAGCTCTGCTTTAGAAAGAAGTTGATCTTGAAAATATCCATCATTCGATAATCTTTCTGGACCACGTAGAGCTTTTACACGAATAAAATGTTTTACTATTGTAGGATTAACATACGACATTGTCAATCTACAACCCCACGTTAATAATGCTAGCGGCTGCAATATGCAAATACATTATTAGTCAAACAATATATAATATTTTATTATATTTAATAAGATTACATGTTGAAATCAATTTTAACTTTAAACTTACTCTATCTTCGTCCAAAAGATTGTACGGTGTTATAATATGTCGCCGAAGACAACCCTTAATTAAAGATTTCAAACGCTTAACTTCTAATGGATTAGCACATGGATGGTATAACATAACAACTGCTCCATGCTGAAGAAATATCAGTCTTTAATACTTTGCAAATTGTAATTAGTAAAAGTATAATTACCTCCATACTATGAAGCCATCTTTGTTTTGGTAAAAATTTATATTCACCATAAATAGGCCATAAAGCTCTATGCGTTCCACTGAAAAAGGGATTTTTGTACATTGACTATATAAATATAATATGTTTCTTCTATATGTTACATACTTACTAAATTGGTATATTATCATCATATTCTATCTTCTCATTCATACATTTATGAGCAGCCTGGCCATAAAAATAAATTATATTTTAATTTATATTTACACAAATAATAAATCAAAGTTTTATTGACAGAAAGTAGATAAAAAGAAAAATAATAATAATATGATCTTACTACGTAAGCTGTTGGAACTTCTTCACAGTATAATATAGGACTTATTTCAGTGTTAGGTATAATACGTCTATTGTAACAGGTATAATTTACTGGCGATCCATCCCAATCAACAGTTAAATTTGTCTATAATAAAGATCCAATTTATGTTTAAACAGCAACAAATAATTAAAAAGTAAAGCTTTATTATAACTCAATATACCTTAGCATCATCACATTGTGTAGATACTATACCCATAGGTACTGAATGTATAAAATTCTGTGAATAATCATCATGTGAATATTCATTTTTAGGTAATATTTTAGGAGGTGGAGTAGGATCGCCTGGTCTTTCTGGCATCCATCTCCCTGTCCATGTTTCCAAATCATTATCAATATTCCTGCGATTTTCCCTTTCACGTTCTCCGTAGGACCGAAACAGTTGTAGGAAATTTATTTCTGACTGTTCACGTGAATCTAAAATATTGTATAATCCAATCTTCGGGTATATCTTTTTATTTTATGCGTCTTAAACAATACATATATATATGTATACGTTGTGTGTATATACACATGTTTAAGCGCTTATATGTATATACACACATTATTTATAAATGATTCTATGTGCGATACAAATTTTTGAATAGGTTAGAAAAAATACAAACTCGATGACAACAATAACAGTGACTCAAAAAACTGATATAAGACAACCTTCATTTTGATCAATATATGCATTCACGAAGTCCAAAGTAATTAGGCAGCTAAGAAGTAGTAAGAAAAGCGTTCCATTCATCATGTGTTGCTTACAGTAACACCTGTTTGCACGTCAAACGTCACGAATGTTCTATCATAAAGCGTATAAAAGACACCTACGCAAGATAAGTTTAGTTATATATTTCACTTATCGCCAGATACTTTGCGCTCTCTAGCGGTTAAATTTTTATGTACATATAGTAACCCATATAAATGTTAAACATACAAAATACCATTTGTCCATGTTGATTAAAAACTAGATTTTTTGTTATTAATAACTTAACAATTCATCGTTTTTCATATTCCTGTTTTACTTTTTATTTAGTAAGAATAATTGTATGTACAGTAATTACAATTACTAAATAGAATATATTACAATTCAATACTTTTATATATATATATATATAATACAACATTATACAATACAATTCAAATTGTATAAAAACAAGTATAAAATATAAAGAAGTATGTTCAATGTCATAAATTAGCTTCAAATGAAATAGGAAATGTTTCTAGACTTTCCAAATCAAGCAAAACAACTGTTTGAGTTTTTGAAAAATTTGGAATACAAACTAATCTCACTATGTGCCCTTCATCTGCGACAAATATTTAATAAAATTGAAATGGTTTATTCATTTATTTGTATTTACTAATAAATAAATAAATTTATAAACAAATAAATTTATTCATTTATTTGTATTTACTATAAGTTAAACATCATCTTACCAGATATCACTTTTGTATCATATTCCTCCATGTTACCAACAAAGTATATGTCTGGACATTCTTTTATGATAAACGGATCATTTTTAAAGTATGGATAACATGACAATTTATCAGGAGCCGTAGGTGCGTAATGTCGCCAATATAACGTATTTTCTAGCCATGTTAAAGGAGTATTTTCTATAAGATTAGCAATTTTCATAATATCTTGAATTGGCTGTCCGCTAGATCCAGCTATAATACGAGATCCAATAGAACCAATCCAAGGATTAGTAGCACTATTAAAACTCTTATATCTGTAAATTCTTTTATAAAGTAAATAAGTTCTTCATTCTTTTTGCAATTTTGTATTTAATATTATACCTTATTGTTTGCGGTAATAAACAAGGATGTAATGGCTGCTGAGGCAATGTATGACATGCAGGATCGAATTCACCAGGCATTAATGTTACACAACAGCATTTTACAATAGGTTTAAGAAATTCATCAAGTTTATAAGTGGCCACCTGAGTTTCCTTAGTTAATATTTCATTATATTTTCGTTTTTTCGAATAATTTTTATGGTCAAATGTTTCGATAAAACCTCTTACACTATTTCCTAAGCAATCATAGATATATTTATTAATTTTCATCATATAAATAAACACTAATTGATATAAATTAAAATAATCACAAATACCAGCTATAATAACATGTACAATATGTGCAGCTTCTTCTTGTACGCATGAATTTCCAGCCATTCCCATAATCCATTCGGATAAGAGAGTCAATCCAAATGAGTTTATATTATTTACCAAAGATAATCCAGAAACTAATAATATCATTTTACTTTTTCTTATTGATATACAAGATGTAGAAGGTGCAGAACAACACCCTGGGAAACACCAATCCTCTACCTAAAATAGGATTAATCTAATTGGTCAAATCAAATAATTTAAGATAGTTTTAATATATACTCATAATACCCAAAATGTTCCATTTTCTTGTTGACGACCAAGCATAGCACAAACAATACCAGTTACAATACTTTGTATATTCATATGATTACCAGTTAGTTTTACTCTTAATGTTTCATCTTCCAAAAATAAATTATTCTTAAATGATGCATAATTAAATTGCGATGGTTGTGGACAAGATTGCAGTTCTTTTGAAAGCATTTGCAAAGCTGATTTTTTTAGTTCTTGATGCTTATAAAGAGTTCCTATGATGATACAGAGTCCATTTTCTTGAAATTCAACAAGATTTGAGATATTTATTATTTTATATGGAGCTAAAAGAAAATAACAAAGATCTATAAAAATTCTTTTTATAAATATTTATTTGTGTCTATACATTTTAATTAATTATGTTCTGATAATATCTTTATTGATAAATGCAGGTATGAGCAAAGAGCAAATTAGGTTGGTACAAAAGCAATAAACAAAAATTTTATGTTAATGAGAAAAATTTTGTATTTCTTTTTCAGATGTGTATTTTTTTAAAGAATATAAGGTTTTATCTTTTGCGTTATACACGTATACATTTCCTATCTTTGATTTTATTAAAATTAACCTATATCATTGTTGAGTTCATTAAAAGATATTTATCTTCAGTTATGAATTAATTTAAAGTACTTTACCCCATTTTGTTTTTGCCTTTTGTATTACGGTATCTCTTAATGCGTTTAATCTTGCAAGATATATACTTGAGTATTGATGTTGAAAATTTTTCGAAGGAAGTAAAAACCTCTTAAAATCATTGAGCGGCATATAATCTCTAACAAAAACACAAGTTGTATTATTCTCCATGAATAAAAGTAATGCTGTATTTACACATGGAAAAATATTATTTCTATTCTATCGATTAAAAAATTTGCTATCTGAAAAGATCGATGAACGTGATTTTTTTCTTTTATCTATTTGATATGTGTACCAATGTTTTTATTTTATTTGAAAAAATCGTAGTCGAACAATAATTATTTTCATCTATCGATAATTTTTATTAATAAAACTAATGAAGTAAGATTTATTATATACGTTCAATTCTCAAAATAATCAGATGGTCCAATACGATTCAAGCATCCCATATCTATATTAAAAGAGAGACTCCTTAATCAAATGAACAATTTATGTTTACAAAGTTACATAATATATATAAATTACAAATATATGTTAAAATACAAGTTGTAATTTATTGTAATAAATTTTATAACTTTACATAAGTATAATAAAATTATAGTAGTAAATATAGTATTTAATAAACTAAGATATATTCACGGAGTCCTTCCGGTAAATGTTCTTTCCTTCGTATCTCGCGTGTGCGTCCTGTTGCAATTTTACTCTGCTTGATATTTGTAATTATTTAAAAGCGAAAGACAAAAAAAGAATTGTTATATTATATAGAAAATATTTGTAAACCATGGCTTTAAATCTAAGACTTCTTCAGTTTAATCTGCCACTTATTTTCAAATCTACATTAAGAAATGCCTTAAGCGGTATGTAATACTACAATAACCTCAAACTTTATATCATGCGGTTTTTAAACTTATTTTAATTAAATTGTGATTTTATTTTAGGAACCGTTCATTTCGGAGTAAATCGTTCTATTTACACGAATAAAACAATAGGCATGAACACTTATGAATATATAAGATCACAGATGCAACAGCAATTTACTAGTGTAGAAGCTTCATTTCGTACAAAAATGCAAGAAATTGTTAATGATGAAAACAGTGTCGTTTTTACAGAAGATTTGAAAGCTATGTCACATTTAGTAACTGATACTTCTGAAGATTTAGACTTATTTGTTAAAATGATATATAAATTTAATTCTCAGAACAAAGAGCTAAGGTTTGGTAATTACATATTTGGTCCTGTAATAATGAGAGCTTTTAACTATGTGAACAGACCAGATTTAGCATTATCTACATTTCTTGATCCAACTTTAACACCTTTTTTTAATCAAACCATGAGTTATACTGTTTTGATGACATCGTTGTATAATCATAAAATGTACAATGAAGTACGACAAGTATTTGATATATGTAAAATAAATTTTTCTCAGTATCCTAATGCTCCAAGATTGCCAGTTATTATTAATGCTGCTGCTTGTTATCAAGAGGTCTGTACATTTTTTTAATGGTTCATTTAAAACAAGATATAAAAATTTAATTATTTAAAATTTCATTTTTTTAGAATACTCCAGAATCATACAATTATCTATTACAAACTTGGAGAGAATTGTCTGGAAATAACTTTCCACCTGTTCGTAAACTTATATTATTCTTAGGAGGTCTAGCATTAAAACAAAACTCTCCAGAGATTACTTTAGAATTAATGTCATTAATAAGAACACGTAACATTGATAATAGATGTTTGAAAGTTCTTGCATACTCTAAACTTAATAGATACAACGATGTTGCCTATATATTAAAAAATTCAGTTGAAGGAAATTTTGGTTTCCAAGAAAAATATTTTTCAGATGTTGTATGTATATATTATAATTAAATTATTCATAATTTTATTGACTTTAAAATATAAATTGAAAATATTAATTACAGTAATTTTAAATTTTAGATTCAGAAAATTGAAGAAGGTATGGAAAATATCAACGATGAATTAAAATCAATATTAACAAAATTAATTTCACTTTTGAAAGCACAAAACGGTATAGAGCCACGGGTAATTATATAAAAATATTGTAATAGTTGAAATGGTTATTTTATATTTATTAATAACTAAAATATCTTAATAATAACAAAATATCTTAGATGCAAGATACTTAATATATTATTTTTTACAGACATTGGAATCTCATTTAATTAAACCAATTGAATTCGTCTTCACAAAAAATTCTAATTTAGAACAGTCAAAAGAATTATCAAAGAAAACTAGACAAAGGAGGATAGTTGGTTTAAAGGATCTTATCTAATCATAAATATCTTTTTGTAATTTATTGTAGCATATATTTATAAAATATATTGTCTATACAATCATAAAATAATTGTCATTAGATAATACAATCTTTAGTTATAAAATGTTAATCTACATTTTGTTAAATTTAATTTCATTAAATATAATAGTAAAGTATTTGTTTAATAAGTGGTTAATACAAATTTAATTATCTACAAGATATATCGACTTTAATTACATTTTGTAATTTATTACTCATTTCAAAAGAAAAATTAAAAATGTTTAAATGTATGTTAAATCTTTTAAAAGATTAAATGTGGTGTGTGTGTGTTTGTGTGCGCGCGCGCGCGTGTGTGTATGTACATGCCCATACTCTTTTGTATGTAATTTTTTTTGTTTTCATATACGTTTATTAAACTCATGATTTTGTATATTATATACATATGTGCTCATTGCATTAATAGTTCTGTACATTTATAGAATAGATGGCGCTAAATCATTTTAAGATTACATATCTGCTATAAAGTGACAGATAAAATAAAAATGGCTGAAAATGGGTTGGGATCTGAAATTGGATCTCAAGAGTATCTTGCAACAGAAGCTATTAATTTAGATTTTATTGAGGTAAATAATAGAGCAATTAATTTATATTTATAAAAAATGTAATTAAATATGTCATTCACTGAAAGGATTTTTATATTACATAAAAAAAACATTATGTTGTATAAAGCGCGATTGAAGGTTAATTGTATTTACAGTGTTTGATTATTTGTTACTTAGTTTATATTTTAATATATTCTTATGTTTACTCGAACGATTTTTTACATGTACTATATATAAGTAAATTTTTGTGTATTTAAAGTTACTAATACCATACCGTATTAATGTACAGAGGTTCCATTGATGTACAGATTGATCCAGTATCAAAATTATATTTCAGTTAGATCATGCAGAATATGCTATACCAACTGTGGAAGAATTACCCTCCTTAGAAAGTATATTAACAGAACCAGATTGTACGTCATTATCAGGAACAGACGATGATCTTGGAGCTGCATCGATTGAGAAATTAGGTAGTAGTGAGACAACCAGCGTTGGCAGTCATTTATCTTTGAATTCACTCAATAAATCTTCCAAAGCTTCACAGCATCCACCATCAGGAGCTATTTTAAGACACGTAATTTTAAAGGGTATTTCTGCACAAATTGTATCAGCAAGTGTAAGTAATAAAATAAATCTATATTATTTTTAATATATATTAAATATAAATCTAATGTGAAAAAAATTATTCAGGAAAGGGTCAATGCTGGATTAGCAAGTGCAGTTACTGCTGGTGGAAATATGTTAGTAATTGGTACTAGTCATGGTTTAATATTAAGCTTTGATTCGTCACAAACATTAAGATGGTGTGATCAAGAAGCCAGACATCAAGGATCTGTCTCTGCATTATGTTTTAATCACGATGGAAGTAGAATATTGGCTGGTTTTGCCAGAGGTCTTATTTTAATGATCGACAGTAGTGACGGAAAAGTTTTAAGAACACTTACCGAAGTTCATCCACTTGACACGGCTGTATTACATGTTAAAGTAAATATTGTTTATTTATCTAATTAATTCTGCAGTCAGATACTTTTTTATTATAATTAATTTATATTTTTATTTTAGTTTACAGATTCTTCAAAAGTTGCACTTTGTAGCGATAGTGGTGGATCTGTTTTTGAATTAAATTTTACTAGAGTTATGGGAGTTCGAGGCTGTGATAGTAGATGCTTATTTAGTGGTTCTAGAGGTGAAGTGTGCACTTTAGAACCTTTATTATTAAATAATTTACCTTCTCATCCATTAAAAAACTACACATTAGTAGCAATGGCTACATTATCTAAGGTTTGTTAATTTTAGTATTCTCTTTTTATTACTTATTATTTATAAATTCATTATATAAGATGAAGTTTTATAGGTAATTGTTGTTTGCATACGACCCAGAATGAGAGTTCTTCTTACACATTCACTATCAGGTGCTGCAATTGCACCTCCACAACTTTCTTGGCAATTAGTTGTAATACAAGCAGCTGATGCATCTAGAGTAGTTGATCCAGTATTGGCTCTTGCACGGGATGATGTAGTACATTTTTACCAAGTACTATTATTTTATATGGTCAACAATTTTATATTTATTTATTTAATCCAATATTTCACGCTTAAAATATAACTATTACCAAGGTATCTACTGAAGCTGGTACCAGAGTGAAGTTATCTCCTCTTCGCAGAATGTCATTTCCATACACTATAAGCAATTTACGTTGGTTGAATCCAAGATCTTTAATTGTATTAGATACTCAAGAAAGATTACATTTATTAGATGTAAGAACGCAAGATAACTTAGAAACATTGGATATGAGCCGTGTTTGTATTTCATATGCTTCCAGTCATTTCAAAGGATTATGTACAGGTGGTAATGTTTCTAAGGTATAAATAGTTTTGTTTATAATTATCTAAAAACTGCTAGAATAATTTTTCTTTTCTACTATACAATATAATTGTTTTTGATAGGCAATGGCATTAGCTGGTGAAAGAGCTTGCTACAATACTGTTATAACATTTGGAAATCAACTTTTGTTATTAGGTACAAAAAGCTTACATGCAGTATGCATAAGAACATGGACAGAACGATTACAGCACTTAACAATGCAGGTATATTTACCAAAATATACTTGAAATTTTATTTTATATAAAATAAAATTTTTTCTAGGGTCGTTTTCCAGAAGCTTTGGCCTTAGGACTTTCATTCTATCAAGATAAAGGTAAAGCTGTCGTTGGTCTTAGAGGCTCTAAGCAACGGCGAAAACAAATAGTTCGAGACACTGTTTGTCAGGTCTTGATTCAATATATGGAACAATTGAATCATTCCTCTATGACTGATAATACAGATTTTGATATAGTCAATATTTGTGTGGACTACTGTATACAATTGGAAAATACAGAATTATTATTTGGACGATTATGGGACTTGGTATCCGAAATCGAAGGACTCAAATCAAGTTATTTGTGTGCTCTTGAAAGTCCATTACTGAATGGAAGTCTCCATCCAAGATTACCACCTTTAATAGTTCAACAATTATTTATCTTGTATGATCAAGAAGGGAAAGTGGATTCGCTTCAAACAATTGCTGTTTTATTAGATATTGATTGCTTAGATATTCATCAGGTAAATGAATACATTTTCTAATCAACTAAATTCTATATTCTTTAATCATATCATTGCAGATAACAACTATTTGTCGCAGAAGAAGTTTGTGGGAAGCTCTTATACATCTTCAGACAACAGCTTTAGGTGATTTTACAGCACCTATACACCAGCTCGTGCCTATTCTTCAAAATGCATTGACAAATACCAAAGAATCATTATCTCGAGATATTCTACAACTTGGTAATGCACTTTTGGTTTATGCTAGTTGTTGTCTTGCGGGACGTGGTTTCCCTAGAGATACACTTCCTGAGGTTATGTCACAGAGGGCAAAAACAGATATATTGAGAGCACTTCTCTCTCAACATTCCAGTCTAGCAAGTGATGCAGAAAGACAATATCCTTATTTGAGGACACTGCTTCGTTTTGATGCAAAAGGTTTTTTAGATGTAATCGCCATTGCATTTCAAGAACCTGAATTTACCTCTGAAATGGGTCTTAGACAACGACAAAGACTCATAGATATTTTATTGAGCATTGTTCTACCCAGTACACCTCTTACTCCAATGAATTCAGATTATATTACGGATGAACAAAGAACTTTAGTTCTAATATTTATAGTAAATGAAGCAGCCGGAGATACAATTAATTTGGAACCAAATATGTTAATTAGAATAGTAGAAGTATTATGCGATTGCTCATCTGTTATCACATCTAGGGATCTTAAATCTGAAAAAGAGAATGCAGTGTTAGGACTATTAAAATCAAAGAAATTGCGCAACATATCAGATACTACTTTATTGAATCTTGCACAGAAAGCTAACTTGTAAGTAAAAATGTATAGTTTAGTTATTAATAATTGTTTTAATATATTAAAATGTATTTAATATTTTTATTAACATAAGGATGTTGTCAAATTGAGATATAGCATTCAAGAAATTCTTTTTTTTTTTTTTTTTTTTTTTTTTTTTTCTTGTAAATATTTGGAAAATGTTACGTTTCTTTACAATGACTATCTAATGATACTACTAGCATTATATGTATTAATTTGTACCGCAGCATGTAATGTTGCAGTATGCGAGTCGCAGAGTTGCTGTATACTGCCAGAGAAGATTGGGTAGCAGTTTGCAAGTGCATGATACTTGATCCTACTAGGCATTGTGATATCTGGTCTTGGTTAGAGCGACTTCCTACAGCTTCACTATATCCGGTCCTAATAACTAGTGCTTCAGCTCTGGTGGCAATAAATGTTACACAATTTGCTCTTATTATTGCCAATCGAATGCAAAATAAAATTCCTGAAATTCTCAAAAAATTTGATGGTACTATAAGCTTAGAATATGCTCTCCTAGGAGCTCTATATCAACTCAGTCAATATAAGGAAGAAGAAACTACTCCAGAATTGTCAACTGAACTTTTGGAAAAATATTTAACACTAATGTGTAAGATAGAACCGGAAAGTGTAAGTGTGATTATATATAAATAATAACCATGCCAGAGGATTATTTTCAATTATTTGTTTCACATACAGGTAGTCAATCACATAAATGGACCCCATGGTTGTAGATTAGATGAAGCATTAAAAATAGTAAAACAATCCAATCATATAGACGCTGAAGCAGTAATGCTTGAAAAATTAGGAAATTATCAAGAAGCTTTTGATCTTTTGCTAAATCAATTTAAAAATCATTTAAACATGGTATTTATTATAATGCTATATAGTAAATATTATGTTTATTATAAATAGTCATAACAATAATATTAGCTATTTTTTATATGGATAATAAATGTCTTTTTCTTAGTATTGTCAAGACAAAGCTTTTGAGAAAGAAGCTATTATTACTGCAATGCAATTAGCAGGAATGTGCAGAAGATCTGCTGGAAGCTTGAGTTGGATGCCACTTGTAGAAATCGTATTGAAAACTCATTCAGACAGTATCAATGAAAATGGTATTTGAAATAGTTTTCTTCATTTTATTTTTTATTACGAGTAGTCTGGATTATCTGACAATATAAAAATAATAAGTAACAAATTGCAGTTGAAAAATTGAGTGGAAAATTGTTAAAAATTATTTTGGAATCACTTAGTGGTACAACAGCGCTATCGACTGTATTAGAACAAATTTTAAAACATCCACTATCAAAAAGTGGAACAATAGGTGATATACGTCAGTTACTCACGGGAGTCCTAACTCACTCTCAGTATGAACAGACTCTGGTTGAAACTACTGCACGATTGGTCAGTTTAGAACTCCATAAAGCATTGAAAACATCTTTGAGGTATTAATTAATAATACCATCAACTAATCATTACATTAATGTCAATAAAGATAACATAATTTTTTATTGAAATTTATTGTTTATACAGAGATGCAGGAAAAGCTTGTGCGAGCATCTCCCTTATTTGTCCTATATGTAGACAAATTCTATGCCAAAGTACGAATTATGTAGCAATTTTTGAATGTGGACATGGATATCACTTAGACTGTTTGGGAGAACCCAGATCTTGTTATAAATGTTTGAATGCCAAAGGATGGGCACCTGTTGTTACTAATATTATACGGACCAGTAATTCACATCTGGTATATTAAATCATTTATTAGATTTTCGTTAGAAATTATGTTTAAAACATTCATATCTTTTTATTATTTGTTAGCTATCTATATCAATATTCTTTCTATATATTGATCTTTTATTACATATCTGTTTTTTTTTCTTTTTTTTTCTTTTTTTTTTTTTTTTTTTTTATATATATATATATTATAGGAAAGAAAACAGATTTTGCCACCAGAATTTATGCGTACTAAAAACTTCTCTTTAAGTCTTGCACCACCAACTTCTGTTCCTGATCTTGAAGGCATTTTTTAATATAAATATTAAACATGCGCGAGAACTTCATGTATATAAGGACCGTTTTATTTGTTGTTAAACAAACGTTAGTATATAACTAATTTGATATATTATGTCTCATCTTTCTATTTTCACTCTCATTTTCTGAAATATTCCTTAAACTTTAAACTTATATTTCTCAAAGTACGATATTAAATTTAAATTATTGCTAATGACCATTTTTGAGATAAAAACTGTAACAATACAGTTTCATTACATTTTAAAGTATTTATAATTATTATCATGCATTATTACTGATATTATACGAGTTTTCATATGTTTATAAATTGTAAACTATTAAATTGCATATATTCTCCATAATATCCATAGGACATACATACTTTTATTTCAAAAAAGGCTATTGGCTTATTCAGTTGTATATTTAATATGTTGCCAAATATATAATCTTAAATAAGAGTTCGAAAATTTTTATTCTTCATTCTAATATAACGAAACTAATATTTTTTTATTTTATAAAAACTCATTATTAAATTGTTAACTCTATTTTTCAATAATATTTACAATTACAGATTATATAGCACTTTTTAACAATTTAACTGTGGATAGAACTGGTACATCAATCTTCCGTTTATTACTTTTTATTATAAAAACTGGCTTTTTTGTTATATTTTCTGCTAATATATAATATGGGTTTATAATTTCATTACCCATAAGTTCACCAGTCAATAGTTTAGATACAAATAAAAATACATTAAGTTCTGAGGAAACTAATTGATTTTTTGGTAATAATGCAGTACTTGATACAAATTTGTCAATTGTTGATTCTAATTTAAGAATGTATGGGACCATTTTTGACATTATTAAGTATTGTTGCACCTGAAATTGATAAATATATATACATACATTATAATCATATGCACAATCCAACAATTATAACATCAAATTTCATGCATACTCAACCTTACTATCATATCTTTCAAGATTATTTAATAATTCTACAATTTCATTAAACAAGTTATATCCTATTAGTACATCATTTAAATTACATATCATTTCATTAGCCTGTAATTTTGTCTTTACCATAATGGCTTCTTTCCTAATTTTATTAAGAAGAGAAGACAATGAAATATTTGGTAGAGTGTGACTTATGATTTGAATTTTAGAATATTGTTTGCATATCTGTATCATAAAAAAAACATGTAACAATATGTATATTATTAAATAAGAAAGGAATATGATATAAATTAAATTACCTGTTGATTCATGATTGTCCATAAATTAGAAATATGATTTGCAAATTTTTTAATTTCATCATTTACTGGACAATGTATTTCAGCTAAGCTCCACAATGATTTGAGCTTATCAGCAAAATTGCTTCTTATTTTGTTAAACCATTCGAGTTTTGTCTCTAATTCATAATCTAATTGTATTCCATAATCAGCTTCATTCCTGAGAATTGTCACCTGTAGTAAATATGTTTATTTATTGTAATTTATTTAAAAATAAACTTAATGTAAACAATCTCAACGAAATTGTACTAAACTGTTACTACAAAATGAGTAATGTTTTTATTATCTTATATATTTATGTATAATTAGTTTATAAGTACTTACATTTTTTTGAAGAATTTTTAAAAGTATATTGGTGGAATTTTTAACGATATTTGTTTGAGATTCCATCAGATTAGTGTTTTTCATCCAATGTACATTAGATCATTTAAAATAAGAAAAAGAGAGAAAGAAAAACAAAAGAAATAATTGTGTTTCGAGGTATAACAGTTGAAGGATATACGATCATCAATTTTTTCTAGATACTTTTGTTTTATTTCAGTAAATTATTCTAATGGCAAATACAAATGAATTTTTTTTTAGATTTATATCTTGTACATAAAGTTGACATTTTTTTAATGATTGTTATTTCTACGGCGATTTACAATATGAGATACTAATGACATCTTTTGGCTAGTATTTAATTCGTAAAATGATGTAACGAGGTATTGTAAGTGAAAGCAGACGTGATCTACTTCACATTTGACTTAACAAATTCTCTATAGTTTTGCAATCTTAATTCTTGTTTCTTATCATTAAAAAGTCCTATACTTACGAATCTAAGTAATTTACAATTTTCTTGAACTAATATTTTATTACGAGTACCTTTAAAGCTAATATTTAATATGTTCAATCCATTACGGACATTATTTCAATATTGAGTCTAGTTTATTATTTAAGAAACAATTTACACACAAATATTAACAGATATTGATTCAAAATTACTTTTAAACGAAATAGATACCACAATTATTAAAAAAAAAAAAAAAAAAATTTATTGATTTCTATTAAGGAACCGTGCAAGAAATAACAATTTTTCAGATTGGTGTGTCTCTTACTAAAACATTAAATAATCTCTTTGCATATAAATACAAATTACAGAACAGGAGATGAGTATCACTGGTAAAGACTGAAGGACGGATAGCATTATTTATTTGCATAAGTATTTAAATGTAATATCTGCGATATTAAATAAGTGTTATTTTATCCAGGTTCTCTCTTTTTGTAATAATTCTGTTAAAATGGATGTCATATTTCTCAAAAAATTAATATATGCATTATATATATAAGTTCAAGATTATTTTATATTTTAGGCATTATTAATCAATAACCATATTCAATTCTTGAGAAAAAACAATTATGTTCTTGTAGTTATAAATTATATGAATTTAAATTTACCTTTATATATGAATTTATTTCAAATCAGCAAAAAAGAAAACAAAAATAATACCTTTTTTAAATGATACAAATTTTACAAAATGCATTTATACCTAAATATCACGTAAAAGTAAAACTCAAGCATTTATATAGTAAAATGTATAATAATAAGAAGAATTCATTACATTCGTTCTGAACACACAATTGGTATATATGTGTTATCGATACTCTATCTCCTTATCATTAGTCATATATCATTTTTAAAATAAAAGAAGAAAAAAAAACCAAACCACGTTATGAACTCTTTAGGAACATGCAAGAGTTAAAATGCAATAAATGAACCACATTATATATCTGACACTGAGATACTTTATGAATTAATAATCTAAATCAGCGCTGAGACATAGGCTTTGACAGTTTACTTTCAATAGACAGTGAAACTGTTTATTGATCAGCAACTTCGAACTAATACCATATCTCCCATAACATCAGAATGTCGTAGAGGCTATATTATAGAACTTTTTGCTTTCTTTTATCCACGTTGCCAATGTACGCGAGAATTATTGTGGTATCTATAACGAGGATGCCTATAATTACTATTGCGTCGTAGCCGCGTATTATTGGAAGCATTATAGTAAGATTCTCGATGGTAACCACTAATTGATCGATTCCAAGTCTTCCCATTTTGATACTCTTGGAATAAATTGTATCCGGTACTTATTCTATCGCCAAACATTCTATGTTCTTTGACTTTTTTTACTCGACCTCGATCTGCTTCCTCATCGTCCGCATTAATGTGACGTTTACGCTCTTCTCGTCTGTCATTATCAACTTCACGTTCTAAATGGCATCTATTGCCACGCCAATTCGTTACTATAAAAACAATAAAAAATTCGATTTATTGATACACTCTAATCACTAGAACTTTTTTATTTTATCTACAATTCACCTCCTCCTCTTAATATTATTATTAAATTACACAAACCTAAAGAACTGCCGTATCCACGATGGGACATTTTCAATAAATTTGACACAGTGTCCGAACGATTTGTTCCGTTAAAATCTCTTAATGCTGCAGCACTTGGTGTGATATTGCTTTGACTGCATTTAGTTAAATCTTCTCTGAAAAATACATTCAAATATAATAAATTATATAAGTTAATTCAAATTTTATTCTTACATTTTATTCAAAAAATAAGTTAATCTTCTTAAAACACACCATTAAAATAGATTAAAAAAAAATATATATATATATATATATATATAATTAATAATTAATCAAATGAAAATATATTACTTGTTATCTGTCACAGACCATCCATTTGGGGTTGCATTTGATATGGGAGGAAATGCATCCTTTGATACTTGCCAACCCTTTATACTGCTACTTGCAGCTTTGGTAAGTACTTTTTCTTCCTGGCCTGTTTTGACTCTAATTGGATGATAAGACTTTTCCTTGCTACTATTTTCCACCTTGCCATTTATATCTGATTTACCATTTTGATGTTTCAAAGAAGTTAATGAACTATTGCCATTAGAAACATTCTGTGCTTTCGTACACTGAACAGAACTACTTTGACTTGAAGATGTTGAATTATTAGACTGTTTCATCGTTAATATTTGTGTTTCTTTTGAGGTAGGAACTGTTTTAGGTATTGAGTCTTTTACTGTTGATATCTTCTGTGCGCCATTAGCTACAGTAGGCGAAAGATTTGTTTTCAATGTAGACACATTCGTTACTACACGATTTTTGTTTGATACAGAAGAATTAATCTCTTCCTCATCGCTTGATCCGTCATATGGTACTAAACTATTTCCACTTAATACTTTTTTAAACTGCACCGCAAGCCATGGTTGAGATTTGTCTTGTGATTTTTGTGATAATTGTGTTCCACTGATACTTGTACACTTCTGTAGGGGAAGCTGAAGTCCTACATTCTTTTGTATGGATAATTGTGCACCTATCTTTGAACCCTCTATACCACTTTTATTGATGGGCGAACCATTAACAGATCCGTTATATATGTCAGATGATGATGCTTTTGGATTTACAGACTTATTAGAAGGACTTGAAGATAATACACTTTTTTCAGATGACATGCCATTCATCTTAACTGCCTGTTGATTGTTTATTTGACCTTGATTAGGTTCCATTTCAAATATCATTATATATGCATTTGTATTTAATACATTGCTAAGACTAATTGGACGAACCTAAGAATTACGAAAGAAATATAATACTATTAAAAAGTTATATATTTACTTATTGATTTATGATTGCAAAATTTATACTTATACTTACGCATGAATCATCAAAGGAGTAATATTGACCAGTTGAAATTTGTGCAACTGCTGTATAATGCCCACAATTTACTGACGGGCCCATATGTGTAACAATTGACATAAGCTTATAAGTGAGCTGCAGCAAAGGTTCATTTGGTTCTCTCCATAGGTAAGGGCCCATATCTATTGTTTGTCTAAAATCTATATGACGTGATATTTTCCCTCCCAAGACACTAAATCTTTTTAACTGAACACACAGAACCTTAGGAGCTCGTTCTAAACTAAATTGTTTAGTCGCGGGTACTCTTCTCTTACAAGCTTCACACTTATAATCGTTATTGTCCAACTGTTCTCGACTGAAATAACCATTTAATGCTTCGTCCAAAGTGCTTGCTTTACGTATATCAACCAATAAATCCTATGTAATATAAAGAAAGTTTTTTATGATACTGTTTTTATTAATTCGAGTTTATTATCTGAACGAGTCGTTATCTGCTTACCTGAAAATGTTGAAATGTAGTAGAAACATGTCCACATTGTAAACACTTAACTTCAGTGCGTATATAACCACCAAATATTTGATTGATAGGTGTTGTTTCTTTAGAATAACTGTCTAACTTTCCTGCTTTGCGTCTTGTTAAATAAGCTCTTTCCATTCCTTCTAATAAATAACGTAAAAACTCATGAGCATCTTCTTGTTGTCCTGGTACCATAGTTCGACAAATAACTAGAATTATAAAAATTATTGTATATCATGTCGATTGATATTAATTAATATTTTTATATAAACATTATATTATATAAGTCAACATTTTATATTGCTTACGTTTTAATTTATTATATATATAGAATGGTTTGATGGCGCATCCTGACTTCTGGTGACTGAATTGTAGAGTCTTGGCCACAGCGCAAGTAAGGCACTCTCCACCTCCATCTAAAACTATCCTATTATCAAAACACCATTCAAAACAGTGGTATTAAGGTTTTAAAAGTTTATAACATTCCAGCTTAGTAATTAAAAATGTAATATTTAAAACTAATCCATAAATAACTCACCATTTTGTTCACATTTTGAGGTATGATGTGAATCTGATAATAACCAATTTACAAGTGCTGGCACATGAAATAATGCCTGAAGTGTACTATTTAGATAGCAAGTATTACCAACATTATACATGCCAGCACCTACTGGAAATGTTCCTCTCCATCCTAGATTTACTTTCTTAGAACAATACAAAGTAACAGCTGGTTCTGGCAATGTTGGACCTTTACTCATACCTTCGTTTTTTTTTACATACGTTGTACCATCTTTAGATTTTGTATCTTCTAGATTATCTGAATTTGGCAAACTCAAAACGATATATTTAGCTTTGAGTTGATCCAAAATTTTTGTCTGATAATCATCGACTTCTTTATATTGAACTTCTCCCTGAAGAATTTTTGATGCGCTAACAAGTAAACTTGTAGATAGCTCGTCTGTTCCTTTCCTTTGATTACCTTCTAAAGTACGGCGGAGTGTTGCCGCAACAGGATCGTAAACACTTACAGCTGGCATAACTGTCGCTGTTACCACTTAGTCTCTATTGTTTGATAAACTCCTGTGAAAATAATATATACCAAAATGTAAAGTAATCTGTATAAAAATATATTGTATAATATTTCTTAAAAACAATTTTTATAAAATCCAAATAATATTTTACTAAATCTGAAAGGTCAAATAAGCATTATTATCAATGTTATCTTATCAAGATCAATGGTTGAAATTTGTTCAGCTTTACAATTTGAGATTACTTTGGTGAATATAATAACTTCTTATAGCATATTTGTTATATGTTTCATAAATACATTGTTATATACGACTAACTTATATTCAATTACAAAGGTTAATTCAGATTTCAATTAATCCAGTAACTCATAATACACAGATTACATTATGATCATTGAATATTATCAAAATATAAATTTATATTCTGATTTCAATTGTTTCCTTAACATTTCGAATATACATACATATAATCGCAACGTGAAATAACATGTATCAGATCGGTTAAAGAAACACGTGCACGTTTTCTTCGAATAATCCACGCATTTGTAACCGACGCGATAGTAGAAAAAAATTAAATCTACGAATAAAGGTGATAGAAATACAAAAATATATACATATTTAAGAAAACTGAATAACAACGCATCATGGTGTAATTAAGCTCGGAAGCATGCGGCACGGTAGACACTATTGTTTATCTTCCGCTCGTGATTATTAGTATACTACGATAAGCATAAATCACTTTAATTAATAATCGTATAGAGAATACCTTAGATTTACTTATGTTAACTGATTACGTATGGAAAGAAATACGTATTATCGATTAATTGCTAATTGTTTGCGCTTACGTACTTCGGATCAGTTACCGGATGAGTTTAACTGGAAGGCGCGTGTATCCAGCCATGAGGAAGATTTTCCCGCGTACTTTGTACACTTACCCCGCCTTTAATTCACGCACACAAAACCGCAAGCTTAACCTTCATCCGTAGCGCCATTACGAATATCGTATTCTAAGGGGATTCAACATTTTCGCAATTGTTTGTGTCTCAAGGCAAGGAAAAATAAGACCCGAACTACATCATGATGACAGCCATTTGCATTTCCATCGACAACCTCAATAACGCCGACTACCCACCGCGCTTTCTGCCTGATTTCTGGATTCTCTCCAGCCAGGCGCGATCAGTTAGCGACCCCGTTTCCATCTTGTATTTTACATCAGAATTTATAAATATTATAACTCGCATAACCAGCGAATGTGATCTTATGTTCTTTCTGCAATCGCCATTAATAATGAATTTCCATCTTCAATATATGTATGCACAATCGGACTATCATCGATGACTTCTTTCATTCGTTGAAGGAAGACAAAAATTATTTCTTGAAATCGTTGGAATCAGTAAATCGGAAAAATACATTTGATAATAAATAAGTTTTTTCACCATTCATGGGAAGAAAGAAGAAAATATGATAAATGTCAGCCGGATAAAAGGGAATTTAAAACGATAGAAATTCTCGTACAAACGTTTCGGGTACACTGGAACGACACCAAAATCGAGAACGCAGTTCTGTTTCAACCAAAATTCGATGTTTTAACGGTGAATAACGTACACTTCGTGGTTTGGAATTAATATCGGTCTGCTGAACGAGCATAATAATTTTAATAATTTTTATTATATTAATGCTATATTGTACGTCTTCACTAATTTCATCGCGCCATCTGGTAAAGTAAGCATTGAAATAACATGAACATAACCGTTATCTTATTCTGTTCTTGAAATTTTTAGTCATAGGTCTTCCTCTTTGGCGCTGCATTTTTCTTCTCTCTTTCTCTTTACTGTTATTTTATTTTTAGCATCATTACTAAATTTCTGTAGATACGTTTTATTTGATTTCAAGCCATTCACATTTTTAAAGTTTCTTTCATCTGAAATAATCGTATTTCCAACTAATTTTGACGAATAAGATAATATTTCATTTGATATGTTTATAATGTTTTTTACAGACGATAAATAAGGATATAAATTTCTTGCGGTCGTATTTCTATGAATATCATTTGCAAGTTTTGGGAATTATTATGATTAGTTTAATATATTATTTTACGGCTAATATAGAGATTTAATATGTGCGTGCAATTATGAGTTGTACTTTAAATTAAATAATTTTATTAATGTAAAAATAAAAAAAAAATTTAGTTCAGGTCCCACCGAGATTTGAACTCGGATCGCTGGATTCAAAGTCCAGAGTGCTAACCATTACACCATGGGACCGCTTGTAAAATTTTCTTCTTTTTCACGTCATCTTATTCATACTTTTTCGTTCTTTTAAATAATATTTTTATTTTTTTATATCATGTTGAATAAAATTGATATTTAGTAAATTCTATTTTTATTTTAATATTATATATACGATCTTATATTTTCTTAGTCGATATGAAAATTATAGGTTGCAAGATTCAAGTGCTTCGCATTATGGCAGAGTAAGAAAAGAACGTATTTCTCACTTTTGCTGTGGAAATATATACATAAACTTTATTTGTTTTCTCGAGGTAAAATATATTGAAAAACTATTGTATGATGATTATTTTCTGTATTCAATAAACTTTTCATTTTGCTCTAATTATGAGCATATGTATTTTCGTATATTTTGGTTAACTAAGATACAACATCCAGTTGGTTTACATACATTTTTGTAATATTCGAAAGAATGTTTACAAAAAAGAAAAAAAAAAAAAAAAAAAAAAAACTATCTTTCTTAATGAACTTTCAATGATTTGAAAATATTTGTGAGAATTCATAAGTCCAAATTTATCGCATCATCTTATATTAGAAAGTTTATATTGCTATCTCACGAATTTCCGCCTTAATGTTTAACAACGAACACGGTCTTATAGTATTTGGTAACTATGATTTGGAGGTCTTCTGATTGTCAGTCTATGCACGTTTATCAAATATAACGGCATTAACATATCAAGTACAATAATTTTTTGCATCAGGCAATCGGTACGAAGACATGAGTCGTACACCTTGAAGCCTGATGCCGAAGATTCAATACATCTGAGACGTTTAAGTTACAATAAGGTTATATTTGTTAACCTTAAAGTATAAGCAAAGAACCATCGACGAACGAAATGAATCGTCTCGGTGAAGATGAAAGTAGCAATTCTTATGTGGAAAGACGTATAAGTGGTCTAGGACGAGGTCGTGGCTCTTGGGTGCCAATGCCAAAAAATACGCAAGAACAGCAGACATTGAGAAGACCGCATTATGCCGGTAGTGCACATCCAGCTGTCGGTTCGTATCGTGTTATAGTATAAATACTTTTTGTCTTATATATAATATCATTTTTGTATGTTGTTTCCTCTTACCAATGTGAAAATTTATACAGGTTCTACCGTGACTAACTGCTCTGAACAAAACAAATCACAAGAATCTATTAACAGTATTGTTGAAAATTCAACCTTATCAGTAGATGCTGCTGAATTTGTTCCTAAATGCCAGAGTTATGTTGTACCTATGGTATATATATATATATATATTTATATATAAATAACAAATTGATAATTTCACTTATAATAGATTTTCTATCTGATTATATTTTTATATTTCAATATTTATTATTTCTGAAGCAGCAACCATCATCAATGATTTGGCCCAAACATTCTGTCCAAAATAGAATTCAATTAGCAAGAGAATTACCTCATCAATTACCAGGTCAAACACAGTTACAACACAGACAGATAATAGAGAGGCAACATTATGAACATTTTTCTGATTCCATACATTCATCTAGACAACGTCAACTGGAAGATCAAGAAGTAAGGAAATTTCAAATATTACAGATATCTGAACAACATATTGATCAATATGTCACTACACAAAATTCTAATAATTATTATACATGTATTTGTGATAGTATAGATGGATTTCAGAATTGCTTCATAGTTGGAACTGAAAAAAGTTATTGTATTATTATATTATTATTATTTTTTGTTATTCTAATTAGGAGTTACGGCTAGATAATCAGGAACAAAATTTGGCAAATACAATGCATCAGCTAGCTAGTGTGATGCATTATTTAACTATGAATCCTGGAAGTTTTGCATCTTTAGTACCACCACTTCTCAACAATATCAAACTTTATTGTGAATCTCCTACTGAACTTAAAGAAATTGTAGAAGTTGTAATAGTACAGGTATATAACACTTTTATTTATTTTTTTTTGTTAATGTTCATATACGTAAATATATACTATTTATAATTGACATAATTTTTGCAGAGTATAAATGAAGGAAATTTCCGATATAGCGGTGCTCGCATTTTTATGTGTCTTGATACAGCTATGACAAGAGAGGAACAAAAACCATTCAGAGAAATTCTACATTCATTGCAAGTTTATATTTTCTCATATCTTAAGTTAAAATAGGACTAAATATAAACACAACAGATCTGTTAATATTAACATTTCATTTTCACTCTTATTTCTTATTATGTATTTTTATTATTTTTATAATTTAAATAGATGTAAGGACAAAACACAGAAACAAGCTTCTACTTGGCAGAAAAATGACAAACACACAGAAGAGGAACAGATGAAATGCCATGGATTGATATTATTCCTTGCAGAATTAGTTGTTCAAATGGGGGATGTACTTGCTTTTGAATTAGGAGAACAGCTAATACAACTTATTTCAATTGTCCTGAAAAATCCAGGATCAAATTCTGCTAAACATATATGCCAAGCACTTAAAGTATGTTAACTTATAAATAACTAATAATAATTGCTGTCTTAATTTTTATTTAATTTTTAATATGTTAATTTTGATTATTTTTTAGCTGGCAGGGCATACTTTAGAAAGAGATAAACGAGGTAGTCGAAAAGAAATGGAAAACATGATGCGTGCTTTAACAGAATTAGTCACAGAAGGAAGAGCAGATTCAAGTGTGGGTCGCATGATCGATAGTGTACATCAATTGCGTAATGGGAATTGGGGGCAAGATAGTCACAATTCATCCAGTCAAAATTCATTACCAGAACCTATACATTCGACTAAAATGCAACATGAATATAATGAACTTGTTCTGTATGGTCCTGATGGTAAAGTACTATCTGCTGAAGAAAGTCAATTCTTACAGGATGCAGCAACAGACGCTAGTGATTCTGAAAAACAAGCGTATGTATTAATTAATGATATAATATACAAATTTAAATGTGCTGCTGTTTTTGCAATGTAATCGTTTTATTAATAATTACTGGTATTAAATTGAAATTTCAGAGAAATAGATCAGGAGTATGAAGAATTATTGGAAGATGAAGACGACGAGTCATTTGCTACTGCCTATGAAGAATTTTTAAAACTTTTACCCAAAAAAATTGAAAATAAAGTACATCAGTGAATGTTAGTATAAGAAAAAAGAACATTTATAGTATACAAGAACACTAATAATGATCGTTCTATAAATATTAGTATACAGATATTTTTAATCCTTTGGTATAAGCTTATACCTAATGTATTTGAAATAATTTATGTTATATTTATATAATAATTCTGAAAGATAACAACCTACTGTCTCTGAATATTTATGAAATGGGCTTAAATGCAGTAGTCAAATGATTTACCAAAAACGTTGACTAGCTTTGAAACGTTTAATATTGTATAGATTTAATGCATATAACTATTAAAATTATTCAAAATGTTAAAGAAGTAATTGTTATCATTTTTTTTTCTATTCTATTTGTACAACAATTTTGAGAATACTTAATGTATGTATGATATAATAATCTTTTACTCTATGAAGTAGAGTATATCAACTCATTTTAATTAATTTAGTTAAATTTAATAATTAACTTTATAAATCTGATTTTTTTGATATTATATATTACCTATATATTATAGAACATATGTTAAATATTTATTAATTACAGTTTGGTCATATACAATTTTTTTTTTAAACAAGAAAAATAATTTACCATTTACCACTTGATAAAAGGTATAAATAAAATAGTTACAATAAAATAAAAATTTGATTTAAAAGAAATTTTATTCCTTTGATATCTTCCTGTGCCACATTAAAATGCGTCATTGAAATGATTCAAAGTGGCCTTGATGCAAGTTGCTTTTTAAGGAAACGAGCCATAATGTAATAATAAAAATTTATTTTGAGAGGCATAAGTAATTATTTTCGTATTTAAAAAAAATATTATATGAATCTATAATATATTCATAATATTTTTATGAATATATTATATTAAATATTTTTATTCACTATATTTTTAATTAAACATTAAATAGTTATCTTTCTAATAAACGAACAGCTTCAAATAGTTGTCTTTCTTAGACTATTTTATCATATGTTAAACAGGATATAACAGTGAGACGTACGATTGATATAGTACTGATGATATTTAAAAAAAAATTGTAGGCGTATAACAGGAACAAATTATGTTAATACAATACGCATTCCACGAACGTACCTCAGGGTTACGCGCGGGCGAAGTTGTATTAAAGATTCTCGAAAGTGGGGTCTTCCTTTTAAACCTTCATCACCTGCATCGATCGCTGTGTTATTTCGTCAATTCTCCGCATTTGCTCATCTTGCACGGATCTTTCAAAGGATCTATATATCGATCATCGATTTTTAATTTAATATTTTCATTATGTTATATTATATTCAGTTGTAAAACAATTATAATTACTGTATATTTTGTATAAATTATTAAAAGTTCTTAAGAATAAATTTAAAAAATGGAATACTTTCGAATTCTAATAATACTACTGGTAGTGTTCGCCGTAATGGTCAACGGCGGACAATATTTGCAATCAAGGATAATCTCATCCGGTAAAGCTCTCATATTGTTTTTTTTTTTTTTATTAAAAAATATTTTAAACATTTTTTAAAATAATTTTTTTCTGTTTCGAAGGTGGTTGTGATAATTACACTTGTGGAGTCAACGCGAAATGTACAATGAGTCGTGGGCGTCCCGTGTGTTCCTGTCTCAATCTTCATATGGGCGATCCTCTTTCACAATGTATACGTGTTGAGTGTTTAAGTGAGTATATGATTCAAGAATTACTATAATAAACTAATTACTAATTTACTAAACTATTAACTATTAGTAATATAACAAAACGGTATAACATGTTTAATTTTTATTATATTATATTTATTGTTAATTTTATTTCCATACAAGAATTAGCAGAATTGAGAAATATGATATTTTTTTGTTTTCATTGTATTTAGTTATTTTTATAGGCTCCGAAATATTTAAAATATAAATTCAATTTTAGTTAATGAAGATTGTGTTGGGATTAAAACTTGCATAAATAATAAATGCGTTGATCCATGTCCTGGCCTATGCGGTATAAATGCATTATGTGAGACCAGAAATCATATACCTCGATGTTATTGCCCACCTGGATATACAGGCAATCCTTCTAATAATTGTCATATTGCAGATCCCCGTATGTATATGAATATAATTAAGAGCAACAAATAACTGTATACTTATTAGTATTTTTATTATTAATTAATAATAAAATGTTTTTTATTTCAATATGTAGAAGCAGCATGTAAACCTAGTCCATGTGGAGAAAATACAAAATGTGAGGTAATTAATGAAATACCAGTTTGTACTTGTCTTTCTGGTTATAAGGGATCACCTTTAACTGGTTGTCGTCATGAATGTGAAAATGACCATGAATGTCCTAATCATCTAGCATGTTCATCCTTATTTAAATGTGAAAGTCCATGTAAATGCGGTACAAATGCTAATTGCGATGTTGTCAATCATCTTGCCAAATGCACATGCCCGCATGTAAGTTTTCTGATAATAGAAATAATAATTATTATTTTAATCATTATCTATATATTTTATGGTTTTATAGAATTGGTCAGGAAATCCATATCTTTCTTGTCATCCAGAATGTACTACTCATTCTGATTGTCCAGCTAGCAAACCTGCTTGTCTCTATCAAAAATGTGTAAATCCTTGTGACGGAGTATGTGGAGTAAATGCTGATTGTAATTTACGTGATATTACTCCTGTATGCAGTTGTCCAAGACACATGACAGGAAATCCTTTTGTGTATTGCAGAAATTTTGAACCAAGTACGTAATAAGTCTCAAAAGCATAATCATTAGAATATTTTTTTTTAATATAAGCGCTTAACAATAACATGTTATATTTTCAGGAGATCTTTGTGAACCAAATCCTTGTGGTGTAGATGCGATTTGTACTCCTGGTCATGATAATACAGGTAAAGAAAGGCCAGTTTGTACATGTCCTACAGGTTACATTGGTAATGCTCTAAAAGTGTGTCAACGAGGAGAGTGCCTTAACGATAATGAATGTCCCGATAATCGAGCCTGCATAGATTTCACTTGTCAAAATCCATGTACTGGTCATGAGTGTGGACCAAATGCCGTTTGCACACCAAGGCGTCATATTGCTGTTTGTACCTGTCCTGATGGAACACGGGGTGACGCACTTTTTAATTGCAATCCAATTGATAGTAGATCGGCATATTATGCAAGATCTTATCGGTATCGCTCCTATTGAATCAAATGGGATTTTTATGTGAATATTAATGTGCAAAAAAAAAAAATATAAAAAAACTACAGAGTAATGATATAAAATTAAAAGTATATTTTTATTCATAGTTTTGATGCTTATTTTATGTATTTTCATATATAAAAACGTAGTATAATAACATCAGATATAATTCTACATTTATTTTTTCCATACTGTAATAAAAAATTTATATATATTAAGTTGAATTCAAATATTGTGCCATAATTTCGCGCGCCATAATGTTACAAATATTTCAGAAATATAAAGTGCCGAACAAAGTATTTTTATTAAAAATTGTATTCATCTTGTACTATGAATAATTACAAAAGATATAATATATAATAATAAATTCAATAATTGATATCCAATAATAATCGAATAAATATCAATATAAAATATAAAATAGAGAATATATTGATTATTACTTCGTCTATAAACGCACATACTAGTTTCGTACAGATGGCGGTACTGACAAATATCATACTTTTAATAATAATATGTTGTTTTCAACAATAATATAAGTGCTATTAATTAATTTCATTATCTCTTATTCTGTTAATTCGTTTTTCTTTTCTTATATGAAAATAACAATATTTTGAGTTTCCAATATATTTGTACATTATGGTGAAAAGTAGATAAATTAAATTTTTTCAAATGAATGAAGTGTGTTTCTTCGTCTTGTGGCACTTTGTTTTACGAATACGTTCCTAAGTTAGTCATATACACCTATATATGTTAAAATGTAATGATACATATGTCGAACATTCTTCAATTTCAACGACGTAATAAAGACATAACGAACGAACCGTGAAATGTAACGCGAGACATTTTGACACATTTTACTGTTAAACGATAAAAATCCTTTTGAAAATAATCGTGATTATTATAACGATTTGATTTCTTAACGTGAAAGTGTATTCTTGTGGATTAGCCCGTTGGGCTCTTTCAGCCCAAGAGACTGGAGAGATGTCGATTCGGGCGGCAACTCACCGTCTCATACAAAATGGTCGGGTCTTACTACGTACCCTCAGAAATAAAGAAAATCTATATTCTAACGATTATCCGAAGAATTACCTCAACAAGATACACGTTGTGCAAGTAGGTGAGTCGCGAAAACGCATATTTTATTATTTCAAACGTATTCTATCAAGGTCATTAAGATTTTGATAAGAAAATATTTAAATTTTGAATTGTTATGATCATGATCATATAGTTCTATTTATACTATATTATAAGTATACAATATATTGTGCGTATGTTTTGTCCATATTCAACAAGATATGTTGCATTAAAAACAGAGAACAGTATGTAGCAAAACATCAATTTTTATGTGTATCACTTTTTTGTAGAATTCAAAATGAATGACTGATACAAACATTTTGTTAATATTATTAGTAACATCTTAATCTTTGTTTTTTAATAAATTTAGGCAAATCCCAGGGCCATCAGCCCCAAGGGAATAGCACTAATGTCTCAACAACAGGTAGACATTTTGGGTTCTTGGGATCCCATGCAAGACGTTTATTTGTTGATAATATCTTAAAGAGAGTCACAAGTAGGCTTGCTGCTGATTTACGAAAACGTGCAGCTAGACGTCTTGTGTTTGGTGATTCTGCTCCATTTTTTGCACTTGTTGGTACATCGTTAGCATCAGGAAGTGGAATATTAACGAAAGATGATGAATTGGAAGGAGTTTGCTGGGAAATTCGTGTATGATAAATTTTATAAATCAAATAAAATATATATTTATATGTTACTACGGGTATTTCTATATGTTTAGGAAGCAATGTCAAAATTACAATGGAACATGCCTCAAAATGATAAAAATTATGATGTAACTAAAACCGATGAAGATGGTATAAGTTTAAAAGATTTTGAAATTGGTCCTATCATTGCTAAAGGTTGCTCTGCTGCTGTGTATTCAGCAAGATCTAAAGAAACTATGCATATTGAAAACATCATTCAATCAGATACTTATGGCAAGAGTAAAGATGTACATTTATTTCCTTTGGCATTAAAAATGATGTTTAATTATGATGCAGAATCTAATGCAACCACAATACTTAGAGCTATGTATCGCGAAACTATTCCTGCCAGGAATCGATATAACAACGAAGAATTAGCAGAATGGGAACATAGGATGGCTGAAAATATGTCTGTGTTACCTCCTCATCCTAATATTGTAGTAATGTATTCTGTATTTACTGATAGAGTCCCAGCTTTACCTGGATCATGGGTAATATATCCTGATGCTTTACCAGCACGAATTAATCCTCATGGATCTGGTAGAAATATGAGCCTTTTTTTGTTGATGAAAAGGTTTGTATTTATTTCAAAAAATCAACTAAATAGAATTCTATAATCTTTTGAACATGGACAATTGTTACTTTTAGATATGATACTACTTTGAAAGAATACTTATCTACACACAGTGTGAATATACGCGAATCAATATTATTACTAGCTCAGCTATTGGAAGGAATTGCTCACATAAATGCTCATGGCATAGCCCACAGGTACATTGCTATATCCTGTTACAAATGATTGCATACTTCATTATCAGGTATCCAACTGTAATTGAAATCAAATTAATTTTGCAAGTTCTTAAAATTATATCTTTGCCCAATTATATCTTTGATGTTTCTACATTATCTAAGATAAATGAAGCATATTAAGAGTGAATCATGATTTCATTTGTCATAATTTCTATTAGTACTAATGTCAATACACTATGTATTTTTATTAATCATTTAATCGTCTTTATCTATCATTTTTTTCTATGACACAACAGAGACCTCAAGAGTGATAATATATTACTTGATTTATCAGAGGAGAATGATAATTGCCCTTCTTTGATAATCACCGATTTTGGCTGCTGTTTAGCCGACAAAACTTACAGTTTATATATGCCTTATAATACTGACAACATTGACAAAGGTGGCAACATAGCACTAATGGCACCAGAGGTTATATCAGCAAAACCAGGGCCTTTCACAAGTATAAATTATACTAAAGCAGATCTTTGGACTGCTGGCACTATAGCTTATGAAATTTTTGGTGAAAAGAATCCATTCCTTGAAAGTTCCGATGGAAAGGCTGTACTTAAAAATCATAGTTATAAAGAGCAGAATCTTCCTTCATTTTCAAACGATGTTCCAAACATCATTGTTGCTTTGATAAATAATATGCTTTCAAGGAATTTTTCTAAGGTTTGTGAAATACTAAAGCTTAACAAATTGTATATAAAGAAAAATATAATGGTATAATATATATTTTATACTCTTTGATTACAGAGGCACACTACAGAAATGGCAGCAACAATAATGCAATTGTATTTATGGGCACCTAGTTCATGGTTTAGAACTGAGGGCAAAGTACCTTCTAGTAATGAAGTATGTACTTCTATATTCTTTATCTATATCACGAATTTTGTATTTCATTAATACTTAAAAAATTTTGCTTTTACTATAGATTATGGAGTGGCTATTGTGTTTGACAACCAAAGTCCTTTGTGAAGGCCGCAATAGTTCACTGTTATTAAGAAAAACACTAAATGATGAAAATGAACAAAGTTCCTATCGGCAATTATTATCAACACGTTCATGTGGAAGACGCACAATGCCAGAATATCAATTGATTGCCAGTTTTCTCGGTAGAGTTACTCTCTCAAATGTTAGAAATGCTTTACGATGGATACAAAAAAATGTTTAATAACTTTATTGTTTTGGAACAAACAATATAAAGTGATAACATTGCTTCATTACTTCTGTTATTTATAAATTTATAGATCGCAAATATATTACACAAGAAACTCTGTTTTATTTATATGATATAAAACAGTTGTTAATGAGGTCGCTATTAGCTTTGAAACATCAGTTGTGAAAAATTCCTTAATCTTCTATCTTCACTGTTTCGCAAACATGTTGATTTTTGTGTTTTTTTAAAGTATATTTTTGATACTTCAAAGAAAACAAAAAAAAATTAATGTGGCACTATTACATATGTAAAATAAAAAGCAACAATAAAAATAACAAATCAAAAATTTCTCTAGCTTATAAATTATATAATGTTATTACACGTTTATGATCTACTTAAAGCATTCAAGTAAAATGTTTTTATTTTATTGTTGAACATTTCACATTAAAGCACATAGATTCTTTAATATTATCTTCTGCAATATTTATCATCAAGAGTTATTTCATTTTTTATTAAAACACGTGAATATAGCATATTATGCTTAACATTTCAATATCTTAAAAAAACATTGTTGTAATATTGAATTTGAGTTTTTTACACATTTGTAGATTACATGAAAATTAAGATTTTGTGAATTATAATATAAATCAATCAAACATGTTATTTTTCCTCAGATAGTTAATTTAATTTTGATAAAATGTATATATTGGCATCAATCTTGTATAATAATGTAAAAAAAAATAAAACTTGTAAATATCACAAGTGAAGACATTCTGAATTTATTTTTGTTTTGTTTTAAACTTCAAATACACTGAATAAGTAATTTATATTTTATATTATTTTATTCTATAAAAAATAATGTTTTTTTATATTTCAGAATCTAATATATAAAATTTTTCAATCTGAGTTTACTAATCGAATTTTAGACATTTTATTTATATACTAAAAATTTTTATTAGGCTAGAAAATTTACTCCTATTAAACAATTTTAATAAGCAAATTATACACGATAATACATATAATATAATCTTTTACATAACGTTATTATTTTGAAAATTACTGCTTACAATATTTTATTTCTATAATATATAATACAAAATAAGATATAATATATAAGCTTCATTAGATTTGCTTTATGCTCTATATAATATAAAGTGACATAAAATTTGCAATACGAACAACCAATGAATATAACTTAATTATATACAATCTATATATTTTATCTAACATTACGTTTTATCTTGATATATAAAAGTAGCATCTAACATCCGTTGTACTACATGAAATTCACAGTGAGTTTCAGGTAAATATCTTGATATTTTGTGGATTAATTCTATGGTATCATTGTTGGAACAGTTTGTAAGAATTAATTCTGACATATCCTGTAAAAATATATATACATATTATATTAGCAATACTCTAACTATTTAATATATTATATTAATGCGTGAACTTACCAAACTTTCAAGGTATTTAATTAGTGTTGTACTTATTCGTGAAACTTCTTCTAATAAATCTGGTGATTTTGAAAGATATGCCATCATTCTTCTTCCAGCTATAGGTAATAAATCTGTTGCTAATCTTTCAGTGTTGTTCACAGCCGCAGCAACCTAATTGAATATGATTACACAATATAAATTTCTTTTTAAATGTGTTTTTAATTATCTACTGCTTTAAATATTAGAGGTGGTAATTTACTGTGTTATAATAAAATGTTATTACCGTGATAGAGCATAAAAATAATCATGTTATTCTTATTAAATTACCTCTTCTGCTAATCCATCAAATCCATTAATATAAAGTTGACAAACTTGATGAATCCTTAAGTCATCACTATTTAATTTCCACATAGAACCCAGTGTTTGACATCTGCTCATCCAGAGTACAGCTTGCGTAGAACTCAATGTTTTCCCATCTACAGTTTCTTGATGAATGAAATCCATAGAAGCTGTAATTACATGACATAAAAATTCTAAGCGTAAATTATCTTTCCTATCATCATGATTCCAAGTAAACATTATTTTATCTGATATATCTTGAAAAAAGTATGGCTGAGTCTGAAAAATAATAAAAACATGATTATTTATCTTTTGATGATTATTAATGATATTAAAAACAAAATTCTTATAAATATTATTCTTACCACTCCTTCAAATAAGTTATTCAGAGGTTTTGATATCTTTAAGTTGAAATATGCCATCATGTATAAAATATTAGTTATTTGCAAATGTAGCATAATTAATTCGTACCATGCTGGTGTTTGTGATAGAGCTAAAAGTGCAAATGGTTGTGGTCCAGATGATTGACCTTCCCATAATTCTTCTGATTTAAGTAATATATTATTACTTGTTTGGAGTAATTCAGCCTATAATATTTACACCATTTAATAAATAAAGATAAAGTTTTTAAATAATTAAACATAAAAAGTTATTATATGCAATCATCATCGAATTTATTAATAAATTTTAACCTTATAATATAAAACTGATTATTATCTTACTTCACTAAATATATCAAAGAATGTAACACAATGTTGAAGGAATGTAACTAATTGCTTATCAGAAAGTCCAGTTTCTTGTATAGATAATCTCTCCTTTGGCAGTTTACCTAGCTTATTCATGATTTTTCCAGCTGCTTCCATCCTTTTTTTTATATGTAATGTCCACAAAAGACAGCAAACACCTGTCAGTATAATTTCTATCATTTCAACATTCATAAATTATATGTAAAGTTAATAAAATTTTTATAATATAATGTGAAAATCAATTTTTACCGTGTTGCATTTGTTTCATAGGTATATGACGCAAAACAGTTAGAGCTGCATTAAGACCTTCTAACTCTGAGACATTTTTATTCCAAGCCATAGCAAATTCCCAACATAAATTTGCAAGAAGTACGCTGCTTGTTAAACTATATGGAAAGTGATGTTTCAACAAAGTCAATTTTTCTAGAAATAATAAAAATGTCACTTGAAGATTAAATGATAACATCAAATCTTACTGCTTGCAAAATATATCTTGCCTAGCACCCACGCTTGTGCTGTTGGGTTTGTAGTTGGCTCTGTTTGATTTTCTACGGATAAAGAAGGTACATCCTCTATTGCATCCTCTTGTGAGTTAATAGCAGATACTTCTTTTTCAGGTACTACATTTTCTACAAAATGTAATTGTTCAAATTCAACGTCAGCCATATCTATCAATTGTGCAGGATGTACACCTGTCGAACTTAACCATTTGGCAACAATTTCAGAAACGGAACCTAAAATCATAGATGAAGATATATACTCTACAATAATATTCATTATATCAAAAACGTGATTAAATTAGAACCTTTTCCATTAGATAAAATCATTCCCAAGGAAATATTTTGTATTTCAAAAGGTAATTTAAAAAAGTCATTTGTTTGATCTCTCAAAGGTTGTTGCCTAAAATATTTTATCATAATAATAAGTACTTTTATATACTACTGTTATTTTATGCTTATACTTTATATATATTTATATATTTACAAATAATATATATTTGTAATTTTTACCTTACGACTGCATTTAAAACCATAATATCTTCAAGGTTTCCTATAAGTAAAGTAAATTGACATGTATCCTTACTAACATTTTCCCATTCACTTATAGAATTATGTACTTCTTCATGTTGTACAAGATTAGTTTCTTCACTACTTATTTCCTCTTTTGTTTGTGAATCATTATTGCTATCATTAGCATCATTTTTGTTGCTATCATAACTTTCTTCTGTAGTATTATATGTTTTATCTTTATACTTTTCTAATGTTACAGCAACTGCTCTACACGCTAATGCTGCAGTATATGCATGTAGAGGATTTAAAGATTCAGTTAAAATAGTACGTACATCTTTCCACCATAAAGAATTCTCATTACAGTCTACACATATTTCTTCTATACCTATTGAAGTCAAAAAATGTTTATTAAAAAAACCTTTACTTATAACTTTCGTTTTTCATTAAATGACTTGGAACTCACTATTTAATGAACAAATAACATGCAGTAATCGTGTAAATTGTGTTAGTGTTGATTCTAATCTCCTATCACCCTCTTTGTACATCCAGTAAATTAATACAAGCTGCATAAAAACATGCGGTTGAATATTACTATTTGCAGCAGCAGTTTTCCATGTTTCAATAGTTTCTTGAAAAGACATACACTTTTCAAAAATTAATACAGCTGAAACATATATAGTTATTTATGATAAAACATGAAATAGGATAATTTGCATGAATAGCAATAGAAAATTAATTAGTATCTTAATTCAATACTCACAAATTTGGTATTTCTTTTCTAATTTAATATCCTTCTGTAAAACTAACAAATTTGATATACCAAAATCAAAACTGGTCAAGAAGTTAAAAAATTTTCTTTCATTATCATTAAATTTCACTTTACATCCAGATTTAACATTGTCATGTTCTATATTATAGATAGTTTTATGTAATGTTAATATTCTATCAACTTCATGTTCAGAAATTAATAATGTTAAACCTAGCATTTCAGTATTTGAATTTTCATGGTCAGAGGATTCAATTGATTTTACTGTATTTTCAAAATCAGAACTAATAATGAAAATATAAAATGTTATTATTTTTTGTAATTGCACAGTTAATTTATGTACAATTTTTGCTGCTGACTCTATGATATTCAGATCTAGAATAAAAAAGATATTTTATTACAAAAGAATTTTTGTGTTTACAAATTCAATTTGTTTTCAATTTTAATTCTCTTTGTTAAATTAAAAAATGTCCATACCAGATCCATCAAATGTTTTAGCAAAACAATTTGCAGCAGCTAGTAATGCATCAGGCAAAATATCCTTAGTATTCATTAATAATTCTAGTGTTTGCAATCTGACTTCATTTGTTTTCATAGCTAAACACACATTACAAACTTCTGTAATTACTTTTTCTTTATCAGAATCTTCCTCTCTTAGAAAATTTTTCAGTTTACGAAGAAGATATATGTCACATGCTTTTTTAGCATTTTTACTACTAAGTGCAAAGTGAAACGGAACTATTATTTCTTTTAATCCCCCAAGGGGATCCATAAATACACAAGTATGTTGTGCTTCATTCTTGTTTAAATTTGTAGTTTCATTTATACCTAGCAGGCCATAATTAATGTACAGCAATCTAGAATCATTATTATAAATACAGTATTGGTATGAATAATTTTAAGAGGAATAATTAATGACTAATATAATGGACAGAAAATAAACATAATTGACTTACCGTCCATTCTTACTGGCAGTAAAGGTTGTAATTTTGGGACCTTGTTGAATTCCCCATATATCTATTACACCCTTCTTTGGGGCATATATTACTAAAAACAATGTGTTGCGAACGTGTGTTGTGCGTACACTTTTATTAGAATTCTTATGTATACCAGAGTACTTGTCTTCTCCAACTTCAATCCATCCGCATTGTGCATCGCGATATCCTTTCCACATTCTTATTGCAACACCTCTTTTATTATCTACTAATGTTACTCTACCCATTGCATCTGTTACAGCTGATAACATTTTATTTGGACTACAAACAATGGAATCACCTTCTCTCATTAGATCACTTATGCTGTACCTACAGCTCAATGTCTCAGTAGATTCTTGACTATTATTTTTAGAGATTTCAAGCGATGTAGAAGTTTTTGAATTGTTTCGAAACCAACTATTCATAGAATAAGTTATTGTTTTTTTTTTCTTTTTAATACTTTGTATATACAATATTGTAGAATTATTAAATACTTACGGAACAGCAGTTCCAATAGCATTTACTAATTTACTGGCCATTGCAGCAGCAACATCAGATAAAACAGGAGCATTGCCTCCTTCTAATGCATAATGAAAACCAATGAACGGTCTTTTACCAGTAGCCATAACCAAATTATGTTGCGGAGCACTTGATCTATATAATGCATTATATCCACCACATAGGGAAGCAGTCATTAAATGATTAAAACTGCTCACAGATGTTGTACCAATAATTTCAGCATCATTTGCGATATCTTGATTTCTGAATTCCCACTTCTTGTATGATAAGGTAGTAGCTGGTGATATATCATTACATTTAGCTTGCACTGCAATTGAAGTAATATTGATAAAAAATATTTTACAAATATAATATACATGACTTAATAATATATACCTCTAGCTAAGTGATTCCTGCATGCTCGTAAAGTTGAAAATAATGGAAAACCCTGCAATATACATATTATACTTCTATAAATTATATACAATTCTTCCAATGGTTGTTTACTAATTGAATGCCTATGAAAGGAAGAAGATTGGCATTTTATTCCAATAATTGGTTCATTCTGTAGCTGTTGCTCTAATAGTAATGCACCTGTCTTGAGAAATAAAAAATGAATTTGAATTAAATTGTTTTAACAATAATCACATTATTAACTTACTTCTGTATAAAATCTCAAAAAGCCATTATTGAATCCCACTGCTATACATGTCCAATCAGGATTTGTACCTGCGCTTACTTTACCCAGTGATATCAGAGGTAAACATATTATCGAAGTAATCCATTCGCTAAACAAATTATTTAATAAATGGTTTAATTATATTTTTTACATCCAAAACATGATTTTTTTGATCAGACTAAATACTTGCTTTTGATTTTCTGCAACTATTCCACTCCACACAATGTGAAATTTATTTTTTGATTCACTTGGTTCCTGTGAATCCCACTTTGCTAAAAATATATAATTTATTTACTTAACAGATATTTTCTTGATTATCTTTTGCTCCTTTGTTATTGTACTTACAAATCAATATGATCATTTTAGTATTTTGCGCCAGTGCAAGAACATCACCGGCAGATGAAAAAGAGACAAAACAATCTTGCAAAGGTAATTCATGAGTTGCAACAGATTCAGCTGAAAGATACAAGATATTTATTGAATTTTATAGAAAAGCATTCTCCATTATTTTTATTTCCATAAAAAAACGAATAATAAAGGAACTCACGTCTGGCAACAGCATCTCCAGAAAGTATTTCTTTGATTTTGTTCACGTCTTTTAAATTGCCAATTGTTTTTATTTGACAGGACATCGGTATTCACTATTATTTATACCTATTGCCACGATATGTTAGAAGTTATATACTTTTGTATGTGGATAAAGACTATATGGAATGTATAAAAACACAATATTATATATGTACGTTATAGAGGAAAGTAACGTATGTAGAAAAGTAAGGGATTTCAATTATACTCTTATTATCCATAGGTGTGTTAAAATTGCTATCTTTTGTGCAAAATGCACTTACGTTACAACCTTACTTTGTATGATACTTTAAAATATCTATTAATCATATTATACATTAACACATATTCGAACGTTCACAGTAATGTCACTGAGAAGATAAAAAAAATATGAATATACAAAATCTATGTAAGGTCTTTACGTAGTTAAAAACGAATATATGATATACACTTATTCAAATTAGTTTTATTTATGAGGACTAGATGGCAATACTTGTTACTTATTAACAAAATTTTCCTTTATGGGCCTTCATATACAATAATTTCCTCGTGGTAAGACCTATGCATTCTATATTACCTGAGATATAATGTGTTCGAATATTGTTACACAATGCAAGTACTGTCGAACTAATTGGCTGCATTTAATTATTTTTAATTATCAAGTATACTAAAATAAAAAGTAAATAGATCATTTAACATGTAACATAATAATATTATATCTTTAATTTATATATTTAATTTGAATTCTCATTAGTTTAGTAATCAGAACGATTTATCGATAATACAGAACTTTATATAAACATTGTAAGAGGACACTAGTGCTTTATTCCTTTCTTTATTTCAACGTTATACGTCTTATCTATTACAAGACACTTGTTCTTGATTCAAGAGAATCAAAATAATTGGAAATAATATACGACAGATTTCGCGCCAAAATGTTATAGGTTTGTTGGATGCGTATTTATCGTCTGCTTGTTTCGTTCCATTTATATTTTATAGAATCTGATATTGTTTCTTTATGTAATAATCGTTTATTCAAGTAAAATATTAACAGAGGAATAATGAGCGAAGCACAAGGTAAATCATATTACGCAGATATATTTATCGATCAAATGTAAAATCTTTGTTGAAGCTACAATGAATTTAAAACAATGGCAATGATGTACACTAATGTTTTCATCATTTTATATTTTGTAATTAGAATCCCCTTCTGGTAGAACGAGAAGGCAAAAATCAGGAAAAAGTGCATGTATGTTAGCATTGCAAAAATTGAAACAATTAAAAGGTAGTAAGCACAAGTATGAGATTGACGAATTAGAAAATGTTTATGAAGAGGTCGATGAACAGGAATATAGCAAAACTGTTATAAAACGTCAAAATGATGATTGGATTGTTGATGATGGTAATTAATCTTATAATATATAAGTATATAGATAAAATTACATTGTTATATTTTAATAATAGGTGGAAATGGATATATAGAAGATGGTAGAGAAATATTTGATGATGACTTAGATGAAAGTAGTATTCAGCATGCGATGAAGCATGGTAATTCAGGACCTAGAAAGAAGAAAAAGGATATTACTAAAACCAAAAAGAGTATTCAAGATATGATTATGCTAATGCCTTCTAATAAAAAAATTAATAATGCTGTCGAAGATGATATTTTAGGAGACTTAATGAATGAGCTTAAAAAAGAAGATACTAAAAAAGTATCCGATTCCAAACAGAATAGAGCTATATTTTGTAAAACATATTGTATAAATAATATGTAAGTAATTTATTTTATTTTATATAAGATATAATATAAGCAATATTACAAATAATTTAATATATTATTTTATATAATTTTATATTGTAAATATATATATATATATATATATATATATATATATATATAAAGTATCATGTATGTCTTTGATATTAGGAGCAATCAGGATTTGAAAAATAAGAAAAAAATAACAAGTGACAATGATATATGTTTAAGTATGGACATATCTAATGATAGTGATGATGAACCAATATTTGGCACATTAAAAAATACAGATTCTAAGAAAGAATCAATAAGTGTCAATAAGACATCAAATAATGATGCATGTCCAGAAAGTACAAGTCAAGAAATTACTAATGATGTCAGTGATGAGTCCCAGTCATTATCCATAGATAAATGCAGTAGTACGAAAGAAGTATCAGCTAGTCAAATAATTGAAGATGAAAGTCTAGACATTAGTGAATATGTTAGTGATGTGAGTTTTAATTTTGTTTAATATTCTGTACAAACAAATATATACAAGTATTTATCTTAATTTAGATTATTAATTCTGATGTAGTTGTTTGAAGCAGATTTTGAGAATTCAAGTTTAAATGAAAATGAACATTTGAAAGGATCAGTACCCACAAATTCAAAACCTGAAGATCATACTAAAACTAAATTTCTAAAACTTTGCAAAGATTCTGATATACTAGAGGAAAATTCTGAAATTTTTAATGAAATATGGAATGATGATTTTGGAATACAAGCAACAAATGTTGAAGTTTCTGCAGAGAATGCAGATGTATCTATACCATTTATAAAAAATTCAGCTGGTGAACAAATTTTTCGTTTTTACTGGTGGGATGCATATGAAGATTCTTTTAAGCAGCCAGGCATTGTATACTTATTTGGAAAAGTTTATGTTCCATCTACTAAAACATATTGTTCTTGCTGTCTTACAGTAAAAAATATTCCAAGAAGAATTTATCTTTTACCTAGAGAATATGTAAGTAAATATTTTTTAAATTACTTTAAGAAATATTAGAAATAGGAAGTATTTTAAGTGTGAATCACAATTATTACAGAATTAAAAAAGAAATTTTAAATAACCAGGTAAATTTTTATCAATTTTAGATAAAAAATTCTTCTGATTCAGAGTCAAGACAAACTAGCATACATGACGTATATAAGGAGTTCAATGAATTTGCTAATAAAGCAGGGATCAAAGAATTCCGATCTAGTCAAGTTTCTAAATATTATGCTTTCGAGCAAGAAGATACACCTAAATTTTCTGATTACTTAGAAGTTAGATATTCTACAAATTATCCACTTATAGATTCAGGGTATTCTGGGCCTGCTATAGAAAAAGTTTTTGGAACTACAGTAAAAAGTTTAGAACTTTTACTTATAGAAAGAAATATCAAGGGCCCTTGCTGGTTAGATGTCAAATGTGCAATTCCTACAGGAGTGCAAACTAGTTGGTGTAAATTGAATGTATGTTTCAGTACGAATTATTCCTTTAGCAACGATTTTTTTTATTAATTTAATCTTATAAGTATTTAATTAACAGATAACATGCATGAAAATGGAAAATATTTCTGTTAGTTCAGAATCTCAAAACTTAGCAATACCTCCAATGGTAATAGCAACGTTAAACGTACGTGTATCTGCACATGCAAAATCACAACAAAATGAAGTTGTAATGGTTGGAATTCTTCTTCATCGTAAATATAATATCGATAAGGAACGACCTAAACCACCACATTTATTCGAGCAAAGTTTTTGCAGTATGTTGTATGCTTAATATGTTATTTAAGTGTATTTAAACATAGCTAATGTAGTCTTCTTAATCTGTTTACATAGTTGTAACTAAGCCACGAGATATTCCATGGCCAAGACAAGCACAAGGAGTATTGTCAAAAATCAAATATACTACAATAATAAGATGTGATAATGAACATGATTTACTTGAAGAATTGCTTAAGATAATAGAAAATGTAGATCCAGATTTATTTATCGGTTATGATTGTGGATTCCAATTTGATGTTTTGTTACATAGAATTTTTAATCTTAGAGTATCAAACTGGAGTAGAATTGGAAAGTTAAAACGTAGTGCACATCCTATTATTAAAGTGGGTATAATTATTATTTGCATTAAAAAAAAAAAAAAAGAATTATGAGACTTTAGTTGATAAAATAAATTATTTTCAGGGAAAAATTAATATAGGTCAAGCAATGGGTGGTCGTCCTCTTTGTGATATACAAATTTCAGCAAAAGAATTAAATTTAAAAGTTAGGAGTTATGATTTGCAATCTCTTTGCATAGCTGTAAGTAATTTATATTTATTAGATTATTTATCGAATTATTTAAAATTAAATTAAACGAGCAATAAAGTGTGTACAAATCATATATTGTACTGTTTAGGTTTTAAAACAAAATGAAAATGAGTACAAAGAATTAAAACCTGGAGAATGCCCTTTATTTTATAATACAATAGAAAAAATGGAAAATCTTATAAAACGTACTTTGATGGAGGCATCATATATTTTATCCATAACATTTGAACTTGAAATACTACCACTTGCATTGCAAATTACTTCTATAGCTGGTATATATAAACTTTGATTTTAAATATTAATTATATGATGTAGTATTTATTCATATTACGCGATTTTGCAGGTAATATTTTATCAAGAACATTATCAGCTGGCCGAGCAGAAAGAAATGAATATCTTCTATTACATGCGTTTCATTTAAAAAATTACATAACCCCAGACAAACAGCAGGGAAAAATAAAAAAAGATTCTGAGGGTGGTAAGCTATGTGATGATAATGAGCTAATAAATAAATAGCGTATATATGTATTTATGCATGTTTTAATATATTTTTTTATATGTAGATAATCCTCGAAGGAAAAAGGCAGCTTATGCAGGTGGTTTAGTTTTAACTGCACAAAAAGGGTTTTATGATACATTGATTTTATTAATGGATTTTAATTCTTTATACCCTAGCATAATACAAGAGTACAATTTATGTTTTACCACAGTACCAGGTGCAGCATATGCTGATTATGAGGTAAAAATTATAAGTTTGTAAATTTATATAAAATAATAAATATATAATATATATGTATGTATATGTATAGTTTCGTTTAACATAAATTATATATGTAGGATTTAGAAATACCAGATTCGAGTTTAGAACCAGGCGTCATACCTACAGAAATACGTAAACTCGTGGAAAGTAGAGTTGAGATTAAAAAATTAATGAAAGCATCAAATATTTCATCAGAGTTAAAAGTACAATACAATATACGACAAATGGCTTTGAAACTTACAGCGAATTCGATGTATGGATGTTTAGGTGCAACCCATTGCAGATTTTATGCCAAAGGATTAGCTGCTTTAATAACATGTAGGTTTCATAAAAAAATAAAGTTTATTATTATTATATCAAAAGTACAAGATAATTATTTATTTGCAGCAAAGGGTAGAGAAATATTGCAAGATACAAAACGTATGGTGGAAAAATTAAATTACGATGTTATTTATGGAGATACTGACTCCATAATGATAAAAACTAATATTCTTGATTATGATGAGGTTTTTTCTATTGGAAAAAAGGTACAACTAACGTTTTCATCTTGACTTAGTTTTATTTTGTAACATGTTTTTTATATCTTCTATTTAATTATGAATATTTATGCAACAGATCAAACAAGAGGTGAACAAGTTGTATAAGAAAGTAGAATTGGATATTGATGGTGTATTTCGATATTTATTACTTTTACAAAAGAAGAAATATGCTGCTGTCACTATGACTAAATTACCAAATGGAAAGATACAATTAAATCAAGAACACAAAGGTTTGGATATTGTAAGAAGAGATTGGTGCCAATTAGCTTGTGAAACTGGAAAGTTTGTATATTAAATGCGTATTTTCTATTTATATTTTTAGTAATTATAGAATTAATAAAGTAGGTATAATTTTGTAGAAGAATTTTGAATCAATTATTTTCCGAGCAATCAAATGACACTCGAATAGAAGAAATATTTAGTATTTTACAAACTGTTTCAAAAAGTGTCAGAGAAAATCAAGTACCTTTATCTTCATTAATTGTTACTAAGCAACTTTCCAAAAATCCTCATGAATATCCTGATAGAAAACAAGCGCATGTTTCAGTTGCATTGAGATTGAATAAGGAAGGTGGTAGGATGTGGAAAGTTGGTGATACTATATCCTATATTATATGCGAGGTTTTTATTCATATTTATTTGTTTATTTTACAAAAAATTAAAGATTTATGTTCAATGTTGTAATATTTCATTGTAGGATGGAACAGATAAGTCTGCTACGGAAAGAGCTTATCACATTGATGAATTTAAGAAAAAGGATAATTTAAAAATTGACATTAATTATTATTTGATGAATCAAATACTGCCAGTTGTATTAAGGATTTGTGAACCAATAGAAGGAATAGACGATGTATTATTGGCAAGGAATTTAGGTACTTATAACAAAAAGTGATAATATCTTTTAGAATAATATATGTATATATTTTTTTATTATAAATAGGTTTAGAAAACGTTTATAAATCGAAAGCAACAGTTAGCGAACAAAACAATCTTAATGCACCAATTTTAATAAATGAAGACAGATTTAAGTATTGCTTTCCTTTAAAATTCAATTGTAAAAATGAAAAATGTAAAGCTGAAATTACCCTAAATGGTGTTACATCCGTAATTGTGAGTAAAGAAAAAACGTTGACTTATTAAAGAATTAAGTTTTAATATATTTATTAAACTATATATTCACAGCCTGAAGGTGAGCGTCTATCATTAGACATGTGTTCTAATCCAGAATGTACAATGCCTCCATGGAGATATCTTAAAGCCATACAAAACGAATTACAGCTCGCTTTGAGATCTCTAATAGATACTTACTATGAAGGTTGGCTAGAATGTGAAAATCCTCTTTGTTCATACAGAACTAGAAAATTGCCACTAACTTTTAATGCAAAGTATCCTAAATGTCCTAAGTGCATGGATGCTTTTATGCATAGAGTAGTAAGTACATCGTTTATTTTTTTCTTTACTGATTTTAAAAGGATAATATAGATTCTAAAAAGCATTTGTTTGATTTAGTATTCAGATATGCAACTGTATAATCAAATTTGTTTTTATCATCATATTTTTGACATAAATCAACCTCAATACAAATGTAAGTATTATTCACAATTTATTTAATTTTTGTAACGTAAGGGGTATTTATTTAATATTTTTCAATTATTAGCTCTATTAAGCAACTATTCGCGGGAAGTAATATCAGCATATGAGACCTTAAGGGAGACTACTGAAAAATTCTTAAAGTGTAATGCATATTCAATTATAAATTTAGGTGCAATATTTACATGCAAGCATTCAAAATATTCAAAGTATTCCAAACGATCCAATAATTTTATTGAAAATGATGTGTCTTATGAAGAAACACCTAATTTAGAAAATTTAATTATGGATGAATCAGATGATGAGTTTATAATCAATCTAAGTAACAAAACTTTTTTAATGAACACGGACACTTGAAATAAATGTAATCGATGCATTTTTTATTATATATATTATATTTTTTATATCTCGGTAATATTTTGTAATAAAATATTAATGTCAAAAACAACTTTTTATTGTATAAGTACTTGTTATTTATTAAAAAAAAAGTTGTAAAAGTTTATAACCCTCTTAACTAATAAATAAATGTTTCGATACTGCTATTAAATAAAATAAAATACTAAATCCAAAAACTTTTTTATATTTGTATAAATGTAATGCGTATTCTGACAGGACGACCAGATACTTTTTTTACGTACGGCGTACTAATAACTCTATTTAGCTATCGTCTTGCTGCTTTTGCATCTCTAAATTGTCATGTATTATTATTATTATTATTATTATTATTATTATTATTATTATTATTATTCTTTTAAAATCAAATTAAATTTATATAGCGTTCAATGCTTTTTGGAAGAAGATACGATAAATTGATAGTATATCATTAGATTTATTTGAAACTTTTCGGTTCTCTCATAAAAAAATCTAAATCGATATACGTTGAACACACGTAATGATGATCTGAATGATTGATGATCTGAAAACACTCAAAATTTATCATTTAATAAAACTATAATAAAATTTTTTAGGCTATTCATTATATTTTTTCTTCATATGAGCATTATTTCGTGTATATACAAATCAGTAGTGGGAGTACGAGCTTTTTCTCTTTTTCCGATAAATCATTATAAAACTAGAGGTAATGAACAGCTTTAATAGAAGAGAATGTAATAAATGTTTCTTCTTAATAATATCCCAGGGATATAAAAATATTCATTAATAATTTTTTCATTATATCATTTTATTGTTGAAACAATTTGCACCATAAAAATTTAACAGTCAGTAAAAAGTTCATTTTTGTTAAAGTTATAAACAAGCAATGAATCCGACTTCAGAATGTGAATATTTCAAAATATTAATTTAAATTTATTTTAATATTAAATGTGCGTTTCGTGCTATGGAATGTTTCATTGTGTACATGCAATTTTTTACTTTTTTTTTTTCGAAAATTCTTGAAAATCAGTTTTCATGACAAAAATAAAATTAGTTTCTATGCTTCGCCGCTAGGAGTCTTAACAGTAGTCAAATAGAGCTCAAGGTCACGTGATATTGTTGTTCGTTCATTTCTTGAATTTGATTTACAAGTGGAAACTAAAAAGGAAGAAGTAATTTAAACGACGTTTACTATTATAAAATCATGTCTTTTTGTAATACAAAGGACATTGCCAAAGAATATAATAATTTTTTGGCAGCTTATCAAGAATTAAAATTTTCTAAACTTAATCAAGATCAACATAAAGTCCTGGACATTGAACGACGTTGTCTTGCTGTGAAATATTTAACAGCAAAAAGATCGTGAGTTTATTTTCTTCGAGAGTCTTTATTTTCTTATTCTTTAATTTGTCACAGTAGTTGAAACACTATTGAATTACAGAGGCTTTGAGGATGTAGCGACATGTTTGCTCGAAAAAGGCCTAGAAGAATATCAACAACAGATAGAAAAAGGCGGGAATTATTGGAATTTAGTTGAAGTAAAAATTGCTGAAAGTGATAATGATCCATTACAATGGAAATCAGGATTAAACGATGTAAAAACAGCAGTTGATTTTGTAAAATGTTTGCCATGTCAAGATGAGAATACTTCATCATGCAAAGAAAGAATGGTTAATGATGGTTATATCAAAGATATTGTTGATATGTGGAAGACACAGGATACCAGAAAGAGGAAATGTAATGTACAAACACGGACAGTGTACGAAACAACTCAGGCAAATGATGATAAAATTTCTCTTATAAATAAGAATTTCCAGAAAAATGAAACAAATGTTGCATCGTCATCATCTGTAAGAAATTATGCAGACAAAAACATTCGTGCAGAAGTAAGTTATAAATTCATTGTGTGTTAAAATATAATGTGATTACAATTAATAAAAATTTGGTAAAATTATAAACTTTATTCTTTAGTGCAATAAAGAAGAATTTCAGAACTTAGGAAATGCAGGTTATTCATTTAAAACTGCTAGAGATGAACTAAGTGCTCAACAAAGTTTAAGGAATAGGCCAGCACAGAAGAAGACATTAGGTGGTAAATCTTCTATTAATTCTCGATTTGTATGCCCTTTCAAACGTGAGAAAGAAAAAGTAATGCATTGCCAAGGCAATACAACAGAAAATGAAAGTAATTCAGCAGAAGTAGAAGACGAAAGGTTGAAAAATATTGATCCAAAAATGATAGAGTTAGTTAAAAATGAAATTATGGATTTACGAACATCAGTTTCTTGGGATGATATCGCAGGACTTGAATACGCTAAGAAAATTATTAAAGAAGTAATTGTATTTCCTATGTTGAGACCTGATATTTTTACTGGCTTACGTAGGCCACCAAAAGGAATTTTATTATTTGGACCACCTGGTACGGGAAAAACATTGATTGGAAGATGCATTGCAGTACAAAGTAAATCAACATTTTTTTCTATATCAGCAAGCTCTTTGACTTCAAAGTGGATAGGTGAAGGAGAAAAAATGGTTAGAGCATTATTTGCTGTTGCTAGAGTACATCAACCTTCGGTTGTTTTCATAGATGAAATAGACTCTTTGCTTAGTCAAAGATCGGAAACAGAGCATGAAAGTTCAAGAAGACTTAAAACCGAATTTTTAGTACAACTGGATGGTGCAGCAACTTCTGAAGACGATCGCATTTTAATAGTAGGCGCAACAAATAGACCGCAAGAATTAGATGAAGCAGCACGTCGTCGTCTTGTTAAAAGACTCTACATTCCTTTGCCAGAGTTGGAAGCACGAAGACAAATTGTAAATAATTTGTTAACATCGGTACCAAATAATATCACAGAGCAAGATATTATTGATATTGCTAGACAAGCAGAAGGTTATTCAGGTGCTGATATGACTAATTTATGTAAGGAAGCTAGTATGGGACCTATCAGAAGTATTCCATTTAGTCAACTAGAAAATATACAAACTGAAGAAATTAGATCGGTAACACTTGATGATTTTAAAGAAGCTCTACAAAATGTACGTCCTAGTGTTTCTCAATTAGATCTGGCAGTCTATGTTGATTGGGATCGTACATATGGTTCTGGTTTTCTACAGAATGATAAGGTATGATAGAAAACTTAAAAAATTTCATACTAATATATGAAAATAATGATCTCATATTTTATGTCCTAATTTATAATTTTGCACAAATGGCCTAACAATCCAAATCGAAATATTTATTTATACTTTGCTTTTTATTTTGTTTTTATTTTGCTGTATCATAAGTTTGATAGATTGTAATTTTTTTATAAAAATAAAAAATCGATAAATAAAACATTTTCGAATTAAGAAATCGAAAATAAATTACGTTTATGAATAAAAAAATCGAGTGAAGATAAAGACAAGTAATAGATTATAAAACAATCTCAAAATTTTTGTGATTTTTTAAAGGGATAAATGAGGGAAAGTACTGTTCGTTAGTTATTAAGTTCATTTGCTTACTTGCATGAATATTAATAAATATTCATGTGGTATTAAGGCTGTTCACCACTTTCTGCTCATAGTGTGTTACTTCAGCGATATGGTTAAAACATGAACTACAAGCATAATAGGGAAACATTGTCCCTACTATGCACTTGTTCATCGGTGTACAAGCTTATATAGGTAATAGACTTATCACGTGTAGCCTAACAACTGAGTTAGTGTATTACAGAAATTTTTGTATGTAGTAAAAATAGCAATGTGCCTGACGAAAGTAAGAAAAAACCATATGCCAATTATACTTTTTGAAAATAGATTAATTGAAATGTTTGTTAATTGCACAAACTTTATATGTTTTGTTTCTAGTTAATTATTCATATGGATAGCTATTTACAGTGTATTCTACTTATTATGACAAATATAATTTTTTAGTGTGTTCACTAAGAAACTATTTTACAATTCTACTATATTTAATCTATTTATCTATTGAAGTATGATTAGTTTGTGAAGTATGATTAATGTAAAACATAAGTACTTCAATGTTTAGTTAGAATTAAATTCAAAAGATTTTGGAAATGCATTGAAATATGCAGCCATTCGCCTGGTAGTACTTGTGTTATATAATTTAGATATAGATTTGATATATCACAAGTACTACCGACCCAGGTCTCACCACATGGAGGTTGCTGCATCTGGAGATCCACAGTAACATTAAAGCAGCTGTTAAAAAATGCATCATCTAAAGATTTTTAGCTTTTATATTATTATTCTTTTAAAATCAAATAAAATCTCAATTACGTTCAATGCCTTTTAGAAAGAAAGTGTAAAAAATTGATAGTACAATATCGATAGTACAATGAGAATTTATCTCAATCAAAAAGTACAGAAGAACCGTTACGTATTTTACTTAATCAAAAAGATCTTATGTTCTTCTAAAAATTTAAACTGGTGTGTGTTCAATACGGTCGACTTTAAATCAATACTATCGCGTTATCTACTTTTTATATATGTTTCAATAACTTTTTTGTAATCGCGTATACCACGAATAAATCTATGTTCCTGTAAATGCAAATTTCAAATATTCATAATTTTAATATATTTCGTAACTTATATTGAATAATTTCTATCGAAAAATGAAAAATTTGAATCCTTAATCGCTTCCTATAACGCTATGGAAATAAAGAGCATGGCATATATTTAAGGATGCTTATATTTCATCCTCACGTGCAGTGTCAATGTTCCTCAAATTACCATTTTCTATTTGTTTCATAATTTTAAAAAGCCCTAATTTAATGACACTAATACTTACACTTCGTAACTATGACATTAATATAGATCTTGTGATTTTATAAGAATAATATTATGAATATAATTGAACTTTAGAAAAGAAAACGTGAATAATTTATGGCTTCTTTAATATAAATTAAAATAAAATTATGAATATTATTGAATCTTAGAAAAGAAAAATGCGATTACTCGACTTTAATAATAAAAATGCATAAAATATAAAATAATTCTATTCACGTAAACTCTACTGTCTTTTATAGATACAGTCTTTGAGACTATTAAAAAAGCAAAAAACTTCGAACGAACACGATTCTAACGATCGCATTGTACGAAGTCGATACAGATTTCACTTGTTTAAATCGCGAAACGCGAACGAACGAACACTGCTTTACTTCGCGATATTTTTATTTTTATTTTTATTTTTATCGTAGCGATACGAACACTCGATTGCACTCGATTTCATTGTTGCTTTACACGTGATTGCAATGATTTTCTGAAACAGAAAAATAAAGAAAAAATTATTAATATCATTTTTATAAGAAAAAATTGTATAAATTATTTATCACATGTTTAATGTAAAAATGTACATGTAAAAATACACTTATTTTGTCTTCGTTGTTGCTGCACGATGATTATCCTGCCTCAGAACGATGAAGTCCATTTTTGTTGATATTAGATGAAAGCGCATATTTTAAATTGTTTAAATTTTTGACCAATTTTGATGAACAAGGTCTTATTTTAAAGATAAAAGTAAGCGAGGACATAGTTTTTACGATTTTTTGAAAGTTTTATTTTTATGGTTAAATTATTCTCGAAAAAACACCATTCTTTAACACAATTTTTTTTCCAAGAAAATAAAGCTTTTCCAAAAGTTCGAAAAAGTTATGTCCTTGCTTGAGTCTTCATTTTTATAATATAATCTTATTCGTCAAAATCGGCGAAGAATTACAGTTGAATTTATTGTTAGAGTAAGCCATTATAAAATCAGGAGTGATGAACAGTCTTAATAAACAACATGTGAATATTTGGAAATGTCTCAAGTGTGATGTCAGCGTTCATTTTTGAACGGAACACACGGGGCTCTAATGTATCTACAGTTAGCTCTACAGTTAAACGTAGATTAATATTATAGAAAGCAACATGGTTGCTGTGCGTTGTAAATACACGTCACCATTTCGCGATGTCTTTCATTTTATAGCATTGATTTAAAATATTGATATAAAAAAGAAGTTATCGAGCATTTTATTTCGAGATGTTATTGTGCATGGAAATAATATTGAAAACTGTATGTCTTTAGTGAAACATATTTCCTAACCTATAACAAACATGTTGATGTCTAAAAATATTTAAGTTTTGATATTAGTATTAATGTGTTCAGTGTTACGTTATATTTTACTCAATTATATAAAATTCAGTTAGTTGCATATGTCTTAAAATATGCGATATAGAAAGATTTTACTCAATATATACATAAAATGTATTGCAGCTTAAAGTAGTAATAGTTATTACACTGTGATTTAATGGGCAACTTTTTAAATTTATTTAAAAGAGGAATTGACATTGGAAGAAGAGTAGATATTTTTCTTAGATTTATTTTAATGAGAATTTTGTGACTGAAATATTTATATTAATTGTCATAATAAGGAATAATGGGACCAAATAACGAAGATCAAGTTCCAAATAGGGATCCTAATGATAGAAATGTTGATTGGTCTAAATATGGTTTACATAATACAGAAATGCAAAGAAATCCACAAAGAAATAATGGAAGTTATGAAGAATTCGGTTCAGAAATGTATCAAACTGGAGCAAATGAATTGTTTGCTCAAGAGTATGTGAGTATCTTAATAGGTTATGATAATATCTAATTTTTTTATTTTATTTCTTTAATATTGTATATTAACAGAGTGCTGATCCATGGTGGAAATCCAATTTTTTTATATCACAACCGGTATTATTTGGTACTTGGGATGGTGTTTTTACTTCTTGTCTAATCAATATTTTTGGAGTTATTGTATTTTTAAGATCTGGTTGGATAGTTGGTCAAGCTGGAGCATTAAATGCAGTATTGATCATTTTTTCTACAGGTAATAGTAATAAGTATATGATATGATAAAAATATCTTTACTTTATATTTTATCAAACATAATATTTTCAGTTAGTATTGCATTAGTAACTGTGTTGTCTGCAGTGGGTATATGTGAACGATGTAGAGTAGAAAGTGGAGGAGTCTACTTTTTATTATCTCATGTATTAGGGTCAAGATTTGGTGGATCCATTGGTCTTCTTTATTGTTTTGGACAGGTAGGAAATAGTTGGTATAATAGTTATTAAGAAATACAATGAAGTATATTATAAATTTTATTTCAGGCTGTAGGTTGTGCTCTAAACGTTTTAGGATTTGGTGAATCTATGGCAGGTTTAGTTGGTTTAGATTCTGCTTGGGCACAGAGAGGTTTTGCTTGTGCGGCTGTTATTTTGTTATCTGCGATCAATATAGCAGGTGTAAAGTGGGTCATTAAGTTACAGTTTGTACTTCTTTTAATATTACTCCTTGCGGGGGTAGATTTCATGGTTGGAAGTTTCACACACGAAGATCCCAGTAAGATCATTTGTCAAGTTATTATATAACATATCTATTTGACAGATAATATTTATAATTAACTGTTACAGATGCTGGATTTGAGGGGTGGTTATCTGGGAATTTACGAAACAATACTTTTCCTAATTATCAAGATGGTTATAATTGGTTTACAGTTTTTGGTGTCTTTTTTCCCACAGTTACTGGTGTTTTAGCGGGTATTAATATGAGTGGTGATTTGAGGCATCCATCAACTGATATACCGAATGGTACATTGGCAGCTTTGGGAACTGGGTAGGAATTGTTGACAAAAAAAAAAAATATGAAATATAATGAACATTAAATTTAATAATATGATGAATCAACTTTCAGAACATTACTATATCTTTGTTTTTCGCTATTCTTGGCAGCAACTTGTACTAGGACTGCTCTTCTTACAAATTTTATGATAGCATCAACGGTTTCCGCAATTTCAGTACTTCTTCTTGCTGGTCTTTATGTATCATCATTTAGTAGTTGTTTAGGTGCAATGTATGGTACACCTCGTGTTCTTCAATCTATAGCTAGTCAGAATGTTATTCCAGGAATAAGTTGTTTACAAAGAGGGGTAAGTACAATGTTGCTATAACGTTTTAAAAGATTTTGTAAATAGAGCGATAACAAATCCATCATACAAATTATTTTAGAGAGGACCAAATAAGGTGCCTATTTATGCTATGTTGGTCGTGGCTGCAGTTACATTAACTTTTATAATTACTGGTCAAATTAATACTCTTGCACCTATTGTAACAATGCCGTTCCTTTTAACATATGCGTGTTTAGATTACGCTTATTTTGCACTTGCTCAAACATTTGATATTCGACATATGAGAGAGCAAAGATTCAGGACGCAATCTCCGACATTTGATCGTAATTATGGTTCTGCTAGTAGAAATAATTCTTTAACAGAAATAGACAATGACTTAGATAGTCTATTTCCTGAGAGAATAAGGCATAAAAATCTGGTGAGTCTGTCTATGTTTATCTAGAATACGTTTTATAAAGTAATAAATTCTATAAAAAACGAAATATTTTATATAACAGAGGAGCTCTAGCATTTCTGAAAACAATGGATATGTGGATTCATCGCCGAGTTTAGAAGAAAACAGTACAAGTTCTGTCGAACGAAAAGTTCATATACACAATAAATTGGGGAATTGGTATAGTCCTTTGTGTAATAGATGGTTTTCACTCTTGGGTGTAAGTATTCTGCTAAAATATATACATATTAGATATATTATAAAACACACTGTATATTGTAACTTTTAATGAATCTTACAGTGTCTGATGAAATTAGTAATTATGTTTCTGGTTCATTGGGGTTATGCTATCGCAAACATTGTTGTCGTTTTCCTTGTATGGAGCTATGTAGGTCATGCTAATCCGGCTGTAAAGCCAGGAGTTTCAGCTGAGTTTCAATTCTTCAAATGGTTAAGAACTTCGTTATTAAGACTTATGGGGTAATTAAGCGATTTGTAATTAATTCGTAATATTTCCTATAATTGCAAATAGGATTGCATTTTGTAAATCTGTTTCTTCGTTATAGGAGAAAGGTTTATGATTATGAACAGATCGTTGTAACACCTGTACCACCGGGTGTTGAAATTTGTTCCGCACAATTGAACGAAGAAAATGAGGATTTTGCTGGAAGGCGACGATATCATCAAACGGCTACAGTTACAGGTCAATACGTAAACGTCGATTAGATTTCGATTTGTGGAATTTTTCTTTAATATGTATGATTATCATTGATGCATACAATAAGACGCACAATCTAATTGACGTCATGTTGAGATTTTTAATATATGCATAATTTTTGTTTAATACGTAGGAACAGAGCTATATAAGATGAGAAATGTGTGTTGTGTATTTGTATCGTATATATATAATTTTACGTTACTCTTCTCGTTTATAATTTCATCGTCGTAACTCGTGTTAGATGCACACATACAGCTAGTCCAATTAAAAATATATTCGTGCATTTAAAAATATGTTTCAAAACGTAAAATGCATTGATCGTTGATTAGTCTTATTTTGCGAATAAACGTTATAAAAGTATCATTTTCAGTAGTAATTCAACGATTACAGAAAAATAATCTAGGACTTGATATACGCAGTTAAAGGGGTGGAAGGTTTCTAATCGGAATTGCAAAAATCTTTAACGATAATAACAATCTGAATGAATTATCAATTAATAGCTACATAAATTTAATGTAAAATTGAAACGTATTAATGGATCAAAATGAAATTAGAATCATAAAAAAATCTATAATAGTACAATAGTCTCATGATATTTCCAACGCGAGATGTTACCAATAACTGAGGACATAATATATCTAATATATCTAATAGCTTACAATTAGAATAAATCACACGCACAAAGGATATACGATGCTGCCACAATTATTAATGCATTTAATATACGATGCTGCCAGGATTATTAATGCATTTAAAGTGGGTTCGCAAATAACGTTTCCATCTTCAATGAGTTGTTTTGGAATTTATCCCAGCTTTAGAATGAGATTATATTTATTCTTTTATATCAAATATAAAAGATTATTATTGTTAATCATGAATTAGAATCGTTTGTATATAAGCAAACGTAAAGATTTATACTAATTGTAAGTATTCGAATAAGTGCTCTGTAAATAATGATTAATAATATATTTATATATTATTTAACATTTTTATAAATGTCAGAAGAGTGATGAAAGGTACAATCAAGATAAATACATTTGAAGAAAAAAATCAATGAATATGCTTTTCAATCATCTATGTCCTTCGTTTATTAGGATAGAGAAATTGACTTTTCTTTCGTGCGACATTTTTTCACATTAATTTACGTATTGTTTCAATGAATATAGATGAATTCTTTTTTTTTTCTTGTCAATCAAAGGCCCCTTATGATTAAGTGTCCCTAGTTTTTATGCGCTGAAGTCGCCTTTAAAATATTTCCCACTTATTCTGGAACATCTTGTTATACATACGTACGGCTTATTCAGTTCCATTGTAACGCGTTATTGGATTTATTTCGTCGGTGTATTTCAAATTGAAATTACGCGTTACACGCAATAGATGGCATTATTTGACGAAACAAAAAAAAATTGGATTATTAAAATTTGTCGGTTAAAATAAAATAATAAATTTGAAGTTCCACGAATACATGCATGCACGAGAATAATTATAACACGACATGATATCTAATGATATAATTAACCTTTTAGCTATGGCTAGACTTTCCGCAGCACTATATCTCCGCGGCTAGCTTCTATGCGGATTGCGCGTAAACTAAGGATGACGTTCTTATTATGACATTAGATAGGAATAGAATTATAAATGAATAAATTGTAATTTATTTATATATTTTCATGTAAAGAATTGAAAAAATACGTAATGAGCTAATATGATATCCATGAATGCAACTATAGTGACGGTATCGTTCGAAAAAATCACTTGCGCGAAAGCCACTATAGTGGGGCGTACCGTTCAAAAAGATAGAATACACAAAATCCATTATCGTGGCGTTTAGTAGCTAAAAGGTTAAAAGGCTGTTCATCACCGTCAGTTTTATAATAGTTAACGCCAACAATGAGTCTGCGCGTAATTCTTTATCGATTTTTTTTGTACAAGGTCTCGTTTTAAGGACGAAGATTTAAACGAGGAGATGACTTTTTCGAATTTTTGACAAAGCTTTATTTATTTAGAAAAAAATAGTGTTCTTTTTTCGAGAATAATTAATGCATAAAAATAAAGCTTTTTTTAAAAAAGCTCGAAAAAATAATTTTCACGTTCAAAATCGGTTAAGAATTATGCACGGATTCATCGGTGATGTATATTTTGTTTTCGACATTTTTCGTGACAAATAAGAAATTCGAGAAACAAACGAAAAAGTTACGATAAATTATGAAAATTCGGGTATTTTAATGAGCTTTGAATAGACGACTTTATGATAAAAATAAGGAATTATGTCTTCAACGTGCTAACGAGTTTCAGTTTCCGAGTTTCTCAAATTTTTCTACAATTTGTAGTTCCTTTTATATTTTATGTACTAGTGACGTAAAAGCCTCAAAAGCAACGTTTGATAGTATGACAAGCATCTAGATTGGTAATTCAAAAATTCTGGTTTCGAGATTGTATGATACAGTAAATTTTGTTTTTCTTTTCTTTTTTTTTTGTATATATTACATATTATTTTTATAAAAATCGAAACGAGTTCGTTTTCACATTATCTATGAGATAGAACTTGCAGCGCAACTTTTTTTGTCGTTTCTCCAATAGTAATTCATTTTATATAATTATTACAACTACTATTATTACTACCACTGGTATCACTAATACTACTAATAATAATATATAATATCAAAATATAATAATAAGAATAATGATAAGAAGAAAAAATACATATATACTTATATAAAATAATATTTGATATATAAATATTCTCTAATTATTATTCTTTACAAAATATTCGATAAAATCTTGTTTTCTTTTTGCCGTAAATTTATATACTAGTTATAATGTGCATTAATTATATTTATTTATTATATATGTATTTATATCGTAAAATAGATGCGTATTGGGGCTGTGTCGTATCTAATACCTATCATTGCGAGAGGCACGTTACTATCAAGAATATAAATATGAGGGACTAAAAATTATGAGTTTGCAGTCTACTGGTAACACTACCTGCTCTAACCCACACTAATTCGGTTGTTATGTTACGCGTGACGGAGCTATAACTTAACAATTTTATACACTGATACACTGATACGGTAGGCGGCATGATGGGGGTAGTGTTTCCCGCTTGCGCTTTTAGTTCATATTTTGTCCATACTTGTCGCTAAAGTCACACACATTCGGAGCAAAAAGTAATAAACACTCTTAAAGGAAAAGAAAAAAAAAGATAAAAGATCTCGTGAAAGATTGCAGAATGTTGAACGAGTGCACTTAATATTTGCCGGTACCAATTATTCTGCATTCTGATGCTATAAAGTATTTTAACATAATCACGTAAGAAGCTCGTATATATGAGGGTTAACCACCTCGGGTAACCACGAGATCAGCTCCCTACCTTCGAAGCTTCCGATGCATTTACTGACGCAAACTTATACACGTTTACGTTGCACTTAGAATTGATTCTAAGTTGGTGACAAAATCAGCGTCTTTCATCGTTTTGCAATTTTTTCCTTTTTTTCTTTTTATAATCTAGATTCATAGACCGAATAGATTTTAGATATCTAAGATTAACAAATCGTATTAGCAATTATTAATTGAAATAACAAAAAAGAATTGTTTACAATGCGCATATACGATCTATGTACATAGATAATGTGTTAACGTGGTGATATTAAATCGACCGATGAGACGACCATGATACGTTTGACGAAAATTTATATTATCTCATTATTTACGTGCATTTGACATTCGATGAATGCTATTTATTGTTTGGTATCGACAATAAACAATACGACATATTAAATATTTATAATCCGTTATGGCTTCGGTCAATCATCGCTACGACTGCCGCGTATATCCACGTCAAATTTTCTCTAATTAATATCGGACGTCAATAGATATTTAGGTATTTAGAGCAGGCTAATCAGCTGGTATCGACGTGATCAAATCGTCATTATCACCTCGTTGTTTAAAGGATAGTTGCTCAAAAATTACGTGGAAATTGCCGATCAATAAAGTAGAGAGAGAGAGAGAGAGAGAGAGAGAGAGAGAGAGAGAGAGAGAGAGAGAGATCTTCACTATAAAATCAAAGATCGGATAGATTCGTTTCAACGAGACGAAGAGCCATCGTGCTCTTTTGTTCCTTTTCTTTTCGCCAGTAAGAAGAGGAAACGGACGTGCCGATTAGCCGCAACAGGATTTTCTCCTCTATTTTTTTTTCCCCATGACATAAGAAGAAAGCACTTCATTAATATACGGTATCTTCGTACGTATACGCCTAGGTGTCATAGTGGCTTGAAAGAGGAAGAAAGATATAGAGATTTGAAAGAAAAAAGAATAGATAGATAGATAGATAGAGAAAGAGAAAGAGAGAGAGAGAGAGAGAGAGAGAGAGAGAGAGAGAGAGAGAGAGAGAGAGAGAGAGAGATTTGTAGTAGTGGGAGACGGTATACAGGGGATGGTGACGGTTTCGAGTGGTAGGTAGAGGTTCCAAATGGAGGGGGTAGTTTTCACCGGCGAAAGGTGGTGGAAAAGAGAGAGAGAGGGAGGGAGAGAGAGAGACAGAGATAGAATGTATAGCGGTGGGGTTGGATGCCCGGTGTGGGATCTAGTCGGATGCCGGATTCGCAGTGGAAACTTCAGTACGCGACCAGCCACCGACGTGTGTTTACGGTCGGAGCTCCAGCGGAAGCTGCGAGGGCTGCCTGTCTGTCTCTCTCCCTCTTATCTCCTCTATCTCTTTATTTTTTCGCCGGTGAGAGAAAAACAGCACTTGATATATTTTATTTTATTTTATTTTACTTTTTTTTTTGTTAATGCTTCTTTTTTTTTTCTTTCTTCGAAAACGATGACGACGATTTCCTTTTTCTCTCTTCGTCCGTCAGTCTATCTCTTTCTCTTTTTGTCTATCCATTTCTTTTTCTCAGCCCTTATCTTTATCATTATTGTAACGCGTCGATCCATCGACTTAACAAAAGATAAGGGCGATCTTCGAGAGATCGATGGAAACCGATGCGAGGAGAACGTTCTTCGTGATGTCATCAATGAATTTTTAGTGGATTCGTTCTCTTTGTTTCTCTCTCTCTCTCTCTCTCTCTCTCTCTCTCTCTCTTTCTCTTTCTCTCTTGTTGTCTTTAGAAAACGTCGAACCTCAGGAGGGTAGTATAGTGAGCCCTCGAACCACGTGGCTGCGGCTCAAAGTTACTACGTTAAAGTAGAGAATTTGAATTTTTTCTCCGTCTCCATGATATTCCTTTTAATGATGATGCGCGGACGAAAGTATAGGAATTCGTGAGTTGTGAAAACTTTTTACGAAAAAAGTTACGCTCGTTATTTATATCGTCTAAAATTTAATTGACGTTTGGTAGGTGCTCGTCGATAGTCCGTTCGATTGTCAAAAACGTTTCTTCTCGCGAGAAATCATGTGATTAATAAGTTACAGTGTTCCCAACCCTACTCCTTTCTCTACCATAGCTTTTGGCCGAACACAATGACACAGCACGAATCCTCGTCGAACGGGAATAATAGGATCGTCGATTCGCTTTCTCCTTTCTTTTCTTTTTTACTTCCTCGTTTCTCGTAAATAAAAAGAAAAAAAAAAAAAAAGAGGAAAAAATAATAGAAGGTGGGCCATGCCGTTATAGGAAAAAAAGAATCTCGTTAATCTCGCGAAGAAAAATGTCGTCTAGCAAAGAGTCGCAGTAACGAGGTGCCATGTAATCGATATCGCGTCGATATTCTTTTTTTAGAACATTTAAGGGGTCGTCGTTCGCATAACATGTTTCACTTACGACATATTTCGCGTCAGTGAACGAACGAAGAGAAAGAGAGAAAGGGAATATTGGGAGAAGTTTAAAAAGAGGGAAAATAAAAAAAAGGAATAAATTTGTCGATCTCCCGAAGTATGGGAGAGGAGAATTAAATTTTAGCGGGACTCCAGGATAGGAGAAAGCGTTTGCTCGCGAGAGAATCGAAGGAGCCCGCCGTGTGTGGAGATTATTCGAAACTCTTCGAATAAGAACGCGAGGAACGCGCCGTTACCGGACTTTGTTCGATGGTGGTAGTGTACTCTTGGTGGTGGTGATGGTGCCGGTTTGCGGTAGAACGCTTAACCGATGTTGGTGAGCCCATGGTATTGCTGGAGAAGTGTAAAAGTGGTAGTGGTAGTAAGCTTGTTAGTAATAGTGCATCATTGATAATAATAACAATAATAATAATAATAACAAAAATAACAACAATAGTTGTAGTAGTAGTAGTAGTAGTAGTAGTGGTAGTAGTAGTAGTAGTAGTAGTAGTAGTAGTAGTAGTAGTAGTTGTAATAGTAGTAATAGTAATAAGAACCACGACGCTGTCAGGCGAGTTCATGAATGAACGACCACTTCGCTTTCATGCGCGAACGCTAATGGCTGTTCTTTCTAAAGATGACGATGCAACGCTATCTATTCTTCTTGTAGCCAAATTAATCGTCGATCATCCGTGACGTGAATTAGTGTCAATGATGATCCAAGAAAAAGACGTGACGTTCCTTTTTTTCTTCACGTCGTTATTACGTTTTTTTTCTTCTTCTTCTTTTTTTTTTTTTTCTTTCTTTTAACTGTACTCGTGGCCGGGCGAGAACAATTCATTTTAGACACGCGAACGTCGAGTTAGGTGGGAAAGATTAATACGACGGAACTACGCGCGCGCGCGCGTGTATGTGTGTGTATGTAGATATCTCTAATCGATTCAAAATTTAGTAACAAAACGGGAAAAGTTATGGTCAACGAATTTCTATGGGACCTTCCTATACATACATATATATATATATATATATATATATATATATATATATAGGCTTCTTCATCGTTCTTGAGGATTGCTATAATAAATTTTTACGTTGATAATAAAATCACGAGATACAGAATTTATATGCGCATTCGGTTGGACATGCCTCGTCGGGATAATAACGTGCACTCGTCGTCTTTGGGCAAGATCGTAAACTCGCTTCTGGATCATGCACGTTTCATGTTGCGTCGGTTACGACGGTGCCGAAATTGTGACGATACGTATATCCCTTTATCGTTTCCCGACCTCTCCATCGAATAAGAACTTTCAATCGTTTGGACGTTATAAAAAAAGAAAAAGGATATCCATTGAGGGAAGAATTAGACGACGACAACAACAATAACAACAACAAAAAAGAAAACGTAAGGGAAAAGAAGATATGAAATTGCAATTATCATGACAGATTTAAAAACGCGGTAAAGGTTTACTTATTTATATATGCGTATAAGTACGATGAATCATTTGGTGAACGGTCGCGCTAGCTGCCGACGATTTTAGATGTTAAATCTGAGTTAATATCGCAAGGCATTATGGTAATAATGACGAATGGTCCAATTAACCGTTGTACCTAGTTAACTCCGCTTTATGGCAGCCCATCGTTCTTCGCTTTTAATGATCGCATAATAGTAATATAGCGATAAGTTATGTCACTTTGAAAAGTGCCACGATTCCACGGCCCGTTAATAATATAATCTCGACAGTTATGTTCTAGATTCGTTATTAGAAACAGCGGAGACCTATGGGGGGAACCGTACTTCGTGATTTGGAAAACAGAAAAACACCACATAGAGAGAATGATTTTGATAGTAAAAATCATCGAGAATATTAATTCAATGTAGTTAATCGGTGTTACTCTTGATTTTAATCAACGCTGGCACATTACTACTCGTAAATTTCGATAACCTTTAAATCATCTCGACTTTATTTACCCTGATTCCCGAAATATGGAAGGTCGGACACCGATTGACACCAGATCGTAACTATTCTTCCTTTTCCTTTTCTTAACTCCTCTCCTTCTCTCTCTTTTTCTCCCTTATCATTCCTTTCTCTGTTTAGTCCTGTTCGTTCCACAAATCCAAGCTGACAAAGAGTGGGAACAAAAGTTTTTTCGAGCTCTTCTCGAAACAATGGCCTTCCACTTGCCTTTTTGGAAATATTTCCACTTATTCACCCTCGTCACGCGGTACCTTCTCATCCTTTTTTTTCTTTCTTTTTTTTTTTTTTTTTTTTCTTTTAACCCTCCGCCGATGCGTTGGAAGTACTGACTACTGGGTTGAAGGGAATTCATCTCTCTCTCTCTCTCTCTCTTTCTCTCTCTTCTCGTGTCTCTGAACCCTCCCCCTTCTTTCTATCTCCCTCTTCCCTTCTAAGAGAGTTCATCATTCTCTTCGAGATCGAATGTATACTCGAGTGGTACTCGCTACTGGATGGCGTCGATGAGAAAAGAAAGAAAAAAAAAAAAGATAGTAACACCCATCCTGGTTGACTTCGGCTTCACTTGAATGCACCTGCACAACGATTTTCTTTCTTTCTTTCTTTCTTTCTTTCTTTCTCTCTCTCTCTCTCTCTCTCTCTCTCTTTGGATTTATTCTCTTTGGATACACTCCTGACTGAAGATGTCGTTTCACAAGCTTATTAGAATTTTTCGTTTGAGATATCCGTTTAATTGATGCTGTACTTTCGCCACAGGGAGACAGATGAATAAATAGATAGAGAAAGAGGGAGAAAAAAGTAGAAGAACGAGAACGGGAGAGAAAGAGAGACAGAGAACGTCTCTCCATTATCGTAATTAATACCATTACAATTAACGCGTTGGGGAGGGTAGTTCGTTCGCGGAATGAGCTTGGATTCCTTTTACGGCGCTTTTATCGTATCTAAGCGGCTTTTCCGAGTTATGTATGTCTGTGTGCGTGTTTTATATATATATATATATATATATATATATATACACACACACAATAGATATATATATATATACATATATATATACACACACACCGTTCAGCGTAAAAAAGTTCTTTCGAAAAAGTCTTGAATTTCTTGAGTCTACGTAGGGACTCGTCGTTTGTTTGTTGTCTCGTTTCATCCTCTATCTTTTTCTTTTTTTTCGTAAATTTCTCCATTTCGTCGTCGCCGTTGTCGTTCATTGTGGACGATGGATTTTTTAAGATTTGTATAGTCCGTTTTTCGTTAAAAAGATTACTCCTTCTCTTTCATGAGATTGAGATGAGATTAATTTTACAATTTTAAGTGTTTCTCTCTCTCTCTCTCTCTTTCTCTTTCTCTCTTTCTCTATCTATCTCGTATTCTCGTCGTTTCAATTGTCTCCCTTTTTCTCGATATTCATGCGCGATGAAAGAAGGAACGGGGTTTTGTGTTTGTACGTAAAAAGAAAAACGGACGAAAGAAGAAAAAGAAAGATAGAAAAAAAAGAAAAGAAAAAAGAAATAGAGAGAGGGAAACAAAAAAAGAAACATTCCATTTCCAACGTAGTAATCTACCTAGCCGAGAAGAAAATCGGACGGTAGCGAGACCCGCCACGAGGGAAACCTTTTCACGTGGATTGAATAACGTTAAAACGCACGGAACGACGACTTTAACGTTTACATCGTCGGATAATGAAGTCATCATAGGAAATGAAAGACCCCGATAAACAAAGCTTTTCGTGGCTTAATCGTTATTAAACATATTATAAACTTCAGCATTTTTTCATACTTAGTCATTTACCATGTGATAATAAATCCCAGGGTGTTTTCATTCTCATGAAACCTATTATCGATCGAAATGAAATTATTTCAATAAGCAATGAATTACGAGAAAGAAGGTCATTGTTTATCGGACGAAGGTCCGATCTATTCTCAGATGCTGATTTTCTTTTTTTTTTTTTCTTTTATTTAATTTATGTAAGCGGCCCGAAGGAGATCCTGTTCAAGACACGTTCAAGAACGTTTTTCTCGTCATACTAAATTTTTACAATTTTTCTTGAGAAATTCCTTCCTTTCGATCTTACGACCGAGCATATATGTTTGCCATTCACTGAAACATCCCTAAGGAATGTCAAATTATATTTCCCCTTTATATATTGAATTTAGATCAAGGACGATGAATATGACACAGTTGTTGGTTTCATTTCACTAATATCGAGATATACACGTGTGTGCTTTGTGCATATGTACATATGGACGAGCTTTGATCGTAGTACATAAAGTTACATCCGAGCCTTACCAAAAGCAATAAAACGAATTTCATTAAACTGGATACGTTTAACGGTACATCATTTCGAAACGGTCGAATGTGCTAAATAAACTCGCAAACGTATATACGTATACTCACACGTATATGTGCAGGTACAAGTCGTTCCTGCGTACGGTTCTTTAATTTAAAGAAATCTCTTAATGTACCTTGGCGTGTAGCGCGGACAAAAAGTAACGCGGGTATCCTAACAAGCGTATAAATCCTGATCTTCGTTTAAACGCAGCGACGGGGCTTGTAAAACTCTTGAGCTACAACGTGGCTGTTGCAGCTCGCTTCCATATCTTCTCTCTCTCTCTCTCTCTCTCTCTCTCTCTCTCTCTCTCTCTCTCTCTCTTTCTCTCTCTTCCCTCCCTCCCTCCCCCCCCTCTCTCTCTACCTTCAGGATGCGAGTTGCGTCGCGTAAATGCCAGAATACTTATTTGTTCTGTCTGCCCTGAAATACGCCTTGCGAGAATACGTTAATTAAAAGTATATTTTAAACGATGCACTGAGCATTGAGGACAAGTAGAGAGAAGGAATGAGAAAGAGAAAGAAAGGAAGAGAGAGAGAGAGAGAGAGAGAGAGAGAGAGAGAGGGAGTAGTCTTTTCTCGAATTATTTCAACTCTCAACACGTTCAATGTCTTTCTCCAAGGAGAATAATCTCGTTTCAGTCAGACCAGTAGATAATTCCTGGATTTTACAGGCACCCCTTTTCTGATTATGTACCTGTACTACTAAATTCCATGTACGTATATGTCCTGACGTATATCCAACAAAGGGGAAGACGTTAAGATATATCCTCATCGTTTATCCAATCTAGCGGTCATCTTTATTTAGTTCGGAACGACCCAATTATTTCGTGTCCCAGATCAGGACGTATGTATACCAAGTATAGTAGGTAGTACCGGTCGAAGGATTAACGATTCACGAATATTGACGTAGTGTATCGTCATACACGTCTGACCTAATACGGTGCCACGAATAATTCTCCATATTACAAATCCATGCTACACAATGTTAGCTTGTCTCTACGTGTGTCATTATATCGTGTCTGCTTTCCAACGGATTATTTCATTTCTATCGCAATGATATCGACTTTTCGTTTCAAACAGAAATCCATGATAAAAAGTGAGGAAGAGAGAAAGGAAAGAAGAGAGAGAGAGAGAGAGAGAGATCACATTAAGCAATCCCTTTGATTTTTGAAACTACGGAATTTTTGAAAAAGTCAAAGAAAGAGAAACAGGAGTTCTACAAAAGCTAATCTTATTTTCTCCGTGAAATTTCATTCTTTTTGTCCCTTTACTTTCCTTTCTTTTAAGCGTATGTACTACTACGCTGTGATGCCAAAAGAGAGAAAAAGAAGAGAAAATAGAGAGAGAGAGAGAGAGAGAGAGAGAGAGAGAGAGAGAGAGATCGGAGGTGCAAATATTTAACCGGCAAATCCTTTCTCGGCATGTTCCGTACGTGCTCACCAAGTGAAATAATTTTCGAAGGGAAAGAAAGCGTCGTATTACTCCCGCTTTTTCCTTACTATCCTTTTAGACGGTACACTGATAATTTCCGTGGATTTCTTCGTTTATCTTTATCTCTCTTTCCTTTCTTTTCTGCTTTCTTAGATCCTTTTGAAATATCTCGAATTTTGAGATAAAAGGATTTTTTTTTTCTACCGACGATACGTACCAGAATTTTTTTACGTTAAAAATAAATGACAAACCGCTTAGTTTATTTATTTATTTTCTTTTTTTTTTTCTTTCTTTTTTCATCGTAGGGACAAGATAAAGTAGAATGCATCTTTTGTGAGAAGAAATGAAAAGAGAGAAGATGGTCCCTTTTTCTTTCTTTCTTTCTTAATAATCTTTTAAATGGATAAGAGATTTGTAGGCTCGTTAGGAGTTATATGACAAAGTACGTTAGTAATACGATTTATAATTAAATATACTTTGGCAAGTTTTACCGTGAATCTCTCCTCGTCTTCAGGCCCACTGGGACGCTCGTGGTATCCCTCAGAAAATTACCCCTGGGACAGATATAACCGTGGAGTATTATTTTACCCGTGCGAAAATGTTATTAAGCTGGGAAAGCGATGCGATAATGCGTTACTAGTGTTGGTTAGTTATTAATTAACCTTGAAAAGTAAAGAAGATAGCTCATTGCACGTTAAATATTTCAATGTTTCAGTTTTCTTATTAATATGACATAGAAAGGGACATATCTTATTAATATCGTCCGATGAACATTAGATCTTCGATTGAATATTTGCAATTCTATTTGTCCGGTTTTATTTTATTCTACTTTAATCTTCGATCATCATAACTTTTGAACCGTTCGATTCGTAACTTCTTTGTTCGTCGAATAATTAACGACGTTATTATTATGCTATTTTTGTCACTCTCGCATCTTTCGTATTCCACCCTTTTTTTTAGAGTCGCTTATTTCAAAGCCATTAGTATTATATCTCTTAAGCGAAGGGCAACGAGCCAGCTGCATTAGCAAGAAATAATATGATATAACTATGTACCAATCTCTGGTCGAATCAGTAGGTACAAATCGAAACACTTGTTGCTTTGTTATAACGATCCCTTCGCCATTGCCTATGGAATACTTATCTTTTTCTTTACATTTAATTCAATCGTCGAGGGTTACAAACGGCGAATGATATTCGTTACGATATTTGTCTTCTCGTTTTATCTTCGTTACGAAATAAAATCTTCTTGACAAATTTGCATGAATCGAGTGTATTGAATTTTTCATGAATTATCGAATTAATAATCGTTAAGAAAATAAATATTTATAACGATTGTAATAACCGGTAAACATTGATAGACGTCGAAAGTTTGTCGGATGGTTCTTTTTTGCTATTAAAATCATTTTAGAAAGTGAATTAGATCGTGAATATCGTCGTTTGTATTTGCTATTCGTCGGAAATAGAACAGAAGTTTCGTATTCTATTCGGAAAATTTTCAAATCCATCGTTTAAATCTTTTTCGGGTTCTGACGAGTCAAGGAATATTATCGTTCGGACTTGTTATTAATCGGAAAGAAAATAGAAGTTTCGTCTTCTGTTCGAAAATATTCAAATTTATTATAAACGCTTATCCAAGTTTTGATTCATCAAAACGTCGTTTATAACAAAGCTACGTTACGTTCGTCGATAAAACAAAAGTAATATAACTCAATTGATAGGTTCGTATTACTAAATTCGTATATATATATATATATATACACACACACACACACACACACACATACACATACATATACTCGGTAAAGTGAATACGTCCATCGAAAGTCTTCAACGGGGTAACGCACGTAACATGTGTCATACAAATGTCATTTCCAGGGCTCACACGTGTGGGTAACGTGCAGAACATTACGTAATTCAAGCCTCACAAACAGGAGCGGTGAGTTACAGTTCAGTCCGGGGGAGTATCGGATCGGCATAGCCAAACGCAGGGCTCTAATTACAAGGTAAACAGGAAGATAATTAATTTCGAACATGCTTTGTCGAATTTATGTACGTACGTATGTCGAATCTTTGGCGAATCGATTTCACGAATAATCTATAGATTTAATAATACGACTTTTTTAATTAATTTGAATCATACGAGAGACGAGCTTACGATAGTTAGGTATGCGTGAGAGATGTGCGTTATCGATCGTTCGGCATACATAGTTCGTCGTCGTTCAACTACCGTTGCCGTTGCATCTCGTGAATCTTGAATCGCTATCGGACTACCTAGCAAAGGCATCGAGTAATTAACCAGGAAAGTAGAAAGACGAGTAGTCTCGTTCCCGTCGAAGGGTAATTATCTGTAAATCGATGGCGGATAACGTAGTCGTCGTCGTCGTCTGGACTAACGAGACGAGGTAAGAGAGAGAGAGAGAGAGAGAGAGAGAGAGAGAGAGAGAGAGAGAGAGAGAGAGAGAGAGAAAAGGGAGAACAAGTTCGGAAAGTAGACGAAACGATTAGATGGTAGGAGAACCATTTTCTTCTTCTTCTTCTACTTCTTCTTCATCTTCTTCATCTTCATCATCATCTTCTTCTTCTTCTTCTTCTTCTTCTCCTCTCTCCTTTTTTTTTATTTTTTATCCTTTTTCCTTTTCTTTTTCTCCTTTCCTTTTTTTATCAAGTTTCTCGCGTCCTTGTGTAAACAGGCTTTTTCTATACCGAGGAATCGTACGAAGTTTTTCTTCTTCTTCTTTTTTTTTTTTTTTCTATATTCCCAACGAGATCGTTACTCGAGTGCATTCTTGAAGTTCGGACTCTTTTTCTTTCTCCTCTACTTCTTTTTTTTTTTTCCTTTTATTCTCCCCCCCCCCAACCCCGTTTTTTCATCAATTAATACGATCCATTTTATTCTTTTAATATAGAAAGAAAAGAACAAAAGAAACGGGGAGTCGATGAAAAGAATAGCTTTTGTTCGTTATCACGAATTACATTGATAATGAATAATGAGACCGACGTTGAAGTATTACTGGGAATAAAATCCCTAAAATTGTATCGGAATACACGTATAAATTAATGTTCTTCGTGTGATAACTATAAGATAACGTGTGTTCTGTTCTCTCTCTCTCTCTCTCTCTCTCTCTCTCTCTCTCTATCTCTCTCTCATTCGCGTTGATGTTTCTTTCCAGATTAAAACCGATCATTTTCCTTGCGTTTGAAGCATTACGTGAAACTCTTATATTTATGGCTACAGCAGTTATGAAAGATCGGATTCAAGCATGATGCATTCGAGGAGATGGGAATGATTTTAATCAGTCGTATCGCAAGCGAGCACTCCGAGGATCGAATAATTCGCTCAATGATAATACTCGAACTTTGGTTAGCCGTAATCAGTAGCAAACACTCTCCACGTTCCATCTTACCTTAGTCATTGGAGTAACGAACTTCATATATCATTCATTTGACTCGGAGTCTAAGAAAAAGAAAAAAGAAAAAGAAAATTATTTATTTCAAAAAAAAAAAGAAGAAAGAAATACGACGACTTAAAAGATTATTTCGCCTTCGAGATATTTTTATTGTTAGTTAAAAAAGGAGAAAGAAAAACTAGTTGCTTCTTTATCCCTCTAGAGAGAAATAGAGAGAGAGAGAGAGAGAGAGAGAGAGAGAGAGAGAGAGAGGGAGAGGGACTAAGTCAAATCTAAACAAGAGAAATATATACTTTCTTTATTATTCACGATTTCTTTCATGATGAAGTGTACTCTTGTAAATATTTAAATGCAACAACGTCGAACAATCGGATACTTTATGAAGCGAATAAAAATTAATATAATAACGTCCGGATGAAATAGAAAAACAAAAATGTCTTGGTTCGATTAATCGTTAAGAATTTCGTCGGGGTTGCGAGAACCGATTTCTAAATAAAAAAAAAGTTATAAAAGAGAAAAGGAAAGAAAGAAAGAAAGAAAGAAAGAAAGAAAGGAAGGAAGGAAGAACGAGCAAAAGAAGAGGAGAAAAATTCTTGGTAAAGTAATATGGCCGTATTGAGGACGATTTAAAAAGAGGAACGAGGGTGGGAGTTAAAAATGTTTCCACGCCTGGGCAGTACGTGTCCCAAAGAAAAAAAGTAGATAGACGTATAGGAGGTTAGTACCGTCGAATATCGCTAGTTTTCTCCGAATTTCAATTTCGTCCTACGCCTGTGGATATAAACGTAGAAGGACGCCAATGCTGGCGGAGGTATTTCGCATCACCATCCGAAGCGTAAAATCGTCCAGCAGTATATTTTTACGCCGTCCTCGTGATTTCTCTCGTCCTTTCCACCATGGCACGCCACTTTCTCCTCTTCTCCATCTTCCTCGTAGCTACAAATTTTCTCCCTTTTCTTTTTTTTTTCTTTTTTATTTTTTAATCTTCCCTCTGTCTCTTTCTCTTTCTCTCTTTCTCTCTTTCCTTTTTCTTTTCTATTATTTACGTAGCTTCGAAGAGAGACATTTTTTTCGCTTACTCTTTTCAACCGATTTTACAACGGAATTTCCCAAACAGTACCTGTACGAGATATGTACCGCGTTTTCTAGTGAAAAACAGTTTTCTTTTTTCTTGCTTCTTTTTCTCCGTCTCTCTCTCTCTCTTTTTCTTTATTTTTTATTTTTTATAGAACCTAGAAATTTCGTTCCGCGAAAGAGAAATTGCATTCGACTCTTAGATAGTATTCGAGCGGATGGGGTTGGTCGGATGGATGGGTAATAAACGTCCCTTACGAGAGCGAAATTTTATCTTTCCTCGAGAACGGAATTGAAAGTAGAAATTATACCAAGGTTTTTATTCGAGAAAGAGAAAGAAAGAATGTTCGGGTTTCCGGTTGAAATTTTATTCGGGAGAATCAATTGTGATCGGCGATTAATTTAAGGTAATAACGTGAATGTTTTTCTATCGTATAAATTTTTATTATGAAAAACGTATATATATATATATATATATATATATATATATATATATATTATATATAAATTTTCGTGTCGTTCGACGACCCAAGGGAAACTTTCATTTTTATTTTTTATTTTAATTTATTTTATTCTTGTTCATTTTTTCTTTGTTTCTTTCCCTTTCTTCGTCGTTTAGTATTTACAAGAAAATACTATACACGTTCGTATCATTTACATTTTCATGATTACTCCAGTATATCCGACATAGCACGGACAAACGTGTGAGTACTTCTCTCATTTTCGAGAGGAGCGAGAAAGTACAGGAGCACGTGTGGGACGTCGGCCAACTAGAAAATGAATGACACTCCATTTCGTGAGTCGCTAAGGGTCACGGCTAAAAATCTCTCTTAGCTTTATCGGGTCTTCGTTGCATGTTGTGTTTATGAACAAAAAAAAAAAAAAGAGAAAACAAAATTAAAAAAGAAGAGAATGAATGAGAGGAAAGAAAAAGAAAGCACACACTCATATATATATATATAACGTAAACATTTAATTAACATTTCATTGAGTACAAGGCATAAAAAACACGTACGAACGAAAGTAAGAATTTATTTACGGGAAACGTATAAAAAGACGGGATAAAAACGGGTGATTGAATTGAGAGCGGATAAGACGAGAGGAAGACAAGGGTAGTAGCGATCGTAGGGTTTGGGGATAGGAGAAAAGATGAAGGCGAGAGAGCGATAGACAAGGAGAGAAAAAAGGAAAAAGAATAAGAGAAAGCGCGCAAATATAAGTGTCGTGTGTCTATTCAAACACCCTTTGCTTCCTTTCCTTCCTCTCTTTCTTTCTTTCTTTCTTTCTTTCTTTCTTTCTTTCTTTCTTCGTACTCTTGCAGCATCCACTTCGTATCCCGTCTTTGTCCCTTTTTACACGACTTCGTTCTGCCAGTACGAGAGACCAAAGTCTAGGAGCTCTCCAACCTCATTGCATAATACATACATACATGCATATATATATATATATATATATATATATATACACACATACGTACACGGGACGTCGAACCGTACGAACGTATATAAGCACCTACGTGTAAGTTCTTCGCTATCTAACACTTATATACGATACTTTTTCGTTTCTCCGAACCAATGTAGAATCGTTTACGTTACTCGATAGCAGATTTATTTATACACACCTAATACGTACACATCTATATTTACCTCTTTGGATTTTTTATTTAACACCAAAATAATCGTCCCACATTCTATTCATTTTATTGACAACTCTCTTTCCTCTCTATTTTATTTCTCCCTCGTCCCCGTTATTAATTTTATCTATACGCTCGACCTATCGATTCTTTATTCCTTTTATCGCGAAAAATAAAAAAAAAAAAGAAAAAAGGGATAGAATAAAGAAAACTACAGAGCCCCGGCGTCTTCAGAATTTGATTTATAATATAATAAGGAAAAAAAGGGAAATAAGAAACTAATTAAGGCTTCGTCGTCGATCATAAACGTAACTCGATTTATCGATTTATATTCTCGACCGGCAATGACGACGATGACGACGACTACGACTGTGACTGTGACTGTGACGACTTGACCATTTCGTTCGACCGCAAACTCGATTCTCGGGAATGCGATTTGAGTCGCTGGTAATTGTATTATGTCCCACTTGCCGGAAGCACAACCCGATGGTACCTATCTCTCTCCCTCTCTTTCTCTCTCTCTCTCTCTCTCTCTCTTTTCTCTACGCTTCCCGTAGCTCGTGCTTGCCGTAGTCTGCATTTCTGATTCAATTTTGTATTTCTCTTTCTTCGTCTCGTTCCTGTTAAGTATCGACCCGCTCACGATGTTAAAAAACATTCCCAGGGCTCGACCACGAGCATCATTGAACGGTAGAAATTGAAACAATTTCACAGACATTATTTCATCATTATTTTTTGTTAAATATCTAAATAAATGTTTATACTTTGATGGTAGAAGCTCGTTGAATTCCACAAATACGTTTGGAGAACGCATTTAAAATTTAAAAAAGAAAGAGAGATAAATAGATGGATAGACAGATAGACAGAAAGAGACAGAGAGACAGTGAGTGAGAGAGAGAGAGAATGACTGCATATAACATTAATGCAAAGTATATTTGTATAATTGGTAAAATTCCGATTCAAAGACTTAGCAGCTAATTTTAGCGTGAGATCGTTCGCTATCGGCGAATGAGTCACACACACAAACACACACACACACAACTATATTATATATATATATATAAATATATATATATATATATATATATATATATACACACACACATACATATATAGATTTTCTATGGTGCCGTTGCATCGTGATTATCGACGTACGAATTATTTTCCCATTGTACCTGGGCAAATGTTTATTCAATAGGCAACCGATACATTATGCACATACATTAATTTCGAGAAACGAATACGATTTACCGTTAGCTTCCGGACAATAGTCGTTAATGAACGACGTTAACGATACATCGAACAGTGTAATAAACGAGGATGTAACGCAATTGACGTGCTTTTTTTTCCCTTTCTTCTCTCTCTCTCTTTCTCTTTCATCTTCGTATTTCGATAGAGAAACAATACGAATGAATTCGATGCCTTGCAAATGGAGAATATTACGAGAATATATATAGGTCGGCTCGTTTGTTATGAGAAAAGATGGGCGATTTAAAAGTGCGAATGTTGATTGCGGGGAAAACAATCGAACTCGTTAGTAGGATACTTACAAATACTAACAATAGATACGAAATCTAGAGTGCTGCTAATGAAACACGTACATTATAGCGACGTAGGACATATGTATATATGTACCTACGTTTGCACGGTATGTTTTATACGTTCCTCTTACGTTTCCCGCCCTTAAACTAACTCCCACGATCGCGTACAAGCGAGGGCGCTCTTTTTAAATCGGCCTTCTCAATTTAGAACAATACCGGTCCACGTTCTATATGTCGTAGTTCATTATTCCGTTGTCACCGGGCTCGTACTCGTACGAACGTTCTTTCTTTCTTTCTTTCTTTCCCTCCTTCTTTCTCTTCTTCTCTTTTCTTTTGTTTTTTTTCTCTTCCCTTTTGCTTGTTTTTTTTATTCTTTCCCCCCCCCCCCTCTCTCTCTCTCTCTAACGCGCAAAAGAGTTCTCTCTATCTATTCCTCACAAATTTATTCTTTCTCTTTCTTGCATTTTTCAGTTTCTATTCTTTATCGTACTATCGAACATCATTCAATGATGTTTGAGAAAAATGTTGGACGAGTTTTTCCGAAAGATTTTCGAAGACATTGAGAAAAGAGGGAAGAGAGAGAGAGAGAGAGAGAGAGAGAGAAGGAACGGTTAAGGATGACCCTAATCGTAATTCCAGTGAGATCAGGATCCTGAAAATCGTATGGGTTGGATCTAATTTGTTGGCAGGGGAGATTAATGGTATCTACGCCGCTGCGGTTACTTCTCTTAGTTCGTAGTAGTTTCGAGGATCGACCGTCTATTTCAGACGAAGGGTAGGAAGACGAAAGGAAGAAAGGGTGTTTGAGGAAGATGAGGGTCTTTGGGGGAGAGTTTGTAGAAAAAATATAAAAAAGAAGCGAACCATTATTAAAATAACATTTAATTCTTTTTTCTCATTATACACACACACACACACACACACACACACATACACACACATACATTGTTACAATTATTATATGTTTTGATCCATGGAAATCAATTTTCCTTATATACATACACGCATATATTTGAAAATCCTTTCGGTAAAATTGATTTTCGTAGTCCCACTTTAGAAAAATAAATTACTTTGATGATCTCCACTTGACTAGATATAGATTGACGCCACGTTCAGAAGAAAAGATAGGAAAATGAACGAAAGGTAAAGTTAAAGTACGTGTGCGTGTGAGAGAGAGAGAGAGAGAGAGAGAGAGAGAGAGAGAGAGAGAGAGAAGGAAAAGGTTGGAAGAGTCTTGCGGGAGTGTTAAGATCGAAGGTCCTCCAGGCCTTCGTTGAAAAAGCACCAACGTGGACCCTTGGGGTCTGGCGCTTAATTGGATCGAATCGAGTCGAAGCAATGACGAGCGACGTGGAAGGAGAAAACGGCTAAGAGGGAGGAGGTGGTTTACTTCGACGTCGACGTCGTCGTCGTTGGCGTCGTCGTTACGCTCGTTTCACGTCTTAAATTTCAATTATTTTCGAGTCTCATGAACCGAATCGTCGAGGACCGGTCGAACGTGTTGGTTAATTTAACGCTGATAGGACAACTTCATCGTTCAATGGACTGAATCTTTCTCTCTCTCTCTCTCTCTCTCTCTCTCTCTCTCTCTCTCTCTCTCTCTCTCTCTCTCTCTCTCTCTCTCTACCTCTTTTGCTCAATCTTCGTCGGTTGACCGCGATTAATTAGACTCGTCTCGTTTTATTCTGAATCGCATCTATTGTCGAATCTCTTCCATAGAAGAGTCATCGTTGTATTTTTCTCTCTCTCACTCTCTCTTTTTCTCTCTCTAACTTAAATTGAACTTAAAGTCTCGATCTTTCGTTTTCAGACCGGTAACGAATATTCCGGTACTTCGATATTCTTTTTCATTGTCTCACTCTCTCTCTCTCTCTCTCTCTCTCTCTCTCCCCTTCTCACTCTCTCACTCTTTCTCTGTCTTTCCTTTTTTTTCATTGATCCCTCTCTACGATAGTATCTTGTTACTCGTTAAGTTCGATCACCTCGTTTTTGTCTCGTGAAAACGAATTCTTCTCTCTCTCTCTCTCTCTCTCTCTCTCTTTCTTTCTATCGCAAAGAAGTTGCATTACATAGAAGAGCTTTCGATTGAGTTAATTGGCAAGTGAACGTACAGTCCGACGAGCAAAGTTTTTCTTAAGATCACGGATAAAAGGAAAAAAAAGAGAAGAGAAAAGAAAACAAAAAAACAGGTACTTACATTGTATCTCGAAGGAATCATCTCCTTTGTAATCGCATTAACTTTCCTTAATGGTGATCTACGATTCTCGTAGTGTCTTCTAGGGAATCGTTAAAACCAACAACGATTAATAAGCCGCTTTATGAGTGTCTCTTCGCGGGAGAAATAGAGAAAGAGAGATTCATAAAAACTTTCATAAATAGACATTAAGCACGTTCGTCTTACTCCCGTTTGAATCAAATCGCCGAGCGAGAGGTTAAAATTGTATTTTACACGAACAACGAATATGTTACTTTATTTTTCGTGATTATTGCGAACGATTTATCGCAACACGAGATGATACCTTTATACGTGTCCTTATTTTAATCGACATTTCTCGATTTTTCTTGAAATAGTCTTAATGACGAACAACAAATATTTTCATATCTTTCCTTCATTATCCATAAAAATGTTTTATTGAATGAATAAATTCGTCGATGTCATCCATTGAAACGAACGTGGCGATCGATAACAACAACAACAACAACAACAACAACAACAACAACATCAACAACTACGACAAGTATAATAATAATAATGATAAAAGAAAAATTAAAAAGAAAAAGAAAAAAAGAAAAAAGATAAGGAAAACTTATCCGAAATAACGTATCGAGAAAAACGAGAGACACCCTATATATGGTGGAATAACGTGGTAAGTCGAGGTGGATCGGCGTGTCTTATCGCTCTTTATCGCAAAACGTTCTTCGGGAAGAGGTTTGCATAGCCGCTTTATAGGAGACCGTTAAGGAGGTCCCGTGTAAAACTCGCCGATCAAAGCTTAAAGGAATTTCCTGTTTATGCTTCGCGGCAAAATGAAATTTAGATCCCCTCTCTACGCTCTTTAGGCACTTTATTGCCCGTTACGTCCTTCCTTCCGGACTTTCTCATCTATCCAGAACTATTTTGCTCTCTTTTACTTCGTAATGGACGACGTTTAATCCACGAATTTTTATCGTAATTCTTCGATACCGAAGTAACAGTTTCTCGGAAAATTTACAAAATTGTCGATTCCCATTTGCTCGTAAATAATATCGATCGTTCATTTCAATGAAATCCCCCTACGAATCATAATTCGTCGATCGTTAAAAGTGTTTACCCAACCGAGAAAAGGTAACGTGCAATTTTCGAATTTGTAATTAAGGAGGCACGGCGAGGATTATAAAGCAAAAGATCGTTGAATTATTCAGGGCTAATCATTCAACGAATTGTAATTATTATAATCTCGATGAAGTCGTTAGTCAGTCAGTGTTCTTATCAACTTCATATCGGATAGTCTCATTTCTTTCCTGTAGATTTTTCTTTTCTTTTTCCTTTTTCCTTTTTCTTTTCCTTTTCTTTTTTTTTTTTAAGTTAGACGAAAAGAAGAGAGAGAGAGAGAGAGAGAGAGAGAGAGAGAGAGAGAGAGACACACACAGACAGAAAGAAGAGAAGTTTAAACCTTCCAGCCATGGTAGAACGAGAAGATCGTGTCGATGCGTCTAGTCGGGCGTTACTTTTTCGCCTCTTTGCATAGGTAATTGCCTCCAACGGAGGATAAAGGTAGTAAGAGGCAGGATGAAAGGATGGTAGAAGCCTTGTATAAGGATGGAAGAGTAAGGGGATGTGGGAAGTGTTGCTGACGGAGGTTGGACAAAGGAAGGAAGATGATAGAAAAAATTGGATTCTACCCTTGATGTCGAAGCTAAATTTTCTCGCCCTGTAAACGTCTTCTTTTTCGATCGGGATAATAAAGATTTAGAGTATCATTGAAGAACATTTTCTCGTTTTAATAAAAAGATTGACTTGCGTAAAATGTCAATGAAATTTTTCTTAACAATTAATTAAAGTATTAACGAAGTCGATAGAGATTTTGTATCTTTCTTTTATTCTTCTTTTCTTTTTTTTTTTTTTTTTTTTTGCAAATTTATCCTTTCAACTTTCTAAAGGTAATGCCGTACGTGACAGTCCTTGTATATTTCGTATTTCGTTGGATTATCGAGGACGATAAGTTCGGAGAAATATCGATTTAATTTACCAGGACGGATACTCATTTAGGAAAAGCGGCTGCATAGAGTAGTAAGAGCCACTTCCGCCTTAATGAAACTTTGTTGACTTTCGAGGGATTCGAGATACTTCATTAGTTCGTCCGGCCGTTAAGTTTTACGAAGTGAAATTCTTCCTCGAACTTTTTGCATTCTCTCTCTCTCTCTCTCTCTCTCTCTCTGTCTGTATGTTTGTCTGTCTCTCTCTCTTTCTTCCTTCTATTTCAAAGGACGTCGTGAGACATTCAAAAATCAAAAGGAATTCGATACTACGACGGGAAGAAGGAGAAAGATTTTGAACCAATCGAATATCGTCCTTCTATTTTTCACGTCCTACTTTTTCCCCCTACGAATTGCCTTTGAAATTCTCTCGAGGAAAGTTTATGTATAGATATCTATTTGCTTGCTTATTTGTTTGTTTTCTATTTCTTTATAGAAACGATCGATGATGATTAGTAAACTGAGAAGAAAGTTTTTCATCAAATCATTCGAATTTTTGAGTGAACGTAGATAAAAAGGTATCATAATTATTATTATTGCATCTCACGTAGAGTTTCATACGTTAAAAAAAAAAAATTAAAAAACAAATAAAAAGAAAAAAGGAAAATTCGGAGCGTGAAATATAAAATCTTGGCGGCAAATGAAATTGATATTTTGGAAGGAGAAACGAGAGTGAGAATGAGTGAAAGAGAGAGAGAGAGAGAGAGAGAGAGAGAGAGAGAGAGAGAGAGAGAGGACGGAATAAACCTTTTAACGTTCGTCGGGCGAATAATCGTGCTCGTTTAACGGGGAAAAGGCGCGAAACGTTCCATAAAATCATTCGGCCTTGAATTTCGAAATATTCTTCTTCCTGACGTCAGCAAAACTCTGACTGTATATGAGAACTGACTGGATTTTCTTTTTCTCTCTTTCACTCCGTATTACATACACTCTTACGAGCTTCCCTAACCACCTGGCGTTCTATAGAGTCCTATCTATTCCCTTCCACTTACTTAGTCCGGTGGGCTAACGAGCGTAAAGGTATGAGCAAAGGTAGTCGTGAAAGTACGAGCCCTTCGATCCACCATCCGCAATTTGCTGCGGCTTTCGACGTAACGGTACCGAGATAATTGCGATTACGTTCTGACTGGATTAAAAAAGAAAAAGAGACAAAGAAAAGAAAGGAAGAAAGAAAGAAAAGAAAAAAAGAAGGAAGATAGATATACAGAGTAAGAGAGGAGACGTTACTCCCGACAATCGTTCTTTTTATTATCGACAAACTCGGGCCCGGGTTAATTGAAATACGAGAAACAGTGAGTTAGTACGAGAAAACTGCATTTCCGTTGTACGTTATCGATTGATGGTAAAGATTAAGAAGGAAACAAGATCATCATGTTTCACTGGGTATCATTTGTTAAATTCATTTTTAACATTTATTTTATCCCCTTTTTTTTGTTTCTCTTTCCTTTTGAAAGTAGTAAATAATATTTTCTCGAGCACGTTTCTCCTTGTGCAAAGATGTACGAAACTTTAAAGAAAGATCTTTTATCTCTTTCTCTTTCTTTCGAAGTTGTTATTGAAAATGTCCGAAGCGAAGAAGAATAGAGATGCATTAGGAGAAACAGTTAGAAAAAGAAAGAAAGGGAGAGAGAGAGAGAGAGAGAGAGAGAGAGAGAAAGAGAGAATGATATAGTATGGGATAGATACAGTCTCACGGCATGGTGATCGTCGAAAAGTTTTCTGAAAGCGAGTGTGTAGTCAGCAGTTTGTAAGTTCGCGAAACTTGGCGGACAAGCGAGTGCGAAGACTAGAAAAGGGTAACTTGCCTGGTCGTTGCCGACGGAAATCACTTTAATATACTTTCTTTCCCACCTTCCTTCCTTCCTTCCTTCCTTCCTTCCTTCCTTCCTTCCGTCCTTCATTTTCTTCCTTTCTTCTCTATCGAAATTAGGAATATATTCGTAGAGATTTTCATCGACATCTCATTCTAATTTTTTCGTTTAATAAATCGTTACCTTTCTATTCTTATCATACAAACGATATCGTTACGTGGTCATAATTTTTCCAATATATGATATCGTTGGAAATATTAGTTGAATATATCAGTTCTAAGGGAAAAAAAAGAATAGTATTTAAATCGTCTTCGTCGTTTTATCATAATAAGGAATTAACAAGGATTATTTAAATTAACAATGATTAATTATTTTATAAGAATTATGTTAATAATTAAACAATTATATCAACATAATGATCGTATTGTCAGGAGAAAATATCCCGCGAAAGGTTCGTGTACCTATGTATAATAAAAATATGAAAATGTAAACAATACCATTCGTGTGTTTGCCGACGAAGTCGGTATCTTATTATTGATCAATTGTTGGTACGAAAGATGTAAACACCTATTGATGTAATTCTCAAAGTTAATCTCCTCGTGAGTCACCTTTCTTTCATTTCGTCGTGGGCCTTCGAAGCGTTATCATCCGTAAGACATTTCCGTAAGACGAAGGAAAGAAAGGAAGATCATGGCGCAGAGCTTTTAAATAATCAATGATCATCGAGATAAGTAATTTTATCGTACATTATTATCGTACCGTTATCATCGTTAAGAGGGATTATTAAACTATTGTAAACATTACTGTATTCGTATTCTATCGTTCATTACGTATAGGTTATAAGCGCGTACACAAATCTTGCACCCTATGAATTAATGAGAGTATATTGTAATAATACCCACGATTCAAAATATCGGCAAATGAAGAACAAATCGAAAAGAGATTTTTAATCATAATTTGATCAAATCATATGAAATTAATTTCTCGATAAAGCATATTTATATGAAAGGACCAATTTCTCCTTTTCAATCGTTTAATAATTCATCGTTGACATACGCACGTACACACACACACACACACACACACACACACACACACACACACACACACACATATGTATATATGTATATGAGTATATGTATATATACATATATATATATACAGGTATGTGTACATACCTATATATTTGTTATGTACAGTGACAATTTGATCGTCGTCGAAAGAGAGAATAAAGAACGTGCGAAACATATTGATCGCGTTCGCCATTTCGAACGTGTCCGCTATAACATTGTAGCAATCGGGAGAGCGCCGAGTGGCCGAAATAATTGGAGGACGCGGCAGGAATCGATCGATTTATCACACGACCGATAAAAGATGGCGATACTCACGTTCACGTCGTAAATTAACGAGTTAAAGATAAAATTGATACGACCTTCTCAATCTTGTTTTTCAGACCTTGATAATAACTATACCATACTATTCATATATCCTATCTGTATAAAGAAATGCATGATACTCAATATTTCTCTCTCTCTCTCCCTCTCTCTTCCTCTATCATCCATGTTTATATTTTACACTCGAAAATCAACGAACGTAACGTCGTGTATTCGTAAACACGAAGCAAGATCGATGGGTTCTCGTTAATCTTCGCATCGTTAAATAAAAATCTTCGTAGGAAACATCGTATGACCTCCGAAGTGACGTACTGTCTGAAGCGTGAAGCGAAAGTAGAGGTGGCGGAGGAAGAGAGAGAGAGAGAGAAGGGGGGAGGGGGGTGGAGGGGTGCAGAGAGGAAGAGGATAGTGCAGGAGTTTCCGTCATCGTGCAAAATTAAATTTTTAACGAGCTTTCCAGTCGTCCTACCTTCTTCTCTCTCGACCCGCCCCCCCCCCTCACTATCTCCCTTACTCCCACCCCCTCACCATCTTTCTTCGCGACTCTTCGTAGTTGGTCGGTGTACGAAGTAAATATCTGCACATCGGTAATTAAATTCGATTCGACCGCAGCACGACGAGCAATGGAGGAGCCTCTTACGAAGAGAAGAAATAACGGAGAGTGTTTGGGGATGAGCATGTGTCATAGTTGAGTACTCTCTAGATATTTGTGTGTGTGTGTGTGTGTGTGTGTGTGTGTGTGTGTGCGTGCGTGTGTGTATGTGTGTGTGTATATATTTCGGAGAGGACCTAAGAAAGCGACAGGGGAAGCTCATCCAAAGCTCCAGGCGAACTTTCCTCTCGTTATTTACCACGAAACTATTTTGTAATTTAATGGTGTCTCTCTCTCTCTCTCTCTCTCTCTCTCCCTCTCCCTATCTCCCTCTTTATCACGTAGTTTATCTTTCTTTTATTTGCTCGTGTGCGTCGCAAATGACGTTTTCGCTGTAAATACGAAGGGAAATCGCGATGTTGTCGTCGTCTTCTTTGTCGTCGTTCTCTCTCTCTCTCCCTCTCTCTCTCTCTCTCTCTCTCTCTCTCTCTCATTTTCTTTTGAAAGATAAATCGAGGAATCAGAGCGAAAGGTAAGATCTTTCAGTGGGAATAATTTTTCTTCGAGATTATTTTTTGAACTGAATATAATCTTGACGTGGTAATCGAATGAATATTACCACGTTTGATCTTCGCCTCGCTTAATCAAATTACTCCCGGGCGTGTATTACGTACATTTTCGTTCCTTTTTATATAAATTTTATTCACCCTTAATTAGCATTTCTCTCCTTTATTTTTCTTCTTTTGTTTGGTTTCCTTTTCTATTCCCTCCTCCCTCCACTGCACCCTCCCCCCCCCCATAACGTCTACGCATCTAGACAAAAAGAGTGTTTTAGAGGGAAATTTTGTTCCGAAACGATTTCAATTTAACAAGGGAATATTTTTTGCCATAGGTTTTTCTTCTTTTTCCTTTTATTTATTTATTTGTTTATTCTTTTTTTTTTTTTTTTTTTTTTTTTTAATTATTTTTCTCTCTTTCGAGAAAACAAAGGAGTGGGATAGAGGATAACCGATAGCGGGAAGAGTAGAGAGAGAGAGAGAGGGTTGATAGAAATGGCGACGGGTAAGGACGGCATTGCGAAATAATCCAAAGTGGCTCCTAACGGGAGCGCATGTCGCAGGGTCGCGAAAAAACACGCGTTATTATTAAAAAAGTTGAGGTTGTTATCTCGCTGGCATTCGCCCATTAATTGCGCCGCATCTCTGCTCACCCTCCTCCTGTCAAGTTTGTGTGCGTGTGCCTGTGTTGTCTGTCCTCTGTGTATATTCATTCTTTCTTGTTGGTATCTGTGCGTAAAACGAAACGTACGTACGTACGAGATATTTCGTGTTCTACACTACGAGACTACTAGGAAAAGAGGGCGAGGAAGAGGGAGAGAAGGAGAGAAAGAGAGAAAGAGAGAGAGAGAGAGAGAGAGAGAGAGAGAGAATGAGTAAAGGAGACAGAATGAGAGAGAGAGAGAGAGAGAGAGAGAGAGAGAGAGAGAACAGGCGTCTGGACGTGCGACGACCTGAAACGTCCGCGTGCACCGGTGCAGTCGGATTAATAATTTCGCGATATTGCTGCCATTGTAACAGTAGTACTAGTAACAGTAGCAGTAGTAGCATCAGTAACAGCCGTGTGCTCGTCTATCCTAACTATTCCAAGCAAGCGTAAGAATCCATCTGTCTGATCTATCTTAAGGTCTATGTATCTTTTGAAATGGTGATAAATGTAACAGTCTAATGGTATCATATTTTCACGTCTCTCATGGCCTCTCAATATCGATCTATACCATATTTAAGAAAATATGATGTTGTAATAATGCGTTAATCTTAAAGATCTTTAGATCGATCAGATTTTATTCGATGTATTATATATGTATACTCGCGTTTATCGAGAATTTAAAATACGATACCTTACAGATTCTTCTTATCATTTTAACATCGATATCGAATTTTGTTTCTTTTCTCTCTCTCTCTCTCTCTCTCTTTAAATTACATACTGTACGTTTGTACGAGTATAATTCGGAAATTTTTCGCGGTAAAATTTTTCGCCGATTGATACGTTAGCTCGATTTTAATAACGAGAAATCACGATGATTTTTCGTTCGTTCATACGATATACCTATTGCATTTTCTCTTATTAAATTTCATTGTTCTGTGATAAACGTCAATGTTCGACGGGAAAGGTTTTTCTTCCTTTTCTCTCTCTCTCTCTCTCTCTCTGTCTCTTCCTCGCTATCTGTTTCATTCTTTCGATTGAATGGATAATCATTTCTAAGGATTAACATTCCATTGTAAGGACACTTCTCTATTAGGGAGAGAACGAGTACTCTGTTGGCAGTCAATTTCAAAGTCGAAGTTCTATGCTGCCATACTCAGAAGCAACGAGTCAAACTCCTTTGAACGTGGACAGACGAACGGTCCAGTATACTTGAACTGGAACATAGTCACATCAATTGAGCCGGCGATGACGTGCTTCTCTCCTCTCCTCTCTCTCTCTCTCTCTCTCTCTCTCTCTCTCTCTCTCTCTCTCCGTTTCTCTGTCTTTCTGTCTGTCTCTTTCTCTCCTTTCTTCGATGCTCCCTTTTGTAACTTCCCAGTGATGTAACTCCGTTGCCTCTTCTTTTCACTAAATAAACGAACTCTCGTTATAGTCGAAAGATGAATCAAAAATAAATAATATTCATTATTAAAAAACAAGAAGATCAACGAATATATTATTTCTTAATTTATTATTTGCATTACAAATTATGTGTTTTAATTACTTCTTTATTGTATTTCCTTCTCGATTCGGTAATTTGATTTTTTCCTCTTTTTGATATTTTACATATATGCACGTAAGTACGTGTACATACATATTTTCAAATGAATCTTTCAATTAAACTTTGTTTCATACATATACACACACACACACACACACACACACACACACACACACACACACACACACACACACACACACACACACACACACACACACACACACACACACACACACACACACACACACACACACACACATATATATATATATAAATTTCAATAATAACTTCGTAGTGCCAAGGATTAAAAGCAACAAATTACGTATTGTCAACATATGTATATTATATATAGATATATGTTAACATTCATAATATGAGATTTATATTTTCACGATATTCTATACGAATTATTTCGAAATACGTACAAACTCATACTAGAGAATTTTTCGGAAATTTAAACCAGGTATGCGATATACGTCGTGCTGGAATTAAAAAAAAGAAAGAAGGGTAAACGAGTCCTACGCTTTACGGAAGAGTGATTCTCGATATACGTAAGCAGAATATATGTATAGTACGTGGGTACTCTCGTTATGTTCGCTATCGGGAGCTTTCGAAAGCTCCGATACGATATATACGTAGATACATACATCGAAGCTATTCAAAAGGATCACAGACGCGTTTCGATAAGCGGCGACTCGTATTAACGGCGATTCCCACAGCGAAGAATGTCGCGACGAAACGTATGGGAAATGCAAAGAGAAAGAGAGAATATACATATACATATACATATAAATACCTGTGTGTATGATGTATGTTTTTATATATATATATATATATATATACACACACACACACACACACATACTTTATATATATACATACACACACTTTTTTTCACATATGCGATGCGTGTTTTTATCTATTTCTTTCTCTCTCTCTCTCTTTTTTTTTCTTCGAGTGGTCGTCGTCGTCGTCATCGCCATCGTCGTCGTAGTAGTAGAGGAGGGTTTCATTATCTTCACTTTTTAATAAGCAACGTGTACGCAAAACGGGGCGGGGATGTATTTTTTTTCGGCATACAAAAAGCAACGGGACGGGCTTTTCAATTCCGTTCAATGCGCGTTTCTGAACCTTCTATCTCTTCTCTCTAGTGCAAGTTTTCCTACAACTCTCTCTCTCTCTCTCTCTTTTGCATCATGCGTGGTCCGATGCTTTTGTGTATATGTATATATATATATATATACATACATAAAAATATACTTTTTGTAAGTATATATATAAATATAAAAACTTAAAAAAAGGAGGAAAAGAATAACTCGCATCGAAGTACCATGCATTGAACGATACGAACAATAAGTTCCTTTACGAAACTTTCGAATAACATATTTTTGTCTAGTCGATCAAATATTATATGATTGCTTATTATTATTATTTTTCTAATTAATACAAACATATAAATCCGATATACATACATATAATGAAACCTAAAAAGATTGGTCAATATTTTTCTGTTATAGAGATTAGACCATTACTATTGATTTTCGATAAAATGTAATCTAAGTTATTGCACGATGATTCGTCGGATGTACAGATGTAGAGAATACAGAGTGAAAGATTGTGTTTGTCTATCTGTGTGTGTACATGCGTGCAAGTGTGATACGTGTGAGGGAGAGAGAGGGAGGAGAGAGAGAGAGAGAGAGAGAGAGAGCAAGCAATAAGTATAAATGTAACGCATGATCGATGATTATTAATTTAACGTAATTAGGATATAGTTCGGATGTAGGATTCACTGTGTTGGTGATGTTGAATATGAGAGGTAGAAGGGGTGCAAAGAGAGGAGAAGGTACAAATGGGGGGTAAGGAGGGGGATAGAAGTAGGGAAGGGGAACGAGGTGGCTGTACGAAATGTAGGTCGTTCGGTGAACTAACCACTGTGACCATTGAAATAATTACGCTCACTGCCCGTTAATTTCGAGGTTCGCCGCGGTGTACGTATACGCCGGTTGCTTTGCTCTCACGCATATATCCGGAAAGAGAGGATGACACCCACGCAACTTCGGACCAGCGAGATAATACGCCGAATGGATAATCTCAGTGCGCGAGCGCGCATAATGCACCAATGCTCGCTCGCTTGCTCGCTTACTCGCTCGCTCGTTCGTCGGCAATGGCTACGGAATATATGACTGTTACCGATCATGTACCGTTAACGAGCTGCAAAATAGTTAACTTGTGTCTATATATATATAATATTCATCTATATGTGTGTATGTGTATGGGTGTATGGGGGGCTGGCTGGCTGGCTGGCTGGTTGGCTGGTTGGTTGGTTGGTTGGTTTGTTGGTTGGTTTGTTGGTTGGTTGGTTGGTTGGTTAGTTGGTTGGCTGGTCGGCTGGTTGAATGTGTATTCATGATCAAAGAGCGTGATGCGATTTTTTTCTTCCAACCATTCTCGGTCCTACGTTGAAATTAGATTCTAGGATTTCAATGAAGCCATTAAGCTTCAAAAACCAATTCATGGATAATTTGTTAACAAATTTAATATATATTTATTCGACAATGTTAGTACTTAACAGATTGATCAATCAAAGGGTACGTAAATTGTTAATCATTGGATTAAGTTCGGTTTAGATTTAGTTTAGTCGTATTGTATTTAGATACAATTCTGGGTAGGATTTAAATACGATCATTAAGATTCTCAATGATTTCTGAATAATTAACGAAGTTAATAGTTCTTTTATTCGATAAAGTTGTAATCAATTGTGCAATATACTGATCATTAATAATTTCATTAAGTTGAGTAATTAAATGGTTCGTTTGTAGTTTTTTTTTTCGAAGTGATTATTGAAATCGATAATCTGTTGATCAAGTTGCTCTTTTTTTCTATTTGTTTTTCTTTTTTTTTTAGAGAATTTGAAGTAATTGATTAAGCGAGATGCACTTTCTCATTTTCTCTCCTCGTTTTTATTTTTTTTTTTTTTACTTTTAAGAATCCTTGTGGTTAAAAAATTTCAATGACTAATAGTAAGAAAAAATAATGAAGAATAAACTCGTGGTAAGGATGCTAGGTAAAAGACTAAGAACAATAAATGAAGAGAGAGAGAGAGAGAGAGAGAGAGAGATCTTCGTTCATTCTACTATCCAATGTCATATTTTATTTCACGTTTTATATAAATTCGAAATTTCATCTCCTTAATAATATCATTCCATTTTATTCTTTCCCTGTCCGAAGTAATAATGATCATCTTCGAATTCGAATATCGTCAGACTTTCTCAGTAATTACAAATTAAGAAAGAAGAAAGAAAAAAGAGAAGAAAGAAAAAGAGAGATGAAAAAAAGACGAAAGACTCACGTATACTTACTACGTATATAAATGAAAAATCTACGGTAAAATCATTATAGAATATTAACTCTATCGATTCAGCACTCCGGTTGTATTTCGAACGATCTATCGAACCATCGACGCGTTACGAAACGTGCTATTGCATTAACTTGCATTGCGTTCTCTTTTGAATCAAACAAAAGACATGAACATGTGCACGCATTAGTAAGTATATACGTAAATATCTAGGTGCGCGCGCGCGCGCACACACACACACAAGTGCACATTGTGTTCTTCCATTCATCGAAGTTCACCTGAAATTGGATTATCCCTTGGATACGGAATAATGAATGATCTTTCAATTTCTCTATTCTGAACTCATCAACGACAGGCTTGTAATCATTTTTTCTTTGCCAGGAGCGTCGCGTTATACGTTTTAGAAACGGAACACGTTAGCCAACGAGAACGGAAAAGCGCGAATGGTTCGTGTTACCCTCTTGATTCTCCTGTTTCGTGACATCGAAAATTCCTTCTCTCTCTGTCTCTTTCACTATCTATCTGTCTCTCTCTCTCTCTCTCTCTATCTATCTCTCTCCCTCTCGCTTTTGTAGGACGTATTGGAAAGTGGAGGACAGGTTGGATGGGGCGGAGAAAGGATGCGTGGAGGGGTGGAAGAGGTGAGGATAGGGTCGTGCGATTGATCGATTCGAATATCACTTTACAGGACCCGATCTATACATCGGCGAATTTAATCAAATGGTAAGCATGGTAATGCACTTATGAAAGCCGATATGGAACTAGGACTGTCGCAGAATGTCCTGCATTCTATGTCCAATCCCCTTTTTACCATTCTTTTGAAATTAAATAGCAATAGTATATTAATTTGATGGGAGAAATGGTTTGAATAGATTTTGAAAGTATATACAAAAATATGTATACTTCATATATATGTATATATACGTATTTCTCTCCTCTTTTTTCTTTTTAATCGTAAATTGATTTAATAACTAATTGAATGATGTTTTTGTTTTCTTTATAGAAAAGTTTCATTTTTGATACGAAAGATTAATGTAATGTTATTTTAATATATAATAATAATAATAATAATAATAATAATAATGCGTATAATATATATATATATATATATATATATATATATATATATATATATAAATGATAATCATATTATATTTTAATATAAATAGAACGTTTGCCTATATATCGGTTGGATTTTTCGTTTATTTCTAATAGGATTTATTAATTAAAATGAAGAGTAGAGAGAATCGCAGGAATCATTTTCGAGAGAAGATAGAACGAATATAATTCGGTGAATATAATTTTCATTATATTGTTTTCTCTCGTTTCGGCTTGTCTATTCGTATAATTCGTTGATTACAAATTATTAAGTAAACGGTAGAAGAGGGGTTGAACGAGAGGGCTGAATGTATAGGGGTTGGAAAGCAGCGCTAATGATAACGACAAACACGTCCGTCGACAATTATCGACGTTAAATTCGTTTGGACGATACGATTCGACGTAGATATCTATATCTATGTACACATATAAATGTTTATTTATATATGTATATATATATATATGTACGTACATATGTATATATGTATGTATATATATACGGTATAGCGTTACGCTTTATATCGTGTTGTGAGAATGGATAATGAAATACGTTTGTATATGTATTGTATTTCTAAATATCTATATATATGTATGTATATATATATATATATATATATATATATATGCATACATACATACATACATGTGTATGTGTGTATGTGTGTATTTATGATTGCCAGGAATCTCTGGCATACATTCGAACGATTATCGTGAATCATTAGCGATATCATTTACCTATTTTTTTGTCATGAATTCTTTTGTCGTAGTATCGTACGATTTGTTGTAGATCCGTAAATGAATAACGAACAAACTGCGAATTCTACCAAATTTTTGACAGTAAATAATTCCATAAACGATTTAGTATAAAAATTTTTTCTTGCATTGAGATTCATCACAAACATACGCGCAGGTTTCTATCGCAATTCCCGATTCGCTACAACCGGAGAGATGAAAAATATTTTTATAATTTTTTATTTTTTTTTATTTTTTTTTTATTTCTTTCTCTCTTCCATTACGTTGCTTCCCGCGTAAATCAATTTCAATTCGACGTAAAACGTCTTATCGATATTTTAATAGATTACTTCGATCTTTTTTTTTTTCGACAGCGATGAACGTGTACCTTCGGATTTTTGCTTTCAACGCATTCTGGAAAGGATATTAAAAGGTAGTCTGAGAAGAAGAGAGATCGGAGAAAAATCGTTACGCGGAGGAAAAGTTGGGCCGCAAGAGCTGAGAGCTGGGCGAAACGACGAAAGGTTTCATAAAGTTTCGAACGGACTCGGTGGTTACTCTTCTAAAAGTGCGCGAGTAATGTTGGCTCTATAAGAGAGATAGAGAGGGGGGCGGGAGGGAGTTGGAGAGGGAGAGGGAAAGAGAGTGAGGATCTATATACATATACCCACAGAATCCCTAAAATGTTCGAACGTTTTCTCAAAGTTAATAAATTTCTCCAGATTTAAATAATGGGAGGCAGAGAAAAAGTATTTTGAATGTGTACATATATCACAAAAAATTTTTTTAATTTAGATTTATAGATTCGTAGACTGGTATATTAATTATCAACAATTGATTTTTAATTGTTTCTTTTTTTTTTTGGTCAAATTTTTCCATATATTTTTACTCATAATTTTGTAATATCTATGTTAGTAATATCTATATTAAAATGTTATTGAAATAATTTTCGAGAGCTCCGTGTATATTTATAAAAAGAAATATGCGATATCTAAAACATCGAGCATTCCGTGTTAGGAACTGTTGGTACGCTGGTTTGTAAACTTATCATCGAAGTTGGATACAAAACGAGAATAGAAAGTCATCTTGGGAACTGTAAAGAAGCGGGTTTCGTCAGGTCGTGCAAGCTGCAAATGCATTTTTCAGATATACGTTCGGCGAACACGGGATCGATGTGTGGAGAATGTTATATTCCTTTATCTTTTCTCCTTTCATTTTGCTTTTCTTCGTTCATATTCTTTCGATGTCTATACATACCTATAGGAAATTCTTCAACGATTTTTTTTTACGATTTCTCAAAGGTAATTGTACGAATTGTGGTTGAACGAATTATCGGTTAATAATATTGTAGTTGGAAAGAGAAGGATGAAATGAAAAATAAACGTTTATATTAACGTGAATATTTATTAATGAATGGTTGCATATAATTTTAATCGGATAAATGTATACACATTTACGAGTATGCGTATATGATTATTATATTTTGTTATCTCTTGGATACCAATACAGTTGTTATATACAGATATAATATTAAACTAATTTAATAAGATATTATTTAATTAGAATAATATTATTAAATAATTGTTTTATTACAATATTATATAGTATATATATATGCTATACAGTATATGCATATACGTATGAATACATGTGCATATGTATGTATGTATATATAATAATCATAATATATATATATATATATATATATATATATATAATAATAATTTATATATACATATATATATAATAATTTATGTATAATAATTTGTTATTAATATACTTTTAATACATACCTATATTTATACATACATATATATATATATATATATATATATATAAATATATATAAATATATACAATATGTATGTACATATAAATATATGTATATATAAATAAATAAATATGTATATAATAATATAAATATATAAATATGTATATATAAATATATACATATTGCATTTGAATTTTATAAAATTTTTGGTTCATCGATTTGCTTCAGAACGAAAGTCAAAGGAGTCTTCTCGTATAGTTTTTCATTGAAATGATTTAAGAAGCTGAACTATCTTTTTCCTTTATTCTTCAAGGAATATTAAATTTCGAAGAAGGATCTACATACGTATTATTTGGTGGTACTTTCATACGGTGGAATCGAAGAACGTTTCGATGTCGATGTCGAAGTTGAAACGGAGATGGAACACGAGTGGTACTCTACTTATCGTGAATACTTTTGAGAATATCATCGATTATTGAACATGACATATTTTCTCACAAAAATAGGTAGTAACAAAACGAAAATCTCACATTCTCGGAGATTATAATTTTTTTTTTTTCGTTTCGAACTTCTCGATGAGAGAAAAGATTTAAAAAAAAAAGAAAAAAAAGAAAAATAAAATAAAATAAAATAAAAAAGAAAGTAAAAGGAAAATAATCTTCAGCAAATGCGTCTAATCGAAAGATCATTGTATGTGGTATTTTTATATATCGCGAGAGATCACCTGATAAGTCACGATTCCTCTCATTCGATGTTAAAACTTTTGAGATAGGAAAGGGCTGAAGTTCGATTTTAAAATTCAAATAACGTTAAAGTTCCGCGAAGAGAGAATAATGTTGCATCGTGAAGGCTTGCTTGTGGGCGAGAAAATTCTCTTTATTTCTTTGGCGTAACATCGACTACACAAGTTTTTCTTTGTCTCGATAACGTAGGTACTTATGTACATTATACACGTATATAACTATGTACAATGCATGCGCAAAACTTTGACTATAATGTTCACGGAAGCGAACGAAATGATCTTCCATTGAAAAATATATCGTTATTATCAATTCTACGTTTAAATCAACGAATCGTTGTTGATATGTCGTTATTGTCAATTCTACGATCGACGAATTTCGAATTTTCGAAATTTCGATTTTCGTTGAAAGTTCTCAATCTAAAATCGCTATTATTTTCATATTTTCTCCCATTAAACGATATTAATGCGTAAGCTATTTTTGGTCGTGTTTAAAAGGTAAAAAATAAAAATAAAAAGGTAAAAAGTAAAAGAAGAGAGAGAGAGAGAGAGAGAGAGAGAGAGAGAGAAAGAGGAATCAAGGTGAAGATGAGAAAAAGAAAAAAGGATAAACACACGGCAAGAGGAGCCGTACGCAAAGCTTGAAAACATTCTTGTTTGCGCGTAACGAGCGCTTTTAATTTGCTAACAAAGCAAGCTCGCGCTAACGATCGCAGCAAGCTTTGATTTCGGTATTATGCTTGGTAAAAATCAACTATTTTTTGTTCTCTATCCTTTTTGAAATGTTTGTCTCTTTACTTCTTGTTTATTTTTTTTCTTTTTATAAATATCTCTCTCTCTCTCTCTCTCTCTCTCTCTCTCTCTCTCTTTCTCTCTATTTCTTTCTCTTTCTCTTTCTCTTTTTCTCGTTCGAAAAGCTTTTCGTATTATGTAACAGAGAATATATAACATCTGCCGTTGCTTCGTGTCATCGAAAGCCTGGAAAAGTTCACTCGCCGATATTCGTTTTCATGTTGGAATGACTAACGCATCCTATCGATTTTCCACGTTCGTTCGTTTGCTTGCTTTTATTTTTTTATCCTTTTTTCTATCCTTATTCCTCTCTCTCTCTCTCTCTCTCTCTCTCTCTCTCTCTCTCTCTCTCTCTCTCTCTCTCTGTCTATCATTCTCTATCTCTCTTTCTCTCTTATCTTATTCCGAGTTAACATCTATATTTATCGTTACGTTTAAAACGTATTATTTCGCGTCGACACCCATCTTTCTTATTTATACGTCTCTATTCACTTCTTATTTTTTCTTGTTTCTTTCTCCTACTTTTCCTTCTTCCTTCCCTCTCCCCACCATCTTACCATCCACCTCCGACCTTCCACCTTTTTTTATCCCACCATCATCTCGTATAGTTATTTATGTTTTCTTTTCCTTCTCTCTATATTCTATTTTCCTTTCGTCGAACTTTTGCATTCGTATACGATACATATGTCCGCTGCGATCTAACACGAGCGATCATTGGTTCGAGTTCGAAAAAAGAGTTTTTTATTTTTTTTTTCATTTTTTTTATTTTTTTTTTTTTTACTGGAATAATTAAAAGTTAGCAGTAACTTTTGTGAAAGAAGGTTTCTTTTTTTTTTCTTAAGAATAAAATTTCACTTTTCTATCCGAGTTCGAGCTCTTTCTCTCTCTCTCTCTCTCTTTCTTTTAATATCAGCCTTTGTAGATACACACATATACACACACAATATATATATATTAGTAGATGTTTTAAGTTCGTTGATAAGAAGAGTACGAAATGGTAAAAGTGGTAGGTATGTACAAAACAAAAAGATAGAAAGAAAGAGAGAGAGAGAGAGAGAGAGAGAGAGAGAGCAGGAAGTACAAGAAAAGAAAGATGAGCGTCACCGAGAGAAACGACAGAGGAAGAGAAACAAGCCGAAGGATTTCGTTTCGCGTTTTGTCTAGCAGAATGAAGCAGGCCGAACGGTTAGAATTTTCGTCGGGTCTGCTAAGTCTGTAAGCGGCTTACCGATTTCGTTGTCCGCTTCGCGGATAGAGACAAAGCCGAGAACGCCGGGTAGTAGAAAGTGAGAGAGAGAGAGAGAGACAGATAGAGTGAGTGAGTGAGTGAGTGAGTGAGTGAGAAAGAAAGAAAGAAAGAAAGGGTGAGAGAGAAAGAGAGAGAGAGAGAAGAGACTTTTTGCAGGTTTACAAGAGAAATGAATTACGAAAAGTATATCGATACACTCGAACCGATCGAGAGAGAGTCGTATCGTTCTTGTGTCATCCTGTCAATGATTTATATCGTTCCTTTCCATCGAATCCAAACGATTCGTTCAAAGACAAATCTTTTTACAAATCGTACAGCTTGTTTCATTGTTTCATTGCGTTTCTTTCTTTCTTTCTTTCTTTTTTTTTTTTTCTTCTAAACGTATCGATATCTCTTGTTCCCGATTATTTCTAAATATAATAATACGAAGGGAAAATAGATCGAAATGTTTATTATGGTATGATGAATTGCATGATGTATTTTGTCATTTTAAGTAATTCGAATGATATTCGTAATAAACATTCGATTGAATCCTAGGTCATTTTAATAATTTTTTTTCTTTTTTTTTTTTTTTTTTTTATAATTAGGATTAGTATTGGAATAGACGACACGTACATAGATCGTATGATTTACGAGTAGCAAATATTCATTTGATCGATTCATTCAAATCATTTTAACCCACATTTACATCAGGCATTTGACATTAAACCACCTACGAGGTCGTGGACGATTATTTACAGATCGCGAACGTGTATCCATCGTTTGTGGAGTTACGCGGAGGAGATTTAGATTCATTGCGAGCTGCATTCCCGACGAATTCATAAAACGAAATCTCCGAATAAATCTCATACTTTTATTCTTGTTCTTTCTTTTCTGATCATTTTTGTTTCTCTCCTTTTTTTCTTTTTTCTTTTATTCCGATCCCGAGATAAACGTAACGTAGATAAGCAATCGAGCAGTAACATAAACTCCGAAGTATCGAATCGATCGGGGATAATGATAAAAAAAAAAAAAGAAGAAAGAAAAAAGGAAAAGAAAATCGTTAAATCGACGACAGTCGTTATTAATCGTTGATCGTTTAATATTTCAGTCCACCGAGTGAGATGTTAAAAATTCATAAGTCTTCTATTTCTTCATTTTTTTTCCTCATTTACGAGAAATCTTCGAACGAACAGAGATAAAGTTTTGTCCTTTCTCTCTCTCTCTCTCTCTCTCTCTCTCTCTCTTTCTCTATCTCTATCTGTCTACCTATCTCGAAAGAATTGTCACCAATTGTTCAGCAGTTATAGATCGGCACTGTTTTTTTCTCCGATTGGCAGTCTATAACGCATTACAATTTGCATGCGATCATATCAACCAATAACGTAGATACCTGCAATTGTTCCGTCCGTATTAATAATCCTGCTATGGAATTTGTGAATCTCGTGAATCGGAATGTGGGAGACGATCGGCGCGATAGCGGGCGATATGCCTTCAATGGCATTATTTTTCACTAAATCTGAATTTCAAATGGTTCGAACGATGTGCCGGCGACCTCCCGCGTCGACACCCTTAGTGAGAAAGGGACCGATCGAATAACGAAGCTTTCCATTTTACGAGTACAAATGCTCGAGAAATATATATATATATATATATATATATATATATATATATATATGCATGTATATATTGGGATACAAATTTTTACCAATGCGCTATCGTTCTTTTTTTCTCGCGTCGGATATACGAACATACCGAGTCAATATGTCAACAAATGTAAATCTCTCGTGAAAATAAAAACTAAAAGGGCGAGGTATAGGAGGAAGGAGGGTGGAGGGGAGGCGAAGAGAAGATGCATGAACGATATGCATACATATGCATGTACTAGATGTTAAAGCTCTTAAAGTTTGATAACGTTTAAAATGTAAGAGATTATAGAATAGAAAAAAGAAAGCTTCTTTTCTCTCATAATTTTCTCACATTCGATCGATATTTTTTATCTGACAATAATTCTTTTTTTCCTTTGTTTATAGCACCAGTACGAAGATCAGACCGGCGATGTTCCAGAAAGATTTCTAAACGAATAAGATTTGGTGAGGTAGGTTCTCTTCCAAAATTCGAAAGTAAAAATATATATTTTATGTATTCCATAGATACACACGCAATATATATATATATTTCGTCGTGTTTAAATTGTCAATGATATACGTATGTATATGCGTGTTTGTAGCGTGTGTGTATGCGTGTATATATATATATATATATATGGTATTTCCTTTTTTATTAAGGAGCACAAATTTATTGTTGCGTTATGGCGACTAGTAAGTTATAACGAACCGTGATAATAGGTACAGAGAAGTGCAAAGGGTTAATATTCGTGACAATGAGGAGCACAGTATTCATAGCATCTCTCACTCTCACTCTCTCTCCCTCTCCCTCTCTCCTTCTCATTCCCTCTTTCTCTCTCATACACACTTTAGCTATAATAGACAGAGGTCTGCAACAGAGTAATGACACACGATGGTTCGTGTTACCCTTCGCGCTCGACCTAGCGTGTATTTCGAGATTGAACATTCATATAAGATGATGTACATGGTACGTCACGTATTCGTAGCCATAAAGCAACGCGCTTGGATCATTGACACACATAGGACACGTAGAGGGATGTATATACGTATACAATATCTTGGTCTCTACTTCTCTCTATATAAAAGAGAAAGAGAGAGAGAGAGAGAGAGAGAGAGAGAGAGGGAGAGAGAGATAAACGGACAGAAGGATAGATAGATAGACCGATAGAGAATACAAGTGAAGGAGAGAGTAAGAGAGAAACGTGTAGTCGTCGTTCGTATAGTTATTTACCAGAGTGTGTCCGGCTACATATAAGAGAGCCTAATCACGAAGGTATATAACCGTTAGTCGGATACCGTGGAAATGTAACAGCAGTCGGCTCATTGTTACGAGCCACTGGTGTGTCCCCTGCGTCGAAAACAGGTTAAAGGTAATTGAGATGCTCTGCGACTCGAGTCAGCTGCCCGTCGTTACTATATATATATATATATATACATATATATATATATCTTTATATATATGTATATATATATATACACACATCACGCACACGTACATATATAGATATATGTACATACATCTCTCTCTTTATCTCTCTCTTGCACTGCGTTTGATCTACGATTGTGACATAGGTGACATACGACGTTCCAACTAGCAAATTTTCACCTAAACGTTATTACGTCTGTCGGCTTTCATCTATGTTTTTACGTTTCTTTCTTTGAAGAGAACGAAACGTAAGGATAATTACCTCGTAAACATTGATTTTCAAATTAAGATTGACAAGGAAAAGATATAATATTTATTAAAGTGAAAGAAGAAAAGAGAATGAATATACCCACGAAACAAACACACGCGCCCGCTTGCCATTTTTAATTCGATCGATCCACGAAATCTCATCGTCCACATGTATATTATACATGTGCAATAGCACGTAGGGATTTTTCGTTACGGTCTCGTTCGCGTTTAGGAATATATATCGGATTACTGGGGAATTGAAATTTTTTTTTTCCGAATACACGTACAGGATTTAAAACGTCCCTTTGAAATATTTCCTGTGCGATCCAAAACGCGGATATATTCTACTAAGCCTTTTTGGAAGTCTATAACTTCTAACGTTTTAGCTATGGATACTTACGGGACGTATGTATATGGGAATATATTCGGTGCATGAGAAAATAGATACGTAAGTATATGCACATACATAACTGTGTATATGCGCATATACGTATATACATATGTATATGTATTCGTAATGTTTGCGAGGCTTTATTACGTACGAGTACTGCGTTTTTAGTTTGGACTTCGTTCCTTTCATCCTACCATTTTTTTTTTATTTCATTATTTTTTTTTTATTTCCTATATATATATATATATATATATATATATATATATATATATATATATATTTATGTATATTTGTTTTCTTTTTATTTACGTATCTTATGTCCTTCTCTCGAGCGTACCAATATTCCAGCTACGTTTCAAATATTACGAATATTACGAATGCATAAACGCGTCCTTTTGGATACGAGGATTAACGATTTCGATGTTTTCGAGCATACGTTCATCTCTATCTCACGTTCACATACTCTCTATTTTTCTTTCTCTCTCTCTCCCTCCTCCCTCTCTTTCTCTCTATTTCTCTCTATTTCCATTTTCGGTTCCACGCAGATGCGATTTTCACAAACTTATTAAACTCGTTCTTCGATACGTGCAAATCCTCTCTCTCTCTCTCTCTCTCTCTCTCTCTCTCTCTCTCTCTCTCTTTCTCTTTCTCTATTTCTGTCTCTTTCACGTAGTACGAGGAATGGAGCACGCTCGAGCAGCATTGAACGTCAGATGACAAGCGCTCGAAATCGAATTTTCCCATGAAAAGCCAAGCACTCTCTCTCTCTCTCTCTCTCTCTCTCTCTCTTTCTTTCTCTCATTCTCTCTTTCTCCTTCTAGCGACATTTACAGAATGTCAAAGCGATGGACTTGAATCATGTAGTAGGTACCTAGGATATTTAAAAAAAGAGGGACGGTGGAAAGGGACGAAACACACTATTTGTGAAAAATAGAAAAAGTAGAACAGAAAAAAAAATATCTCTCAATATTCTCCTTTGGTTGAACGTGATAACGTTTATGTTGAAAAAGTTTTTGTAATAGATAAATAGATAGATGGAGGGAGGGAGAGACAGAGAGAGACAATGAGAGAGAGAGAGAGAGAGAGAGAGAGAGAGAGAGAGAGAGAGAAAAAGAGAGAGATGAAAGATGAAAAATAATTATTTCGATCTTTAATTAGATTTGAATAAATCTATCTCGTTAATCGATCGTAATTATTAAAGCCGATATTAGAACGTTAGATTCTTCTTGGATAATATTACGTATAAAAAGGCGAGAAAATATTTTAAGGAGTTGGATCAATGATTGAAAGAAGTATTAGATTTTTTTTATGACATTCAGTAAGCCAATCTAATAATTATTAAAGCTAGGATTAGATGTTGATGAATAAAAAATGCAAATGGGAAAATAATTTTTCGAATTACATCGATTCTCGTGAAAGATAGATTCTTTTTTTTTTTTCGTGAAATTCATGAAGTTAATCTCGCAAATCGATTGTTTAGTAATTCAAATGGGGAAATTAGATTTTTCATGATGCAGTTAAGTTTCATCGACTTTGGACTTTCTTATGGCGATTCGATCGATCTCGTCGAGAGTCAGGCGGCTCTCTCTCAGCCCTTTTGTTTCGAGAGTTGTAAGGGTTCCTTTCGTTTGCTCAAGCGCCGTCGCCCTTTCCGCCGTAATACTCGTATCTGAGGGATCGAAAAATTCCGAAGTAAGAAAAAACCACGATTGGACCGAATCCTTTTCTGTCTCTGTCTCTGTCTCTCTCTCTCTCTCTCTCTCTCTTTCTCTTCCCTCCTTTCTTCTTCTTTTCTTTCAAAATTCTCCACGTTCTCTATATTGACGATTTAGCGGATGAATTCACGAGACTCGTTCGTTTATCGACAAGTAGTTCGATTGTCGACACGACGTTCCACAGATTTGTACGAAATGAATAAAAAAAAAAAAAAAAAAAAAAAAGAAACCAGAAAAAGAACAAGAAAAAATCCACAAAAAAAGATAAAGAAAAGAATAAATAATAGTGAAGGATTGGAACGACAGAAAAGTACGACTCTTAATCATTAAATTTTGCTCGAACGCAGAAATAAACGAAAAGAAAGTTAATCTTTAAGAAGCTTCCAGATAGATTGAGAGAAAGAGAGATAGATAGATAGACAGATAGAGAGAGAGAGGGAGAGAGAGAGAGAGAGAGAGAGAGAGAGAGAATATTATAATAGACACTATATCGAAAAAGAAAAACTTATTTATATTTGATCCAATTCATATTTATCCTTCGACGAGGTTCCTTTTAAATTTGGATTTTTCTTCTTTGATTTTATTCTTGTCCTTTATTATTAAAACAGTAGGTCTTTCCTCTTTTGCACGAAATTTTAAGCTTTGGTAACTCTCGAAAGGAGGTTAAAAGAAAGTAAGAGAGAGAGAGAGAGAAGGAAAGGAGTGATCACTCTCTCTTTCTCTCTTTGGATACGGAGCCTCCAAAAGCCTGCACGACATTTTCTGGTCGGAAAATATGAGAAGCTGAGCTTGTAGGAGAGATATTATAAGAATGAGCGGTCTAGCGTGATCGAGGGTGCACGTGCGTAAAGCCGCCGCGCCGTTCAGTGCTGAAGGAGCTGCGAGAAGTTATGAAAAGGGAGAGTGGCACGAATGTTCGCCGTGATTCAAGGGTCATATCGTAAAATGGGCCGTATTTTAAAGGCAGCAGAACGCGAGGCTCTCATCTGATTTACTTTTGTTTTCAAAGAATCGAAATGACGAATGGAAGTAATACGTAAAAGTTATGCGTTATTCCACGTCTTTTTTTCAAATAAAAAAAAAAAAAAATAGGGAAAAAAATGAACGACAGTTTTAATCAAACTAATCAACTTTTCATTTTTTATCCCGTCGTTCGTTTACAAAGTCATTTAATGTTTCATCAATGACGTTATATATATATATATATATATTCTTTTTTTTTTCCCTTTTTAACAATTTATTTCTAGGGATTTCATTTAGAAAAATCTCACTCACAGTAACAAATAAACTCGGAGTAATAGTACTCGCGGTCATAAATTTCTTTGAAATGTTTTTCGTAACAGGGAGTTTTTATACGACCATTTAACGACAACAATTTTCTATCTCCTCTCACTCTCACTCTCACTCTCTCTCTCTCTCTCTCTCTTTCGATTTTAATTAAAAAAATTCTTTTTAATTCTATAACACAATAATTATTTTACATTCGCGTCCAATTTGCGCGTTTACATTGAAACGAAGTAATGCTATACGATGGATTTTCGTTACAAGAAATTCAAATTTCGCTCTTGCTAGACGTGTGCAATCGTTCGACCCTCTTTCTCGATATAAATCGAGGATGAGTGGGGTAGACGTGCTACCTACTGCTAGTGGTGCTTCCGACGATTAGTTTCCACCAAGCACCCGTTGTGTTAGCGTAACGCAATATAAACACCTTATGATTGCCCTTCGGGGATACGCTCTTCTGGCCCACGTTACGATAAAGCCACTTATTTATAGGATCTGCGGTCAGGAGGGTGAAACGGTTCGAGGGTCATGCCCGTGATTCGTGTTTAAATGGCTCAGTATGAGGGAGAAATAGATAGATGGATGGATGGGATAGTCAGACAGATAGACAGATAGATAGATAGATAAATAGATAGATAGATAGATAGAGGCAATGATATACTGGCAGAGAGAAAATAAAAAAACATTTTCTTTTTCTATTTTTTTCTTTTTTTTTTTTTTTTTTTTTTTATCAACTAGAAGAATAATAATCATTGATACGGAAAAAAATTTCTATTTTTTCTTTTCTTTTTTTTTTTCTTTTTTTTTTTACAAATTATCTTAATCACATAATCTATTGTAGGTTAATAATTCAACCTTAATGCATTTATATTCCGATGGATTAATTAAAAGTATAAATTATAATAGTGTTTTCTGTAATAATGAAAAATATCTTTCCTCTTCATGAAAAGATTTTTGTTTTTTTTTTCTTTTGGAGAAATGAAATATGTAGATATTCGTCGAGTTCTTTCCTGGGAAACAATAAAGAATTTCTTCATTCTTTTCCTTCTTCTTCCTCTTTTTTTGTATTATTATTATTATTACTATTAGACACAAGAGAGAGAGAGAGAGAGAGAGAGAGAGAGAGAGAGAGAGAGAGAGAGAGAGAGAGAGAGAAAGAGAGATACAATTTCCAGAAAAGAGAATCGTTATTATTATATTTCCTTCTCCCTTATACCTTCTTTCTTTTCTATTTTATATCCAGCACGAAAGCACTTTTTCTCACCTCGCCATGTTCCAAACCCCACTCTACCTCACCCACTATCACCATCTTTTCTATCCGGAACGGCTCTTTATATCCCTTTCGTAATCCTTCGAGCGAACGTCTTTGTCCGAATACGTGCCAGCGAAAACGAACTTATCCACGTGAAAATGTAATGAACGTTTAACGCTGCTAAGAACGATCCTAAAATAATTTCTTTATCAAACTTTTGTATGAAAATATTTTCTCTTTCTTTTCTCCTTTCATTTCTAAAAAAAAAAAAAAAAAAAAAAAAATAAAAAAAACGAAAGAAAATTCGAAGTGTTCGATATACAAAAGTCTATTTTCTTGGAGAAAACAATATTTCCCACAAGTCGTCTCGAGATTTTACTTTTCTTTAATTTTTCAACACACACACACACACACACACACACACACACACACACACACATACAAAAATATAGGGAGATAGATAGATAGATAGATAGATAGATAAATAGATAGACGGTTAGATAGGTATATAGATGGATAGATGGATGGATAGATGGATGTATAGATAAAAAAGATTTCCCAATGGAGAGCTCACGGAGAAAAAATTTTCCTCGTTACATCGGAACGAAATAATTCCTTTTTTCCCCCTTCCTACTTTGATTCCTTTTTTTTCGCGACAACAAATCCTTCCCTCGAAAGGAATTCCATAGATTTGCATGATAAGTGCCTTTTTTTTTTCCCCGGATGAAATGCAGACGTAGAACAACGACGACTTTTACTCGGCCCCTTAAGTGCCTTCGTTCGTGAATACGAAAGTCATCGTTCGCAAATAAGAATTCATTTATTTATATAACCGTCTTATACATATTACGTAAATGAAAAATTTTCCATGTAACTTTGGGTCTCGAGCTCGTTAGATTTTAGAAACCAATACAAATTATTGATAATTTTAATGATTACCGGAGAATGGAAGATGGCAAAAAGGAAGAAAAAAAGAAAACAAAAAGATTGTGATTCATATATACGATTTCAAAGGGGATGGACGAACTTATGAAAAAGTTCACCCAGATCTTTTCAAATATTTTCTCTTGTCGTTGTAAAAACAAGTTCACGATGCATTTCCTCCCGCGGTTTTTAAAACGATCACAAACGCTACTTCATTCCGATGTTTACCAACCATTCGTTATTTATATTCCAACCGTTTACATACTCTTTCTCTCTCTCTCTCTCTCTCTCTCTCCTTCTCTCTCTTGCGTACAATTTCTCTTATTCATTGATAGTCTATTTCACACTGTTTGTTTTGCAATCTAGAATACATTTATTTGTACGCAATTACCGTTTAACGTCCAAATTCGTCATTTCGTTTATCCGAAAAGATAAAAGCAATCGCTTTTATCTTTATCGCTTTTGTACTTGTATCTCGTAATTTTTTCATTAACGTAACAAAGGTAATTCGTAAGATAATTATTAAACGAGAGGGGAAATAAAAGTTATACGATTTATCAACAAAAATTTTTTTCCAAGTGTTGACACCGTCGTTTCATTCAAATAGTTTGTAGTTCGTTAAAATGGAGAAGAGAGAGATTCAACAACTCGTATGTTTCATGGGGGAGGAAGATCGTAGATATATAGTAGTTCGATCAGGGTTAATCGGAATTTTAAATTGGTATCGTGGACGACTGTTTGCTCGAAAAGTGTCAACCACTAAATTATTCATAGTTTACACCTCAAACTACTCAGTACTCGTAGTAGTCAAAGCTCGTTGACCGGACAGGTCGTCGCTTTGCGGTCGTGTACTTTGTGATATACGGCTATGTTAAGTACACGAGAGAAGAGAAGATATCTGTCGTTCTTCTTCTACGTTATGCAGAGGGAAATATTTATGTTTAAGACATTTTTATTAGCTAAGAGGATAAGTGGAGAATGTTTTATTTATTAATCGCGCTATATTCTTTCTTTAAAACTGTCACGTACGTTCTTAAACATATATTTATACATACGTATGTGCATATATATATATATATATATATATATATATATATATACACACATATATAGCTATATAGAAACGTAAATCAGTCTATATATGTATTTTTTATATATATAGAAATATGTACTTATATAAGGATTTAAAAGTATTTATACATATATAGGATACGTAAGAAGTTTTGACCCGTACTTCAGAGTTTTTGACCCGAATATATCCAATGGAATCGTACAGAAAGATTTTTCTTTTTTTGCTCCTGTTACCAATCAAATTAATTGATAAAATACTAATCGTGTTAGATTTTCCCCCTTCAAATACTTAAACTTAATAAAAGTTAAGTAGATTGTTTTATGTCTTGTATAATAGGCAGTTGGACGATCGATTTTAAGATCTTGAAAGGATCCTAATTTGGCCTCGTCGGTGATTGGTTCCTATTGATAAGTTATTCTACGGAATCCCATTGATAAACTTTTAAAGTACGAGTCGAACTTTTCGGGAGATACTGCATATACCTATAATATATAAAAAGTAACATATATGTATATTATACATGTATAATATATTTTCTTTACGTTCGTATAAATGATTCAATCTTTGTTTCTTTTGTTTCATTCCAGATACTTGTAATTTAATGTATACGACTTGTTACGATTAAATAATATTACATAGGTACGTAGGTATATTATTACGTTGAAAAGTTTGTTTAATTAATGAAAAAGCATTTCAGTGTGGTATTTAAGGACAAGTTTTTATTCGTATGTTAGGATTGGATAATAGAACGTTTTCATGGCTCGTATACGTGTGCACATATTTGTACGTAGTAACGCACATCGTCCAGAACTCCACGCTGTACTATTATATCTCTTGCGAGATGTATGTTCGCAAACTCAGCATCAAAGATACGAGAATTTCGTAGAGAGAAAGAGACGCGTAGATATTATATCTGTAAAGGAAGAAAGAGAGAAGGATAATGATAGAGAGGATAGGGTTTATATCTCTTTTACTCGAAAATCTCTAGAGTAGCAAGGAGAAGAGTTATGTAAACGTTCCGCTTCGGAAACCAAGTGCGGATAATTGTTTCGGGATATGTCTGTACGTTTATGTACATACATGCCTTCTCTTTGACAAAATCATTAAACGAAGGACTATTATATTATCTGTACTCAAGGTTTCTTTGACGTGGGACAATTTAAATAAGTGAATGAATGGGTCTTATATCGGCTTAAATTTATAGAATCGGAAGGACGAAGTATTAACAAATTTCAATGTTGAAATTATAAAATCGACTGATCCAAGAGGATAGATTATATAATATTTTAGTTGAATTTTATTTTTCTAACGGGATGAAAATTTTTTAGAATCGATTATGTGTTATCACTTTACATTTGTACATACAGATTGTCCAAAAGGTATTCGACTAAACTTATACTACGTGTTATTGAGATCAAATAGATGACTAACGTTTATATGAACTCATATTCGAAAATGCTTTATCGAAAAGATATATATATATATATACTTTTAAAGATCTTTATGATTTATTGTGGCAGTTATAAGAAATGTTCGCAAAATACTGCTTCTGCAAGAATGAAGATTTCCATTCGTTGAATTAGTGATTGCCGAATTGAAGTATTCAAATATTCCAACTGTAGTGGTAATAATAGTAAATGCATTTTGAATACATTCCCAAAGTTCATCCTCTATTTTTAATCGCATTTTTATAAACCAACTCATTTGCGTGACCCCATTAATAAAAGTCCACAGGCGTTAAGTCAGGTGATCTAGGAGGTGATCTATAATAGGATTAATTCGACTAATGGAAATAAATCATACATATATTTCAAAGGATATATCTTTTCAATAACGCATTTTTGGGTGTATGTTTATACGAACTATTTTCATCCATTTGACCTAAGTAATACGTAATATAAGTTTGATCCTACGCTTCTTGTACACCCCGTTTACAGCATTTACATTTATATACAATTTTTATTTTTTTTTTTTTTTTATTCGTTTTCCTGATAAATATCGAAGTTCGAGATTTAAATTTATTTTCATAGGTAAGAAATCGTTTCTTAGGACCCCGAGTGCGAGAAGGAAGAAGGAAAAGATGAGGAAGAGGAGAGTTGTTAAGTCAACGTTGCAATGTCCTTTCTATGTACGTACTTACCTTGGTTGGTGTTGGTTTATATACGCGGGACGAGTAGCGCCAAGGGAGACTTAGGTTAACGTATAGACTCGGATTTCCGGCGATATATCGATATATACGGTCTTCCAAGCAACAAACTAACCTTAGAGGCGAGTGATGAGGTCACGGTTTCAACCTTACCTCTCTCCTCCTCTCCTTCATCTTCCTCCTCATCCACTCCTTCCTATATTCCTCCTTTTCCTTTTCCTCTTCTTCGAACGATTTTCCTTTTCCTTCTTCTTCTTTCACTTCTCCTTCTCCTCCTCCTCTTATGCTTGGCCCATCAGCAGAGGGACGAAAGAAAGGGGGGGGAGGGAGGGAGGGAGGGAGGGAGGGAGAGGAAGAAAGTTGCAGAAACTTTTTCATCCTGAAAAATTGGATCGAGACCGATAACTACGTCGTTATTTTCGTTTATCGGCGAGAGAAATCGTAAACAAACGTACGATATTGAATTTCAACTCGTTTATTTGTCGATCATTTTTTTTTTGTTTTGTTTCATTTTTGTCTTTCTTTCTATTTGTTTTTATTTTTTTTTTGTTTCCCTTTTAATCCAAATTCTCGTAATCGAATTTTATCGCGAAACTTTATCGTATAAGTCACAAGTAATAATTTTCGATATATTTTTCCGATTTTCTTTTTTTTGGATAAATTTTAAATTTTATATGTACAAATATACGTATGAACGAGAATTGATGGATTATTATTATTATTATTATTATTATTATTATTATTATTATTATTATTAAACGAATTAACCAACACTGCAGGTACGTGCATAATTACGTGTTATATACCTATATACTTTTATTATATTATTATTCGTTTCGATTTTCGAGCTTAACAATGGACGAGAAAGAAAATATAAAATATTGCGAGAGCACGGAGTTTAGCGTTACCGGAGAGAAATGAGAAAAAGTGATAGACAGAAAGAAAACGGGGGGGAGAGAGAGAGAGAGAGAGAGAGAGAGAGAGAGAGAGAGAGAGAACTGGTATTGGAAGAATTCCACGGGTTTTACTTTTATTTCTTCTGTCTTCCATTGAGTAATGGGCTCAACGCTGGATTCTTCGTAATCCTGTCGCCGGAAAACCCATGCCTCTTGCATCGCTGGTAATCCATACGTGTATACGTACTATATACACGTTGCAAGCACGTAACAAACACAAATAAATATATATATATATATATACACACGTGCGCGCGCGCGCGCGCGAACACGCACGCGCACACACACACACACATTCGTGAAAATATACGCGCACGCACGTGTACCTCTTTGTCGTGTCGTTCCTTTTACCTCACTCGTCGCTCGCTCATTCTTTTAAACGGAAGAATTGGAGCACGTTCTTTCTATCTTTTTTTCGTCCTTCTTTTTTTGTTGTTTTTTTTCTTTTTCTTTTTTTTCTATTTCTTCTTCTTCCTTTTTTATTTTTTCTCTTTCTGTCTTATAGGAACACTCCGTGTATTCCGTATATGAATTTCAACTTCTGCATCCTTGACGCAAAGCAACGGTATAAAATATACGGTACGGTGAAGTTTTTGTATAGTACAGTACACACACACACACACACACACACACACACACACACACACCTATATATATGTACGTATATATATGTATGTACACGTATATACTTACCTATGTACGTACGTGGATCAATCAATCTTTTTTATTTGTTCTTCTTTTTTCTTTCCTTTTCTTCCATCTTTTTTGATATACATACGTAAATCATGAATCACGCGAACGATAAATATTTGATCTTCGTCTATGTACATCGAGATATCGTGACTAATGAAAGGATTTTCTCGAATCCGGCTAGAAAGTTCCGTGAAAGTATCTTCGGCTTGGATGTTAAAGTAACGTCGAGAGATTAACGGGAGGGTGGAACTTAAAGGAGTGAGACTTTTGAAATCTCTGGGAAAGAGAACGCCTTTGGCTTTTGTTAAAAAGAGAGAACAAGATAGATACATAGATAAATAGGTATATAGATAGATAGATAGATAAAAAGTTGTTAATACAGTTTATCGAGTGTGAGAGAGATAGATAGATAGATAGATAGATAGATAGACAGAGAGAGAGAGAGAGAGAGAGTGATTGAGTGAGAGGGAGTGATACGAACGAGCGTGTAAAGAGTGAAATAGAGAATGGGTGGCGCTACGATATCGATTTCTCTCGCTATATCGGGTGATCCAATAGCCTGATAATACTCGACCACCTTCGAAATGACGACAACGAGAAGGAGATACGACGAGATGGTTCGACTTTTGACGCGACGATAAAAGTTCGACGACGTGGTTACCTAGACCCGCATATAGAGGTATATACATAGATGCCTAATGTCGATCGATAGATCGTCCTACGAATTTTCGAAGCGTCGAAGGCGTCGTAAAAAGTTTATCGTTTCGTTCCTCGAATCTCTTTTATCACGTTAAATGGTAACCTCGAAAATATCGATCGAAAATTTGTCTACCTATTTAATTTATCGTTAATGAATTTTCAAATGAAATCCTTGGTATTGATCGAGTCGAGATTAGCTAAGATAACTTTGTCCGATCGTAACATTAGCAAACTTACTAGTTTTAGTTTGATTCACGAGTTTCCAGATCGAATCGGACGTAACCACTTCGTACTAATCAATTTCACCGTCGTCTCGTTTACTTCCTATCGATCGTCTCTCTCTCTCTCTCTCTCTCTTTCTCTCTGTCTTCCTCCCTTCTCTCTCTCTTTCTCTCTCACTATATATATATATATATATATATATCTTGCTCTCGAAACGAGACGAATTATCAATACTCTATACCCGTTTCAAAGATATCGATCCCAGGCTATCTTCGATTCTCTTCGAATGTGTCAAGAAGATCGAAACGATTTGGTTCGTTTGATGACATTGCAAAGGACCAGCGTAGGAGCAAGTTAATAAAGGTAGGAATCATCGAAAAGCATCATAGAACTGGGTACATCGGATCGGGTTCATGGTACAGTCGAGATAACAATCTAAACATCACTGGTCTCGTGGACATTCGCGTTGGTGGTCCAACAGTGACACAGGGAGTCTGGCTTGGTTGGCCGGTAGTGGCCAGTATCGTTGGCGATACCGGTAGCCAGAGGGGTAGGAGACTTATACCTACCACCGGCATTGACGTATACCTCTATACATCGTTTCAGGTATACACGTTGGTATATTCTATACAAGAAAGCTTTCATGGTGTTAGTACGTTTGCCTGGCAGCTTGCTGGGATTCATGCGACGAGAGGAACCGTCCA